>JPKZ01002986.1:1048853-1101349 GCA_000803305.1 Toxocara canis | reverse complement strand
TGCTTAATCTTCCAATTAATCATTTATTGCTTAATCTTCCAATAATTCATTGTTTTAGGAATACGAAAACCATCAATGGAAAAATTTTGCGAATCAGCAGAACTTCTTGATCTATAAAATGACTACTCGAAAACAAGAAAAAGTCATTGGAAATTTACTCATTGGAATTCAATTAACGTGATCGTATGATTTTCGTCGTCAGGTGAAAAACAAGTAAGAGCGTGAATATGGGCTTTAATGCAAACAGTCGAAAAGGAAGTAAAGCAAAAGTAGCTGGCGATGCCAAAAGAAGTAAGTAAATCAGTAAGGGCCCAAAGGCTACTTAATATGAGCAGAATTGTTTCCCGTGGAGTATGCCGTTGATATCGGCGACAATTCATTTTTCGAGGTGTTTTGACTATTGTTTGTACATACTAAGATGCCGGCTGAATTCTGCTCACCACGTTTTTAATTGTTACTACTGGTTTGTGCACTTGTGAGTAATACTGAGATATATTTCGTCCAGACTCGTTCCCTGGATACACGCTTCATCAGACAAATCCTCTCCAAATCACGAAATGCAAAAGTATATCCCCATATGGATGAAAGCCTATAAGAAACGATTGGCAACTGAAATGGAACGATTGAGAAGGAAGAAAACAATAAATGCGCTCAATCTACTTAACGCAACGTGGCCGAACAGAGGAACGAAGGTGATTCTCTTCGAGTCCTCTAATTCATTTTGGTTTCCGTCTTCTGTATGGAAACTTCATCAGTCAAAAATGTTCCAATTGAATTTTACTCTCTTATCCTATCGCATTTCTTTAGCGTACGAATACCTTTCGTTTATAGAGATATTCGAACGCTCTCTATTTATTTTATATATGTTTAAAAATCATCGAAATACACTTAGCTGCACGAAAGCAATCATGTTAGATCAACTTTCAAACAATTGTTGTCGGCGGAACTGTAATGTGAAGGTAATCATGCAAGATGCTGAAAAGACTAGAATTGCCAATACTGCTGCCATCCCTGTTCCAGAAATTTTCATCCTTTGCCAACCAAAAAATCCATACTTTTCCACCTTTTTCCCAAGAGTTCTAATCTCGAGCTACGTTTAATGCAAGTAATTATTTCAACGTTTTGCGTGAAAAGTGTCTCAATATTGGTCCCAATAAAATGAACTTCCACCAAATTGTCCATTTCTGCATCTCACCTACTTTAGTAGTCAAGTTTTTTTCCAAGCATCATAATCTATCCAGTAATTTATGAAATATATTGGGCTTTTGTTTTGGATGGCTCGTGCTCGTTGAATACGTGCTTACATTTTTCCTTGAGAAAGCTTAGTAGGTCGCAGACCTTCCCTGTTCGTTTCACTGTGTTAGTTTTTCTGGTTTGCGGAATGAAACTCCAGGAAGAAAAAACACGCACATTTGCATAGGCGTATAATTAACATGCTTAGAGTTGACTGCTTCCATCGCCGCAATAAGCTCACAAAAATAATGATGGTACATAAATCGAAAATCTGATGCATTTTCAAGAAACTAATGAATCATGAAATGAATCAGTTGTGCTAAAATAGCGTTATTTTTTGCAAATAACCACCAAGGGGAATAGGCGGAGTGGAATACGTAAGAGAAGTATTCACAGGAGAGATTTTATATTGATCATTCTATGCCAAAATTTTTTAAAGCTCTACTTATTAACTCATCAGTTACTTGTCATGAATAGGTTAAGATTTTCCCCGAAGTTCATGAGGTACAGTGATTCAGATCAGGTGTTACATTGCAAACAGCAAGAACATGCAATAGGTCTAACGGCTTAACTTTAGTAGTTAGCATGTTCAGCACATTCGCTAAAATACCTCAATTCTATGATCAAATAAACCAGCTCGATAATTTGCAAACATAACTGAGCGAATTTTCATCGCAAACTCTTTCACCTTTCAAAGAAGTAACAAACAATGAAATGCTTCGTTAGCAATATTGAATTTGTATCACACTAATCGAATATGACAATGAAAACGTTTTTTAGGTGCTGCTAGAAATGGAACAGTGCACGCTAGCAATCTTATATAAGGCTTACACTTGCTCGGAACAGCGCAAATGCATCACAAATTTGCAAAACATACGAAACGACGAATGGATATATGCGAAACGAATGTGGGTTCCGCTACACGATAGCTCGATTTTCTGAATCTTTCTGAAATTGTGAACAATTGGCGAGGACGAGAAGAAAAGCGGGGCGCGGGGGGATTCTAAATCGCAACAACGATATTCTGCTCCTAGAATAGGAAGAATTACAGGCATTATGAAGGAAATCTCGTTGGCGAAGGTTTAGTAGTTCCAGAATATGACTTAGAAAAACCCGCAACGTTTAAGAACCCTTTTTCATGCTAGATATGTGTAGCCAGCATTCGCTATCATTGCACACCTATTGTGTCTCTTCCCGTATGCGAGAAACAACGCGAAAAACCCGCGATAAGTTTCGGCAAACAAGACACTCTGTTAACGTGATCGGAAACTAATCGAGTTGTCATGTGCCAGTATGGCTTTTTTCTGCGCAGTTCTGTTCCAGTTATATTTTACTGTTAAGTTCTATGGATGTTAAACACAGTTTTAATAAACGTTTAAATTTTATATTGTAAATTCTCTTTTTTTGTAGAGAACAAATATCGAACAAAAATATTGCTTCGACGACATTGGTAGAGTACTTGGATTATCTGGTAATCCAGGTAATCTCATCGGTAGAATATTTTTGTATAATTTAGTCAAAAATGTCTGCGCAAATTTCACTAAATTTCAAGCTTTCGAGTTCCGTGTGAATATCATTAGGTTTTAAAATGAATAATTTCGTGACTATATTTTTCGGTAACCATTATGGTGTTGTTTTGTCTATGACAATTAGCCGAAAGCGTAGATCGGCAACGAGTGCCATGAATTGATAAACAAAAACATAAAGTGTTTTGGTCGTCCAAAATGTCTGTTGTCATTGCGTACCAGCATGCATAAAAAAAAGTATGGAATAACTATTTGATGACGTGGCTAAATATATATGTCCTATAGTGAGATGCAGCGCCATTTTTACTAATTTCCCATTTGCCGAATACTTGCATGCTCTGAAAACGATCTATGTTTTGTAACAATTTAATCGTTTTCCTTTAAGCAAATAAGGTAGTATTATATATTTGAAGCATAAAATAAGGCGAATACGCTGAGGAGCAACAAATCGCAACAAAGATAGAAGTATGCATATAGACAGGATCGATTGCCATAGGAGAAAACTTGCTGGATCTGTGAGGAATGCGTGAATCGTTGATGAATAGTTTCACAAGTCGAGCTGAAAGTAAAAAATTGAAGCAACTTACGCCAGTAGCATGGATACGCAACGGGTAAAAAAGTTACAGTATAGGTTGAACGATACATAATTCGGGCATAATGACAGTGAATTTTAAGTTCAGCAATCGACTGATTTGAAAGAAGAGAGCAGAAAAATAGCACTTCCATAATAACAGCTACGGTCATGAAATCATTATCTACGAAGTGAAACTCATCGTAACAATTGGATCACTGAGTTCATGTGGAGATCCCTACGGAAAAGCAAAGCGGAAAAGATGCTGCTGATCCGACCGAATCAGTTACAGCAAATTTAGTGGTCGCTCGACCGTCGTTATACTCAAAGGTACTTTTTAATCTTTCCGAGCATTCTTTAAAAAACCATATTGGGCACCTCACTTGCAACTTATGGTTCAACCATTGATCAGCACTCGATTCTGAGATTGGAATGTTCATTTAACAAAAGGTTCGCGAAGTGCATACCTCCGAGAATGTATTCGAAAAGTTGACATGATAAGTATCCTTGCTCACCATTTAATCGAAACAATTGAGCACTTCTGCAAAGAAAGATGCGTTCACGTATCGAAAGGAGTGCACAACGATCGAGAATGGTCGTCCATCATCAAATTTGCGGAGACCACGTAAGCGCAGCGTGAAATGCATTTATGTGTTGCCCACCTGAGGCGACATGGCTATGCCGAAATCGGCGATTTTCTTTTGCTGTTCCTTGCGAAGCCAAAAAATTGCAAGCGTAACTTTTACTAATTTGTTCTACTATCACTGTATGAAGAAACAAAGCTTAAGGAATATCATGCAGCAAGCACTTCAACAAATTCTTTCCGGAACTGAAAGCAGTCCAGGAAAAACATGCATGGCTCTCGGTGACCCTCATTGTGACACGAAAACCTTATCACTCATTTAGCATAGCACATGCCTTCACAACATATCACACGGTAAAGACAAGTCAAAAATGCTCACAACGATATGTTATCCTTCTTCTCTAAACTCAGCCACCTCAGCGAGTAAGTACGGCTATAATCAATTTAAATTCTTAACATTTTTTCATGGCTGCCCTAATTAAATCCACAGAAATTTATACTTCTTTAATCTGATGAAAAATTCAATTCCTTTCGACACCAGTAGGCAGTACAACTCTGTGTTGATAGTAGAGGCAATTTTTTGTCGATTGCATTCATAAACCAAGCGCATACTCCAATGTAACTGTGGCCAAGAAGAAAAAATTTCGGGTATCGCTCTCAGTGGAACAGAGCAAGAACACAAATCAATTGATCAGTGATTGCAACAGTGAACGAAGAATGAGAATTACTGTTTTCAGAACGCAGCTTTTGAGTGCTTTTTAAAAATCCTCTCTTGATATCACAAATATACAAGGGATGTTTGTTCGTGGACCTCTGATGTGCCAGATGGGGGCTGTTTTGTTATGCAAATATAATGCGAGAAAGATTTGACTTTTCAAAGGCAACACTCATGCAAATTCTTCTTAATTACTAAAATAAACTTCTACAATTACTCTTGATGCTCTTTTCTCTCAGTTCCCTAAGGCACGACTTCTGTTGTCGAAGAAAAAGGGCGTGGATGCAAAAGAGAGCTTTAGGGAATTTCTGTCCATGAAAGGTAAAAAAAAGAGAATTCCAGCACAATATATCGCAAAAAACAGCAACGGAGGCGGTTTGTTTAGCATATCGTTCGCCGTAGTGATATTTTGCAAAGGTACGAGAGATAAGATACGAATGATGTTTTGGTCTGTTCTTCTGTGTTCTAACGCACAGAAATTTGCTTCTCCCACCGCTGTTCATCTCATCATTTGCTTCTGAAGGGTGTTCCCCATTTCATGTGAACACTATTCCTTGTTTACTCACATCTCAACGGCGTTGACGCAGCAAGTTTGGTAAACGATTCATGCGCTTCTTCAGCTTTTGAATAATATCCTGAAGATTCTCTTAGGAGTTCCGTACACTAACCTAAACAGTATTTTTTAAAATATCAGTGTCATTGTCGCGTGGCTTTGCCATCGTCTACCCCCTTCTTACGCGATTGTCTTCACTAAGAACACGTTCATTTCTCATTCAGCGCTGACACCAGTGTAGCGGCTGTGTAATTTTATAAAACGTGCAGAAGAAATGGAAGAATGCGGAGGTATTCCGTGGTAGAAACGAAAAGTAGCGAACGTTTTGCAGTTAAATGAAGAGCAATTGAACTCGCTTATCAGCTCCCCGTCGCGGTTTCCAGCAGAATGAACCCTTCACGGAGAAATTCTATCCAGCTTTCAAACATCCTGAAAACTTCTACGATATACTTTTTCAGAGGATTTAGCAAATCGGAAAACGACATATAGCTTTTATGTAACGGCAAATCAGAAAAACTAATTAATTTCGACTACCTCGTTATCCTGCCATCGTGAGTTAGAGAACTGAATATTCGTTTAGGCGACAACATTGTTATAGTTCGTGCAGCCTAGATGCATCGCTCATCAGCATCTCATCGGATTCGAGCGAATGGGAAAGAGAGAAACACGGTCTTGAGATCCTTAGCGCTGTTCGCAATGTTGAGTCGTACCGCTTGTGAAAATATCAAAGAGAAATTGGCATTGATGATTAAGTTCTTTTTCAAAATCATTCCGCGAGGAACCGTTAGATTTCATCAAGTACACTTTGTAAAAGCGAACGTTTGCGAAATGTACAGCTTCCGTGAACTGCACAGCTTTTGCAGTGAAGTAGCCGCTCTTTTAGGCGTCGTTACGGTATCACTTCGTGGTTCACATTAAATTACACAAGAGGTAAAAATTTTCAAAAGCAGTGCTAATATACACCGAGATTACATATGGATGATATCTTCCTCAGTTTGGACAACAGTTGATGTCATACAAAATCTTCAATAAAAATTTCGCGTTTTCCTTGAATTCTCTTCCGCGTTTCGGTTTTTCTCCTCACCCACTACTCCGTGATCAAAGAAGGCGGTCAAACAATCATATCCTCCTCCCTTCTCAATTACAGCTTGTCTAATCCCTGGGGTATGGTGCAGAATTAGTAAAAATTTTGCATCTTGCGCTTGAGCGTTATGCGTTTTGCGTAACGCCCTCGTTTCTGCAGAAGGAGGAAAGGGATTATCGATCCGCCACCCGCCGTGATACATGGAAGCTTCGCAGGCTTACTTGTGAACCGCTTCCTTCAGGTCGAAAAAGCTTGAACAAAACTGAGCAAGCCGTTGCTTTCGGTTGAGTTATTGGTGCAATACGGCATTGTGTTATGAAGGCATTCTCTTAATACTTTCCAGAGTTCACAAAATTTGGTCTAGTTGACCATGAGAAGTACGTTGGGGATGATCAGGAAGAATTGCTTCTTTCCACATAATTCTGATATCACGTTCTTATACGTACTTGGGCAAAATGACTGCATTGCGATTGTTTTGACATGCGCAGAAGCAAAAAAAAAGTTTGCGACCTCAGCAAATGACTTCGCATAGCACCTCCTTCCGTCCCTTGCCGACTGTTTTACGAATGGGCATAAGAAATTTTGTTAGATTGAATGGAATGAAAAAAAACAGCTCATTTTTCGGGGATAATTTTTGGGGGATATTAATGCATAAAACCTGAGAGGTTTTGAATTCAGCACATGCTAAATCATAGGGGATTTGAGCATAAATTTTAATGGGAACTTCTCATGGAACACTATTCATTCTTCTTCATAATCTGCTTACGAAATGCTTTCTATTGAATGTAGCAATAATATTGTCGACAATGTCTGCCGATGAAGTTCGCTCATGGAGGATAAAGCATGCCGTCAGGAAGGCGGCTTGAAGTAAAGGTGCCGCCTTTAGGCTTAGCGGGCCTATTTAGTGAAATGTGTATCGATACCGTAAAGTGAGAGACTTTAGCGAAAATTTCTGGTAACAAAATTTGCAAGCTCAGTTCAATTATCTATATCAATTTCCTCTAGTTTATGCATGTTTCTTCGTTTTTTACTTGTTTCTCAAATTCTTTAGGAGCTACTTCACTTTCGCCTTTAAGATACTTTATTTACTTTTACTTTTTATTGTGATCGAACTCTGAAACAGCAAAAATGATTTGTATTGATGCTCTAGATTGTTCCGTTTGCCAGTAAACATTGTCTTTTCTTTTTTAAATCCTCTTCCGGGTTGTATTTTATTATTGCTACTAAATATGAGAGTGATTCAGAAAAATGAGATTAGAGGAAATCATCTCCTTTATATGGATGAAACTATAAAGTTGATCATCAAAGTAAAATTGTGGAGCATGGGCATGCGCGCAGAGCAAATGTGCACATTTCTTAATGTTAAGCGCACACACTGATGACGCAAATCAATGAGGATAACGAATCGCAAATGTAGATCAAGATCTACACGACATAACTGCCCTTCCGTAAAGGGAGCCAACGAGAGCAGCGACTTTTTTTTTGTTTCAAGTCCTACATATTGCTATCGCAACGCTGAGATTGTTCATTGCTTGCTGAGTGTCACTCATCGGCTGGTAGTCGTCGTCATCGTCGTCTAAACTTCGTTGCGTGGTAACGTTAATATCTGCTTCGACTTTTCTGATTATTGCTTTCTGGTCGAACTTCTGAAATGTACGAAATGTAGAACTCATGATTATGGCCAATACCGTTTTCAAACGCTCTCAATGGCAGATATGTTTTCCAGTTTTGCAGAGCACATAGCCTACAAAGAGTGTACGCGCGTATTATCGAAAATTTTATAAAATTGCTTCGTTTTAGACGGTGATAATCATTGATTGAATGCGCTCAGTTATTCGCAAGTCGATCACGATATACTTTTAAGCGAAGATGATTTGACCACAAATGTCGTACATTTTTAATAATGTTGTCGAAAATGTAGGGAATTTTTCAAAACAGTCCATCACTTGTTGCTTTTATGATGAAATTAGCGGCATCGCAAATTCGTATGATAAAAACAACCGTAAGCTGATTAGCAATACTGCAGGGTATTTTAAACTATAGATAGTATCGCTCGAACAGGAATTGTTGAAATTAATAAATCTAACCTCATTTTCTTTACTGGGCAACTGGCATCGAAAATTGAAAGTGGCACCGGATATTGGAATGAAAGTCATTTGTTGAGAGGCCGATATATGCTACATACGAGGTTGCTCAGTGCAAGGCATTAGTTGTTAAATCGACCTTATAAAGCAACTGTATTCCCTCTCTTCATTTCATCGATGTTCTCTAAGTGTCACCATTTGGCCGTCTTAAATTACGTAGGTAAAAAAGAATTAAAATCAACCATAGTATTATTATAATGAGGTCAATCGTTCTCATCCCCACACGCGATACTGAGTCGATGCGTTCTTCTATTTGTCATAACAAATTGCTTTCCTGTTTGGTTTTGACTGTTTGTGAGGAAAGTCTTAAAATAGACGTTCATTGCTAACGCAGCGCAAAGCCACTCTGTAAGAGGTTGAGTCATTTCACATCTGATAGGGTAGTACAAAATGAGAAAGGAAAACACTGTAATTTGGACAGATGCTAGTAAGTTTATTTGTAGCAGAAGTGTTATTTTGATGTACGACATCAATACTGATAGCTTTTATATCAACCTTCTATGAAATTTTCGATCTTTTTTTTTTTGTGAAACAGCAGTGCATTTTACGGAATTTTCATGTTTTCCCGCCTCGGATGTAGCAGATGGCTCGGTCATCTATCGCCGTGGCTTTGGCGACCGCTGGTTGCCGGATTGAGGTGGGTTACATCGACTATGCAATGACGATGTAGAACCGCTCAGAACACTAAAAGTACTGTGCGAGCGTAGTTTTGTCTATCCTTCTCACCTCGCTTGTAGCTGATGTCCGAGCGGATGCTAATCAAAACCCTAAATCATCTATTTCATAATATTAAGCTTTTAGATGGCTCAGTGCAGAGTTGCATGTAGCACGCTTGTCAAGCGTTGCTTCTCAGTCTCGGCTAGTCGTGCGGCTCACTCGGTTACGGTAAGTGTTCGTCTGAGTTTAAAAAACGGACTTTCGCTCTTGCAGCTCACTCGGTTACGGTAAGTGTTCGTCTGAGTTTAAAAAACGGACTTTCGCTCTTGCAGCTCACTCGGTTACGGTAAGTGTTCGTCTGAGTTTAAAAAACGGACTTTCGCTCTTGCGGCTCACTCGGTTACGGTAAGTGTTCGTCTGAGTTTAAAAAACGGACTTTCGCTCTATCTTGATGCATCTTGATGCTTTACATTTCAGCATCACAAACAAAAGTGACTAACTTTGATGCTTACGATGATTTCGCTTGATAGGTACTAAATTCTTTTTTGAGTAGAACATTCATTTTTGCTAATATTTTTGATCCAATGACGAGAATAGGATTGACAGAATGAAAACTGAAACAAAGAAAAGCGGCCGACCATGTCAAGCATGTGGCGGAAGATGACCGGTGGAGAGTGAACCGTGAAGGTAGCTTCTTGACCGTATGTGCTGTTCAGGGAAATAAAAAAGTGCAGTATCAAAGCAGAATATTTTCATATGCTTTGGGTTTTTTTTCACGATCAAATAATGTTTCGATTTTCCGATTTGTTTTGCTCGTATACGTTCGCATACGAAAATTGATCGCATATTCGTTTCATAGTTCTACGTTGTTTGCATTGAATTCGATTACTCACCATCACCGTAGGCGAATGGGCCTGTAGCGAGCTTGAGACAGGTTACAAATAATTTTCGATAAACGACATCGTCGATCACTGAATGCTGGAATATGCAATCATCCTGAGGAAAACTTAGAAACAATGGCGGCAACCATATCTGCAGCTAAAATATATGGGAAGTCACAAGGGCGGAATCACCAGAAGCACTATTTGGTACGCACACCGTTCATAAAGTCTTCCAAACGCAGCTTGGTGTTCATTAGTGAGCTGAGAGGACGTATTGGCTTGGGAATAACAAATGAATTTTGGTTCAGGTTCATGACGACGGCTAAAGTTGTTGCTTACAGTTTTGACTTCCGTATAAGTAGTCGTTATAAATATGACGAAAATTTCATAGTGCACTCGAAAGCATTTATCATTTATTTGGTTTGCTATTATTAATGAGCGAACTAATATACTGCACTATAAGTACCTCGCTTAGGATGTGGTTTTTGTTGGCGCAGCGCGAACTCCGCTTGGTTCATTCCGCTCTGCGTTCAACAACGTACCGGCCACAGTTCTTGGCAGAGAAGCTCTGAAGGGCGCTCTGAAAAATGCCAACGTGAATCCGTCATTGGTGCAAGAGGTAAGCGTGACCTCATCCCATTACTAAGAAACGTGGCGGCATGGTAGCCTTGCAAACTTGAAAAGCGCCATTGAACCGAAAAGTAGCAGTACATCTTTGAGATTCAGAACCAGAATACGATGACCAAAAAACTGAATAAATGATATCGGCAGTGGAAGGTGTTTAGACCAGTAGAGGTTGTTTGGGTGAGGGAATGTTATTTTTTAAATAGCATACAATCATATCAGTTATATACGATCAATTCGCGTTTTTCACAACTTTGCACATTGTATATTCACTTTTTCAACAATAGATTTCCGAGCTCCTCAGCCATGAATGGGCGTTCATTATTCAAGATTAGATGCCATCGCCATCGTTGCTAGAGTGCGATGGATACGTTGATTTGTTTTCAGGCGTTCATCGGTGTGGTTGTGCCATCAAACGCTGGGCAGGCTCCTGCTCGCCAAGTCGTCCTTGGAGCAGGTTAGTTATTCCCGAATGCGTACTTGCTAATGTGAGGGGGGGGGGGTCTACATTGCAGCTCACATATTTGAACATTTATAATGCTTGAAAAAAAAAGGAAGAAAATGAACGATACTTTGCAATGGTATTTTCTTTCCGGTGAAATACGCGAACAGTTCTGTTTCAAAATGGCATCATGAAAATTTTGACAGTGACCAATATCCTACAGCGTTGATATAACTGACGGTGTTCGCGTTTGAGCTTTAATTGCAGTGTATCTGTGTGATATCACATCAGTACCGTTTGATAAGCACTTGGATTGAGCTGTAGGTGACAATGCCTACGTTGAACACTTGTCAGGTGATGTTCGTTTAAAGGATGCGAGGTGTCCACCATTGTAACGGCTGTGAATAAAATGTGCGCCTCTGGGATGAAAGCAATCGCTTGTGCTGCAGCCACTTTACAGTTGGGTCTGCAGGAGGTTGGTTATGCTTGTTCGACGTTCTCATTTCATTATTTTTACACTTCTTTAGCAGCATTATATTTTGAAGAAGACTGCACAATACACTGCCATTTATGGCGATTGAAGTCTATAGTGCATTGCGAAAGTGAACCTTTTGCCCGAATCGCACTGACTATTTTCGCTAGGCTTCTATTATAACACAATAGGTACTTTACTCGAACTCGTCTTGCATCCTAAATATGGTGGTCAGACAGTGAATTAATTTCTTTTTTATTTCCGTTCTGCTTTCTCATTTAGTCGTATCGGCGCGAGACTTTACGTAGGTACCCCTTCCATCCATCGTAAAGGATGTAGGGGTTTATTGCAGGAGCAAAGGTAAATTAGCCCGCATACCCTTTGGAAAATAACTGCACCTGCAAATATCCCTTTATATAACAGATCCATGCAAGATAACATTGATGCTTCAGTCGGTAAAACGAAGAAAGATATTAGCTGATTACTTCATAGGAATCTGTGTGTCTGATGGAACACCTACTGCATCCGTACATTTCATTACTGTAATTGTTGGTTAAAAGCCTTTTTTCTTTTTTCAACTTTTTTTCGTTTGTTTCTGTTCTTCAGTGGCATGTGAAAACTGACTGAGTGGTTCATTGATGTCCTTCGCCAAAGATTTCGACTTCCATTGAATGGGTGGACATTACACTTAACAAATTATATAATACCGTCTTGTTAGTTTTAGCAAAGGGCGACAAGCCGTTTAGTATTGAGAAACTTTATCGGTCTGGTAGATATTAATGGTTTGTTAAGGAAGTGTAACACCATCTCGTCGGTATCGTCCGCCGTTCGTAAAGTGGATAATGGGCAAATAATTGTTTTAGGTGGTTGTCGCTGGTGGGATGGAAAATATGAGCATGGTGCCGTTTTATTTGCCTCGCGGAGAAATTCCATTCGGTGGAGCACGACTTATTGTTAGTTTGCTTCATTTAGTCAATGGCTCGGAAAGTTTCATAGACTTTGGAGAGATTGTTTCGAGAGAATGCTAGTTTTAAAGCGAAGATGAAAGCTAGCTCTCGAGAGAATATGTGGACAAATCTGATTAAAGACGGTGGAAGGGGAAGGGGAGAGGCTAAAGTTGAAACAGAGAAGAACTCCGTGAATAGCTACTATTATCATCCTTATTAACCACAACTAAACAAAACTAGCAGGATAGCATCTCACTTTGAACTTAAAATGTATTCCATTACTTGCCACGTCTTTGGTAGTCTAAATCTCTATCTCAATCTGTTTTTTGGTGCTACTTCGTTTGGATCTGGTGTCACTGCGAGAGGAGGAAATTTGCCGGCTTTGACACGCCACGTATCTGCTAGCTGCCACATTGAGACCTTGCGACCTGTCCTAATCGTTAATTTTTTTTTCTAGCTTGCTTAATTTTGCAGTATGCAAAATGAGTTGACTCATTGGCGTTGTGCGATTTCAATGTGGATTAACGAGGTCATCAAATGAATAAGTTCTTGTTGTTGTCAAATGGAGAAAGCGGACGATGGCTTGAATTATTTTAACCGTCACAGTGCCGCGATATCTCGGCATTAGGCTTCTCTTACGAACCATTGTGAGCTACGTATGAATACGTATGAATAGGTAACACTGTAGGGCTGCATTGTGAATGAGAACTCTGTATTGCGATAGCTAAAGCAAAAGACTGAGCGTCGATAGTGGAATCTGGTGCTTTGAGCTTTGATTATTTTTGGTGTTGCAATAAGACATGGAAGATGTAGTTCGGTTTGTTTAGGATGGCATTCCAAGAGATGGCCTAAAGGACGTTTACAATGACATTCTAATGGGTGCATGTGCCGATAAGGTGGCAAAGCAGTTCTCGATCACCCGTCAGGAGCAGGACAAATACGCCGTCTTGAGCTACAAGCGGTCTGCAGCAGCTTGGAAAGTTGGAATTTTTCTTGAGCGCCTTTCCTGATAAGTTATTTGATTCGGAATGTGTAATAGCATTATGACTGATAAACATCAGTTGCGCTGCAACGACTCTTACTCCAGTTAACTTGGTGTTGGATTAAATTAGTCGATCTGAATGCCATGTGGCGAAATCGGTGAATCTGAGAAATCGCCGACGACTCGTGCAGTATTCTTTGTTCGAAGGACGTGGAAGCTGCTTGATGCACTACCTGGTTTATCCACTGTAATCAAAAGCATATTTAGAGACTTTCCTCGAGTAAGGCGCGCGATGCTTGTGTGCGTCAAAGATGGTGCCGTCTCTACGATGTATGAAAACAATAACTCAAGCGAAAAACAAACCTGTGCTTATCATTCAGGACGGTGTTTTCGATAAGGAGGTCATTCCTGTGGAAGTGACACGGGGCAAGAAGACAGTTACCGTACAAGAAGACGAAGAATTTAAGAAGGTCATGTTCGAGAAAATCCCAAAACTGAAACCTGCTTTCACTTCAGGTTGTCATATGCTTGCGATTTTTTTCTGATGGAGCTTTCTTTTTATTCGGAGGCGATCAAACACGCGCAGTCAAATTAAAACCGTGGTCCCATGGCGCAGGCCGAAAGATTTAATCCCTCATCCGTATTGTTCATTTCCTGCCTATATACTGTGGGATGTGAAGCAGGGATACGATCACAGCAGCATCGATATCCATTTTTTTTACTGCGTCCAGTTGTATTTATGGGAAGGGTTCTGTTGACCCAATCTATCTTTCGATCATTGTTTGCTTTCGAGCTCATAAATTTTTTAATTTCTCGTGACCGGCATATCTAGAACATATCTAGACCGGCAAAACTGTTGGCCTTTTGAACAATTTAAAATAACTCTTTGATGCATATTAAGACGACATGACCATTGTTTTACAGCTTGTTTGCATTTCAAAGTAATCGAGTAGGCTATTGTGGGTTGTGCTTGTAAAAAAAACAGAAGCGGGTCCAAATATTTCTGCTTTATGCAACGCTCTAAACAGAAGGTATAAGCGATTTCTATTTACTGCATAAATACGAAATGGATGGAATCAAAGGTGGAGAAGCGGTTGTTGTCTTATCTCGTTGCATACGCCGCCTTGAAAATGTTCTTTAAACAGAACAAATTGTAGAAGGGACCGTAACAGCAGCGAACGCATCAACTTTGAACGATGGTGCAGCGATGGTCGTAATGACGACTTTGGATGTGGCCAAAAAGCATGGCCTCAAGCCATTGGCCCGTATGTTGGCCTATGGCGATGCGGCCACTCATCCGATCGACTTTGGAGTTGCTCCTGCCATGGTCATACCTAAGGCACGTTAGCACATTGTTAAGTTCAGCTTCATCTATATTCTTCGAAGAAGAGATTCTTCATATTCTTCCATGGAGGATGAGGTGGTTGCCTGATCGATATCCGCATTAGTGTCTTCAGATGAATTCTTGACATGCATTAGGGAACTCAGGGTCGATACATTTCCTCATTTATTGTCTAACGATTATATCGTATCCGAATTGAGGAATCTGTGAAATAGACGGCAATGGAATAAATACGTTTCTGCTTGAGGCATCGTTGTCTGCAGTGAAATAACGCTGCAAATATATCATTCTCTTTAAATGTTTGCTTTACTCGAGTTGGTTCAAGGGACGTTGTCATTTGGGTTTCCATAAGAATTTTGCAGCGCATAACTGCAATGTGAAAATTTAATTCGTATGCGCTTTCTTTATTTGAAATGACGACTAAAATAGCAAACATTAAAAACAGTGCGATGACATATCGGCTTCAAGTCTGTTTCACTTTTAAGGTGCTCAAAATGGCTAACCTACAAATCAAAGACATCGATATGTGGGAAATCAATGAAGCGTTCGCAGTTGTGCCACTATATGCGATGAAAACCCTTGGCCTGGACGAGTCGAAGGTGAACATACATGGGGGAGCGATTTCGCTGGGCCATCCTGTCGGGTTCGTTTATTTTTGTTCACCTAATTTATGCATAACTTCCACGTAATTGGGAGGGGGAGGGGAAGAGTGGAAGAGTGAGTGAGAGTGAAAAGGGTGGACGGTGGAGACATATTTCTTCATTTTTAACACTTTTTATACCTGGAGTTATTTTAAGTTAGGAACCCACCTGATTGGTATGAAGGAATTTGTTTTCGAATATTGATGGTCTATGAATTAGGTTTGCATCCTTTTGTTTTGCATTCTTTTACTCATTCTCACAGTTTAATTCCTCTTTCACTACTTTAAATAATAATGCTATGTAATAGCTCTTAATAACTCCTAGTTTTAGTGTCTCACTTTTAATCTTTCTTTCGATCCCTTTTTAGTGTTATTCTTTACAGTTCTTTGCTACTCGTTCACAGAAAATATCATTTCCAATTTTTAAATTTCACTGCTATCGTTCATCTGCATTAGTTTCCAGCTTCGTTCTCTATCCAGTTTTCCTTTCCTTTTCTTCCTCTTATCCTACCATTTCTGGCTGTTATTAATTTTCTAGTCTGATGCAAACTCAACTGCTATTCGAGCTCCATTTGGACTGCTTGCCAAACTATTACTGCGAACCATTAAGTTTTCTTCCCATGCGTGAGCTGGCTATGGGATTATTATTCTTAATTTCGTTTACTGCAAATCATTGCTGTTAATTATTCGAGTGAATTTCAGAATGTCTGGAGCGCGCATAATTGGTCATTTGGTGCATGCGTTGAAACCAGGTCAAAAGGGTTGCGCGGCGATTTGCAACGGTGGTGGTGGCGCTGGTGGAATGGTAATCGAGAAACTGTGAGGAAGAAATTTTATCTAACTTCTTCAGTATTATTTTGCTGCAGCTTTTCTTAATTGTTCCCTAACCGTTGTGTCAATTGTCAATTTTCGTTCCAATTTTCACGAATTCCTTGGGTATTTTCAGAATTTTGCATTCATTGCCATCATTTTTTTCCAGAATTTCCTGCAATTTCATTCGGTGCACGGAAAGCGAAGATACTGGAGAACTTAGGACGAAAACCCTCATGAATACCACAACCACATTCAAACTTGTTTTCACTCGTAGGGAATTTCCAAACGATGGAAAGTTGAAAATAACTGTAGCGATTATGCCAAATATTTTTTGACACTTTGTTGCGCAAAAAAAACGTTCTCTTCACGTCAGCGATTTACTGCATAACTCAAACTTTGTCATGAGTTTTTTCATCGTCTACTATGTGCTTCGAAATTGTCGTTGCCTGCGCAATTACGGGGAATATGGGGTATACGTCTGCAAATGGCTTCTTCATATTTAAATAAATTCGCCGGCCGATGTTTGAGAAGACGTTGAAAATGTTTTTGCAATAAACACATCGGCGTTCGATAATTGTAGCGTTCTTTGATCGTGCACAGTTTCGAAATTGTAAACAACCCTCTTCTGGTTCTTGTTTTGGATGTCAACTGTTTTGTTTCTTTTTTTTTCCTCTGCTTCTGCCTTTATGTTTATCTGCAGGGATTTATGTTATCACCAATTTTATTTTCTTGTTCTCATTCCATTGCAATCGCTAAAACAAGCAACAAACTGTTTAAAATATGTTGTAATATTTTGCTGCAGTTAGAACTGACCATTGGGGCTGCTTTGAATGGCCTCTTTTTGTCCGACATATTTTTATTGTCGTGTGTTGTTGTTTAAGCTAATCTTCTTTTTATCGATATGTTTTATAAGGCGCCAGACTTATAAAGCAATGTTGTTATGATCTGATATCGTTAGCCATAAAGGGAAAAAAATTATTTTTACCAATCACAAGAGAACGATGATGAGGCGTAACATTTGATAGGATGAGAAGTGTTGTGATTTTTCTTGCTCAGAAGCTGTTTGCTGTTTTATCGTCCATCTTTTATGGAAGCCGGCAGCGTTGCATAGCAGTCGCCAACTAAACTGAGCCATCTTTTTGCTCGATCGTTCTTGCTGAACTGCTCAAGTAATGCAGTCGTCTACAGAATCGATATGCCGTACGGCGTTTCGTAAATGGAATAAGTATCACACGGCTGCGGAAAAAAGAACGTTCGTGATTTAAAGTGGGTTCTGTAAGAAGGCGAGCAAAAATGGAGACGTTCATGCAGAATGGAATGTACTCGGATCCTCATTTTTCGCTTGCAAGACGAGTGATGCTGCCCATTATATCGTAAATTAGAAGCAGCATCATTAATTTGATAAAAATAAGTATCCGCCGGTGACGAAGAGACAATTCTGAAAGCATCACTCCTTGAGATCGGAGTATGTTATCGATGCTTCGTTGGGTATTTTGTCACTTCCTCACTAATACCGAACTCACTGGCAAAATAATGCTTTTTTTTCTCTGGATTAGAATTACTCATATGTTACGCAATTGGAGTTCAGGTTGCTCATGTCCACCGAATTTCTAACTTCATTGCGCATAAACCGGATCTATTTACAATTTGCGGAAGTCTTCAGGAACTCCTACCTGTACTTGACTGACTTATAAGCGGAAGCTGACATCGTCATCAACAATTATTCCCAAGCATATTTCGGAAAATGCAAAGCATCTTCATCGATTGCAGACGAATCAAAAATAGATTATGAACGTTAGGTTCTACAGGAATTTTTCCAGTCATCCTTTGTTGTTGGGAATTTTAAGTACTCGCTGGTGAAGTTTGTAAGGACTTAGATTTTCTAATTCATTGTTTTGCTGATCTGTGGGCGCTGACTACGAATGTTCGCATTTTTCCCGGTGCGTTATGCACGTTCGACCAGTGCTCCCACTCGCCTGCCACATGAGGCACTCAACGTTTATTTGATGGACAACAGTTGGTTTAGCACGAGATCGAGAGCACAATTTGTGTTCAGAAAAGAAGAAAAGAGCAGTTCAGAACAATGAACCAGACCAGGGCTTGATGGGGCATCAAATGGACTAGGAAACCATCACTATGTATTTTTTTTGATATGGGCATGCAAAATTGTTCAACTAAACATGCTAATACAAACAAGTGTTTAGCTAAAGTAGCGCTGCTTTCATCTGCTTCCCAGGATGCTATCCGGACACCATCATTTTTTTTGTGCGCGTGGTAAATTCTGCATCACAATGCCTTCCGCACGCTCTTTTTTACCTCTGCAGAATCCAACCCCATCCCCCCTCTTCCTCTCTTCCTCGCTTTTTATGTCTTTTGCCGGTGTCGGTTTTCCACAGTTGGAGCAGTTCTGTGGCTAAGATGTGCAAGGAAAGCTGTCATCACCTGAAAACGTAAGCTGGCAGGATGACTCAATTGACTCTGGTTAGGATTCGACGTGGCGCGGCACTCGTGAACCGAAGAGCAGGCAACCGGTCGTAATTATGGCAGCCGCTCTCGATTTGCTGCAAACAGGAACACAGCTGTTGGCAAAAGTGACCTTTGAGCCTTAGCACGAGAGGGTTCAAAATGTTGCTGCGGTGCGGCTGTTAAGGTACCACTTTCAGAAACGCACGCAGAAGTTTGTCAAGATGGCCTCAACATCAACCTCATGTATATAAAGGTCGTCTAGCTCTACAACACCTCCATTGTCCCTCATATCGTGGAAGCTTTAGCTGCTATATGCTATGCTGTCCTTTGATGGACGGCAAGAGTAGTGATCGATGATTATTTTGATCTGCCTAAGCTACCACAAAGCAGTTTTTCTGATAAGGTGATTTAAAAAGATCACCTAGCGTTCCATTTGCATCCTCGGAAGTAGTGACTCTTTCTCCCATCACTACCTTTCTGCTTCACCTTTCTCATCATTACAAAGTGTCTAATGACTTTATTGATTTTACAAATTTGAGATGTCTTTTGCTATACGAGATAACATGCTCGGCGCTTTTATTTACGCACGTTCTGTTCGATTCCTATGTAGATGTCGACAACAATGATCTCCGGAAATCGGCCTGTGTACCGAACCATCAAAATAAATATAGAAGCTAGCTTGCTAGGCGGTTGAACTAATTGCCGCCGTAAAAATCATTAGGTGTCTACCACAACTCGCAGCCTACTCCATATCATGAGTATAATGGTTCCGAGCTCCCTCAGCTTGCTTAAATTCTATGCTCGCGACCGTCTTCCTAGGAACTTATCAATTTACTTCGTATTATGTAAAAAAAAAAGTCTAAAAATTAGCTCTATAACACAAGTGTCCGTGCATTATTATTATGGTTGCTAAATCATCTGATTTCTTTAAAAGATGCCCTACATAAGCTTTTTGCTTTTGCCTACATAATATCGTTTAAGTGAAAAAAACATCCAATCAGATGAGTTTAAAGAGATGTCGCTCTCCCTCTTAAGATCCTCAAATTTTTATAATGAGGCTGTTTTTGCTAATTTTGAATTGTACATTTTCTCACTGCATCTAGAAACGCTCTTATTAAACGTTTGAGCATTATAAAAAATAGCAGCATGATATAAATAAGTGTCAATCACTCACATCAAATACAAAGAGTTGTCACTAAGCGACGTATTCTCTGAGGTAAGCAGATATCTGAACCAGTACAGAGCAGCAAAAGATGCTACAGTCGTCATTGGAAGTGGCAAAGCAAAAGTCATCCAATTTATGCAATTTTGACTTTCTCCAGTTCAGAAGAGACCGTATTTCAGCATTTTTGGGAGTATTTTGTGAGATATGTTAATTATGCTGATTGTTTCGTACCCGATCGTTTGTCAGCCCTAGTCGACCACGTGGCAGTTGATCGCCATTCCCTCCTAAGCTATGCCACAAATGGACATATTGCATTTTCTGAATGCGATTGTTTTGAAGGATATATTCCGTCGGCTTTTCGATTGGGCTGCTTTTGAAAAAAAATCTCGATCGGAATGTAGCGAACTTAAACAGCCACACATTGCCTGCAGTTTTCGCAATTTAAGCGCAAATGATTTTAACGGAACCCTTGTATTGAACTCATTCAGTTATGCTGACTGTTTTAGTTGAATGATTATGCATCCTGCTCATCCAATTCTTTTGCTCCGCTAACAGCATGAGAAATTTTTTTTTCCCTGAGTGAGTTAGAATTTAAATGGAATTGTTATCGTTTTGCAGGCCCCTCTAAATTTGACCTTATTTTTGTCTTAATAGGCGACAATAGAGCGAAATTAGCAATTAGCTTAGGTTTCGCTATTAGATAATTCATCTAAACAATTGATAACTCATTGAACTCAATGAAAGAAATGATAGGATACGATCCTATCATTTCTTTCATTTCCATTGCATAGTCCGCTTAAGCAAACCAAATGTTCCACTCTACGATAAAAGCAAGCAAGGTTGCTTAAAGCTGCCAAGTATTGAAGTATTCGTGTACTGGAGGGATGGGTTTGAAAACAGCATTTCATAAAATTTTTGAGTTTGTGAGTTTGTTGACGTTGACGTTTGTTGACGATGAAAATTTTCATCATCAGTGAGTTTGCGCTTAGCTTGTTTTTTTTTTTTTTTTCACTGAAGCTAGCTCTTCCAGTGAAATTTCACTTGATTTATTAAAACGTCTACTGCTAACAATGCCCATATGTAGAATCCGGTAATCCTTCGTAGAGCGTTCTCCACATCCTTTCATTAATATGCTTTTCAATGAATTTTTTATTTATTATAGCACACAGATGGCCAGCTCAAGAGTCGCGTTTAGCAATCTGCCGAAGCAAGCCTTCAAGCTGTCAACCCGCTCCGCCAGCCAGTTTACTGTTCGTTTTATACATGCTCTTCAATCAGTTTGTTTCCTTTTCAGTACTACTCATCCACCTCTCCCCTCCAAGCACCTTCCCCTCCTCCCCATCCCCCACCCTTTCCCCTTGACAAATCGTCGAATAAGTAACTCTGACCGGCAAATCTTGCGGTTATGTTCATGCAGAATTACTTCAGTCAATTGTGGCCGAATTTTGTACTGGCTACTGACAGAGAATCTGCTTTTCAAAGTTGAAAATTTTGCTTCAGCCTTTAGAGTGTGAGTGAATTTTGTACTGGCTACTGGCAGAGAATCTGCTTTTCAGGGTCGAAAATTTTGCTTCAGCCTTTAGAGTTTTTGCGAATTCTTTAGTGAGAGGTCGTGCTGTGAGGGTGTCTTGTAGCACGAGTACATGGAGTAAACTACCCAGGGCTGTTGGTTTTGCAGCCGCAGTATGACTGAAGTAAGGTGTTGCAGTGCTAGAAAAAAATAAGTATGACAAAAGATATGCAATAGGTGGGTAATTTTGCTTCTGTATGCCGGGACAATGTGATGGACTGTTGCATACCGTCCAAGTTCAAACGATATTATTCCGTGTCTGCTGAGAAAAGCTTGCACAACGATAACTGTAATGCTGCACACCAAAATTCCCTCATAAACCGATTCTTTCAGCTGACAATGATCGCGATAACGTGCAAATATTCTTCTGAGTTTCAGGATGTGGTGTTCGTAGGTGCGGCGCGAACTCCAGTTGGATCGTTTCGCTCATCACTGTCTACTGTTCCGGCAACCACTCTTGGAGCTTTGGCAATCAAAGGTGCTATTGAGCATGCCAAAATAAAGCCCTCTCAAGTACAGGAGGTAATTCTATAAGTGCACACTATCATTGTATCTGCTGTGCCATACCTAACTACTCATAACAGATTGGTATTAAGCTGAGCGTTTAAGAAGCTCTTAGAATAGTGAGGAGATGATAATATCCTGTTCGAATATGATATTTAGTCAAACGCTTATCATATTTTGAGGAAATGAAAAGAAATGAACCTAAATTCATCATTTTGAAAGCACCGTCCGCGCTTTCAGTAATTGCCGGTTCATAATGAGTATTGGGAATACTCGTATAAGATTGGCGGTCAGCGTATCTTTTCTAGTGCCACCGGAATCACAAGAACATTTACATGAATGGTAGAAAAAGAGTTCAATAATTCACTGCGGGAAACATGCTCACTGCAAGATCATATAGCAGAGGGCTTGATCGGAATGATCGCTTCGGAGTAAACGATTTATTAGCCATTCAAAAGTATTTACATTCTCCGCGTCTAATTCTGCAAACATCGAATTTGTCAACCTGGAACTGAATATGAAATTGCTCGTTTAATCTTTCGAAATTGGCCAATGCGCCATCTCGTGCTAACCCAACCGAACTGCAAAAAGATTTGAATGGACAAGGCTAGTGTATTCCTGTTGTCAGCGGTAAAGAAAAATGTTTTCTTTGCGCCAGAATCATTGACTGCATCGTAGCGAAGGTTGGTTCAATATCTCCCAAAGATGTCGCACATTTGGTGCACATCAAGTTGTTTCAAGCTACGACGGTTCTGTTGTACGGTGGCATAGTATCTTCCATATATAACCACATTCCCAGCTTCCAACTGTTTAGGTCTTCTTCGGCTGCGTTGTGCCTTCCGATTTAGGACAAGGTCCCGCTCGACAGGCAGTGCTTGGAGCAGGTCGGTTTCGTTTTGCTGGTTCTGCTGTGATCCACTCCTAATTCCTGCAAAGCCAAAAATGACATTTCTTTTGGCTGCAGTAGTAAATGGAATGAACTGCACCAAGTGTGTGTGCGGGTGTGTCGTTAACTTTCCAAGACGACTGAAGCGAGATGAATTAGCTCATTTTCTGTTTTGAAGCCGTGACGCTCAGTATGTTACAGGAACGCAGCGCTATGCACCTCATCATGACTCGCATAAGAAACATAGCCAAGTTTTCGGTTCGAGGAAACTTGAGAATCCAGCGCCGCACTGCCGGCGTGTGCAAGCCTAGGAAGGTTTTTCTTATTTCTGCTGCAAAATTTAGGATGCGACCCATCAACTATCGTGACCACTGTCAACAAGTTGTGTGCCTCTGGAATGAAGTCGATCGCGTGCGGTGCCTCCCTTTTGCAACTTGGTTTGCAGGAGGTTAATATTCTGCTTATTTTTCAGGTTCCTCAAACAAAACCAAAATATCTTATCTGTATGAACAACGTCTCTTGCTTACTCACACTCAATATGCGATCACTGATCATGTGCTGTCCATTGATTGGAATCCAATAGTGTGATACATTTTTGGAATTTCCTGTTACCGTGCTTATCATATTCATCTCCTACTCTGGAATTATTAGCATTTACTGAAAAAAAAACAGCGATGTCACGAAATCACTCATATCTATGCAAAGCCAGCTCGTATGTTTCACATATTTTTGCACATATTGCGATGGAAAGATGCGATCTTGGGGTGTGGAGTAATTCAGTGATCCTTTACTGGTATAAACATCCATGAACTTTAATTCCGCTTTTCATTTAAAAGCCATCGTATACTATTCTCAAGATCGTTCATTCCCAAAATACATGAAATTGCTTGAACTTGGGTTCGAAAATGCTGCTGTTGTTTGTTGAACGCAGTCGCTATGTCAGCTTCATCCGTTTATCGAAATGAGTTTTATATGGAGGCATTGTTTCACTATGTGTGTTTTCAACAACAGATTGTTGTCGGCGGTGGTATGGAGAGCATGAGCAGAGCTCCCTACTATCTTCCGCGTGGTGATACGCCTTACGGAGGAATGAAGCTAGTTGTAAGTTTAAATTTTTCAATCTGTACAATCACGCAACTATTATGGCATACGTATTCGTGCTATTTATGAGCAAAGAATGAAACGAAAGAATTTTGGCAAAATTTCACACTTTCCTCTGGGTGATTCACAAATGGGCTTTTTTTCCGTTCAGAAAAAAAAAGATAAGAGAAAAAAACGGTACTGTTGATGTCAGCACTTCGCCAACGATTTCTTCCATCTTCGTTGCGCAGCTCTTTATTGCTGTTTTGCTGATGTTCGCGAACGCATGCTTCATTCATAACTTACCAAGATGCGCATGCCCTTCGACCTCCACGACTTTGCTAATATAGGCCGCTTGTCAAAGCTGCATTGTATAAGTAAGAATGTAAGAATAGAAAATGTCGATACCACGGGCAATGGAGGCCGAAATGTTTTGTTCGCAACTAAATAAGGTCCCGTTGATATTTCGCGGGAATCGTAGCCTCTTCTCCGTGTAACAGCAGGAGCAGCATGCGGAAAGACGGCTGAGTCAAAATCTTGGTAGAAACTTCCTATTCCAATTTTGGGTGAATTTAATGCCGGGTAAAAAGTACTAAAAGGATTTCTATAGGGCCAATGAAATAGTTTGAAAATGACGAGCAAGTTAGAGGGATATTTGTAGATCCCGTGAGTGGTTCATGCTTGGTCACTTGTCACGAGATATTGTTAAGCTGATACGGTGTGCGCTTGTACAATAAGACGGATAGAAGAACATCTCAGAAAGGGCTCACCTGAGGGCGTCATATAGATTATTTAAATAAGATGAACTTTGCAGGTGGCGTCACATAATTACATTGCTATCATTTTCAGGATGGACTGCTAAGAGATGGTTTAACTGATGCGTACAGCAATCAGCAAATGGGTTTGTGTGCTGATAACGTTGCCAAGAAATTCGGTATCACCCGCGAGGAACAGGACAAATTCGCTATCGAAAGCTACAAAAAGTCGGCTGCTGCATGGGAGGTTGATTGTATTTTTGTGAAAAGTTTTCATTCAACTTTGTGGAAAATTTTCACATAGTTTTGTAATAAAGTGGGAACGCATGTGCGTAGCACACTGGTTAATTGCACTAGCCAGGACAGCAAACGATTCGGAGTCAAATTCTTCTTTTCCACAATTTTCGCTTTCGCATTTTTTTTTTCACAAGTGTTCACACAGTCGAACGCATTTCAACGCTTCGGAATTTCTTGACAATGTAGCAGGCGAAAAAAAGAGTCAAGCGGGCATTTTTCTGTAAGGTTTGCATCTTTGAGTTTATTTATGCGTTTTTATTCGCCAGGTATGTATTGTATGAGCGACCAAAGAGAACAATTATTGTTCCAATTGGTATTCGTTCCGCTCGGCTGTAAAGTCCGGTCCTTGCAGCATCTCAGAAAAAGATGGCGAAGGAGTTGCTGCAAAACGGAATCATATCATAAGTCATCACAACCGAATGGATAGTACTTCGGGAATTTGCTGAGAATATTTTCTATAGGAATTTATATCGACGAAATTGAATGGATCTCAACAGGAATTGCAGAAAGAGCGTGAATGAAAAATTACAGCTAGGCCGATATCCCGACCGAGTAATAGTTGCGGCCCTCGTCTTATATTGGATGCAATTCATTTGAGTGTTACGAACGACTTACATGCAGTTTGCTTGGTGATTGTCGACCGCTGCTCCTTACTAAATAAAAGTCGCTTCAGAGCGGCGCATGTAAGGCTGAAGTTGTACCTGTCGAAGTGACACACGGAAAGAAGACATTCCTTGTCGACAAGGATGAGGAATTCACGAGGGTCAACTTCGAGAAACTACCAAAATTAAAACCTGCTTTTAGTAAAGGTAAGTTTATGCGGTTTTGAAAAAGATCAATCGCAAAACGTTGTTGCCATAACGCACTCCCGCAAAATTACATCTACAAAACGCATTACGACGACGGTACATCCGAAACCGTCGACTATCTGTGTATACGGGCCGCGAAGTAATCAGAACGATCAGCGGAACAGAAACGGAACCAGAACATCTGCTCCTCGAAAGCGCCAGACAAGAAGCGAGAGCGATTCAGCAAAATCAGGCTGTTTATTTGAAGAAAGTGCTAGGGGAAATTCGCAAACACATTTTAATGCCTTTTTCATTTGGGAGGACTCGGTGCAGATATTTATCTAATTAGAAGTTTATATATGAAAAAATGCCTTTGTGTGTCAGTCTTCTCGGTTTAGCCGAAGATTCAAATCAGAAACCATTCAAGCCATCATGACGGAATGCCACATGCAAAAGCTGTAGTTGCAGTTAGTCTTCCTAGAGCAAAATTTCATTACAGTTTATTATCTTGTAGCCGAATTCTGTAGGTGAGAAAAAAACTTTACTGCAAAGGTTGACGGAACAGAATCAGCGCCCAGAAAATCAATTCGTGTAAAAAACTGCGCTCAATTAATGAACCATTTCCTATACCAGTACAGCGGAAAAGCACGGTGGCATGTGAGTTCATTAACCAGTTTATGACTAAGAAATTTGGAAATTCAGCATAAACAGTGAAAAAAAATTGGAAAAAATAGGAGCCAAGAGCTAGAGCAGTTCTGAACTCTTCAGCATGTCTTTTGAGTAGCGCTCAGCATGCCAGTTATGCGCGCACTCTGTCGAATAGAAACTGTCATTTGAAAGCGTTTTTTTTTTTTTTTTTTCAAATTTCTAGTGAAATTACTGCAGTGATTCTATTGGCACTGAGTTAAGACGGTCACGTATGTGTCGAGCACAAATTGAAATATGAGATGGCATTTGTGAATTGTGTCTTACTGTGGGCAGTTGCAAGAATAATGCAGCATTTTTATGTAGTGGTGACCGCAGCTGTTTTCTGACAAAAAAAAATCGCATAAGTGAGCTCATTTCGTAGCGGAATCATTTTTAAGTTATTGCTACGTTGAGGTCGGTTTATTCGGAACGATCACGGTAAAAGGCACCAGATGGTCTTCCGCAAATATGATTTTTACAGTTGCAATAAACAGACGAATCCATCTCATACATACGTCTATCTAACAGCAAGCATTCACAACAAAGCACTCATAATTCCAGTAAAAGCATTCACACATAACAATATGTTCAAGTTATATTTAAACCAGTGATATAAATATTTCGCCTGAACAGCTCAATTATTATGAACTTTGACAAATATGTAAGTAAAAGCCATGTCGCTTTTGCTATAATCATGATTCCGCGAGTGTACCTATTTGCCGTAGGTGTCTAAGAGTGGCACAATTTGCTAAGCTTTTGGCATGCAGAGCGAAAACAAATGATTGGTGTACCGCATGAAAGCAGAAATTCGATTCAGGAATTCTTCTTTCATTTGAAAGTCGGGTTATAGTTATGAGCTGAATGTGCTTACTGCCTTATGTTCCAATTTGGTCGTTCATCGTTCTCACTGCAGCAGTGCTTGTCAACGAGTTAAGAAATTTCTCACCATCAAAATAACAAATGAAAGGAAAATTATGACAAATGGCGAAAATAGCTTCACGAGAAATAAGCGGTATATGGGATATTTTTATCAGCGTTTTTGTTTTTAAAGGGCAATGACGAGAGAATTTTGTTGTCTCTTACAAGCTACCTAGCATATCTGTTTCAGATGGCACAATAACGGCTGGTAATGCTTCGACGATTAATGATGGTGCTGCGGCTTGTGTGCTTACGACGGTAGAAGGTGCAAAGAAGTACGGCCTCAAACCTTTGGCCCGAATGCTTGCCTACGGCGATGCTGCCACAAATCCCACTGAATTTCCAGTAGCACCTTCTTTGGTCATTCCCAAGGTTGGTAGATCTTTGCGACTATCGAATTATGAACAGTGAGAGCGTGTGGGACGGTAGAGAGGAATTAACGGGTAGCAGAAGTCCTATATTTTTTTACGGGCTATCTTGGAAAGCGATGCGCAGTTGAGTATGTTCGATTTCGCTTAAGCAACTGTGTGAAGCTAAAGGAAGTCGAAAGGCATTTCATACTTTAGCAACACACGCTATGGCAACACAATTCTGACGAGCAGACTCACACACATTACAAGCAGTTGACTTTTTACGGAGGAGGGAGAGCGCGATGGACTGGAAATGATTTAACCTTGCTCGTGAGGCCTCGAAATTGGTGATTAAAGTCTTTCTACCTTTTCTGAAACTTCATCATTTCTGTTAAACTAACGATCAGCACAAATGAACAATCCATCTGTCGTCCGGAAATGGGGATGTATTATTGACTTCATTTAAAGCTTCTTCCAACGATGCAATCGATGTTCCCCATGTGGTATCGTCGGCGTCTAATGAAAGGCTTTTTTAATTGCGGAGTTTCTTCCAAACTTGTTGACTTTCACTTTGTAGGCATGAGAAGAAAGAAGCAGAGGCATCACGCCTTCTCTTCACATAGTTGATATCTGCTTGATTATAGGAAAGCTGCAGCAAACGCAACTGGCATTTTCTTATATTTGGTTCACCTTGATAGAGCTGAAGAGCGCCTGTGTCGCGCTTTTGCTCCACTTTATTTACGCTGTTTTTAAGATTGTTTTGTTTTTGAGATTCTTAAATTGGCCAACCTGGAAGTCAAAGACATCGACATGTGGGAAATCAACGAGGCGTTCGCTGTGGTGCCTCTGCACTCAATGAAAACACTCAATATTGACCCCTCGAAGGTGAACATCCACGGCGGTGGTTGCTCTCTGGGGCATCCGATTGGGTTTGTCTTTTCTTTTTACGAATCTTGTGTTCACGGCCGGCGATTTTTATGAAAATTTTGTATTCTCCCAGGTAGCTTATAAAATACGCTTCAAGCTGAATCCTTACAAGACAAATTTATTGAGTTGTTGTTACTGCTATTTTGAACGATTCCAAGGAAGTTAGTCCACAGATCGAAGAAAAAGAAAAAAAAAGAAGAGCTTCTTATTGATTTTCTTACTTGACCTTCATCTAAACCATTTTAGATGCGCAGATTTCACAACTGAAAAGCTGTACATTTCGTGTGCAACAAGCAAAATTCTTAAGTCACTGACATGGCGCACGTGCCAAATTGTAAATGGCGTAGGCATTCGAACAACCAAAATGATTGAAGTTAAAGAAAGTTTTTCATCTCATTTAACAGTTGGAAAATCAAGCTGAACAACTGACGTTTTGCATCAGGCGTAATTCAGCTGCTAACACTACTGCTTTTTTGCCCCCTAATGAGCAAAAAGAGAGAAACAGAAAGTTTAGGTAACTGTAGAAAAGTGGACAGAACTATCTGGTTTTGGACGATCACATGTTGCATTGCTATGCCAATCATAGCCTTTCAAGCAGTTATGCAGGTTTCGCTCAAAGCTCTATAAAGATCTATCATTGCAGAATGTCGGGTGCTCGAATTATCGTCCATCTCATTCACGCTATGAAACCGGGCCAGAAGGGTTGCGCAGCGATCTGCAACGGTGGTGGTGGTGCTGGTGGAATGATCATCGAGAAATTGTAGATAGAACCCGTTTGAAAGCTAAAGAAAAATTCCTCTGCCAAAGCTCAACGAATGTTTAATTCTGTCGCAATATCTTTGACAGATTTGCTTCGCAACTGCTCATGACCACACTGTCTTCTATTGTTTCAACTGTTAATCGTTACAGAAACAATTTCAATTTTGGAAGCAGGGAAAGTTCCATCCCTGTTCGCATACTGAATCGTTGGTGGATTTCGATTTTTTCGGTACCGAAATCGAATTATATTGAAATGAATGTAGCGAATATTTTGTTTGTATCATTGTGTGTTGACAGAAGAGCAAATAAATTATGTCAGACCTCAGCACCATATACCCATCTTCGTGATAGTAAATAGGTGATTTACAAACAATGTTGGGATGTTTTAGTTGCAGGCGAGCTATGTAAATGTTGCCTACAGATTTAGAAAAGTAATACGTAGCCAATATTCGCGTCTCGATACAACAACGCGAAGCCAAAAAATTTTGACGTGCTTCTAAATGAGCGCGATTCGTTACAGCCCGGAGTCACAACCAAAACACAGTACGCGGTCTGCTCTGAGTAGATTAAGACATCTGTGCGTGAAACTTCTGATGCTACGCAGAAGTTGACATTGTTGGTCGTTAAAAAATTTCTGAAACTGTTATTCTGGTTTCAAATTATCAGTACATTCAGTCTTCCAAGTGGACTTACACAAGTCTTCTGAGTTCAAATTATCAGTACAATCTTATCAGCTTTAATTGATTGGCCTCACAAAATGCTCAAGTTGGTTTAGATTCCACGCTTGCAATTTTAGCTTTTCATTCGAACTCTGTGTTCAAGTTTGCAACTTGAGCAAAGATTTCAAAGAACACTAACAAGGCATAAGCGGTAAGTTCAATAGCAATAGAGCGAAAAAATCCAATACGTCAATTCGCTTTGACACTGTTTTATTATACTTCTGTCGGAGAAAAAAAGGATAATGCTGAAACGTTGAACACGAACATTCTTCGCGGGTTCGCCAGCATATAGCGAAAGTCAAATCGCTTACTTCTATTAATACCACCGAGCTGCACGAGACCAACTCGTGCAACCTCGGAATTGCGCAATCTAAAAGATTTGAGAACACTAACACTGTTTTTCTTTTCGGTATTTCTTTTCATTTCTTTTCTTTTTTCTTTTTTTTTCGCTTAATACCTCCATCGACTCCCTCCTAGTGATAGTTACCGGTAGTCTTGTAGGTGTCGGTTTTGTGGAAGGCAGTCGTTTTTTCTTCTTCGATCTTTTTTTGCAAATTCTTCTATACCTCCTCTTTGAAGTTCTCTTCGATATCCGAACAGTTGAACGGGCAACTGTTACAGAAATACAGCACCAGCTGCGCTCTACGTGCAAAGACTGAGCGCCTGATGGAATGCAAGTTTTTCGCTGACTGATTGGTACGAGTGCACTTCAATGTTCTTCCATACCAACTGACCCAATTTCTTGCAATCAATGCACCACATTTTGCTGTTCCATCACTCTCAACAGCAAGCGGCCGCTTAGCGGGGCACAGCAATTTACAAATGCTCGTATACGAGCTGGAAGCGGGTGCAGGACGTGATACGATATGCAGTTTCCGTAATCCAGTTGTAGTGGCTTGACTGATTCAGTTAATGCTTGAAATAGAACGGGCATCTAACACCACAGTATCATTAACGCGCTGTTGGCTGCGCTCATCAGCATCGTTTGATCTCTGTACGGAGGCAATTACCGATTTGATGGTATGTGAAAGAGGAGGATCATGCAATCAGAAAGGAATAGTTTTGGAGTCATTTGAAACATCTGACTGAATTGCGAGTTACGACTGACCTGCTCCTTACGTCGCTTTCCAGAAATGAAGCATGCATAATAAAGCCTTCATTTTCAACTGAATCTTCTAATCATGCAAATCTGCCAATAGTCAATCTTGTATTAACCTTGCAGCATGACCGCCTATGAAATGCTCTCAACTTATGCTGAATCCCTATGTCTCTGGGAAATGCCCTTAAGCATGCAAGATTGCGGGGTCTTCTGACTAATTCCTAGAGGAGTCATAGATGTTCTAGAGCTTTAAATGGCTGCCGCTGTTTCGCAGAGTTGATGCATCGGATTTCATTTGTTACTTTCATATGCAAGACTTTTTTTTTTCAAGACAACTTATTCATCGTTGCAATTGTCGAATATTTCACCACAATTGCTAATGGTTCCATGTCACGAAGAAGGCCTCTTATTTTCCTTCAATAATGGTCTGTGAAAAAACTTCACACTGTTTTAGGTCGACCTTCAACTGAAACCTAAATGTTGTTCTCAATTGGCTCGTTCTGAACACTGATGTCTCTCTATCATTGAAACAGTTACTCACCTTCACAGTGCCAAAAGCAAATACTGTTCATATTTTATTGCGATGCTTAAGTTTTAATTTAGCTCCGTTCCTTATCTGTCACCGTCATAAGATGCCAGAAAAGCGACAAATGGATTAATTCTACGAAAGACACGAGAACTCTTTCTTAAGGCACTTCCATTGCGATCGGCCAATGCACGAAGAAATCAAAACGCACAGACGAATGGCAATGCGAGAACATTAACTTTCGAGACAAAAAAGATTCAGAAGCAGCCCGCTGTGGATGTAAGCGAATTATACAACGATATGAAGTAGCATGGCGAGGGAATGGAAAGACGAATTAACAAAGCTATTATTGTAGAGCAAAGTGTTCACAAGATCACAACGGAGCAATTTTGTTGGGTCTTCGAACGCATTCTGCTTACAACTTCTCGATAATCATTCCACCAGCACCGCCACCACCGTTGCAGATCGCTGCGCAACCTTTCTGGCCAGGTTTTAACGCATGAATGAGGTGGACAACGATTCGAGCACCTGACATTCTGAAATGACAAACCTTACATAATAAAAGCATTTGCTGAAATGAAGCACTTTCCTGCAAGATGTGAACTTCGAGCAAAGTAGGAAAGTCTATATAATAACAGACAAAGATCGGATTCTAATTTGTTTTTGCTTGTTGCACTTTTCGATTCTATTGTTTCTTTAAATCTACTACAAAAAAACATCAATTAGTTTACGGTTCAAAATTGCATTCTGCGTTCACAATTTTATACCGCTTTTATTACTATATGGAAGTTGCTGTTCGAACTAATGCCTTGTGACCTTGTAGGTAATCAAACAATGGATTTTAAGCCGCACCTAAAAGACGAGCAACAGCTTTTATGGCAATCAACCCATTTGGCAATCACCTACCAACCTCTACCCGATCTTCGAGAATGGATCCATTAAGTGTTCGGAATATTTGAAAGGTAGCCAACTAGGGAAGCACTAGAGCAAGCTGGAAATGAAAGATCACTCGCACACTCACAACAATGAAATTGTTGCTGAGAAAAACTGTTGAGAAATGTGGAATTTTTGGTGATTCCGACAAGTTTCTACCTCATTTAAGTTTTCATTCATGGTCGCTCCTTCTTTGGCTTCTAGGTATAGAAGGTCAATCGAAAAAAAAGGATGGCTCGTCTCGATGAGCGCAATCACTACAGACTTGAGAATTCCTGACGGAAAACGGTTAATAGATAAGACAGTCAAAAGCTAGAAGGGTATGCCCTTGAACACTTAAGAGCAGCTCATTCTAATTGGAACAAGGCTTTTCGTTTGTTTTTCGCCTGCAAAAGAGGAACGCCTTTTTTTGCCCAAAACAAAGCTGTTCCACATGCCTAAAAAGGGCGCAAAAAATTTTTGGGCAGTTTGAGAGACTCGCTATCTCAAAGGAGTCCATAACTCAACTGCTGTGAAAGATCAGGTGAACGTGACCGTACAAAAGAGTCAATCCTATTCATTATACTTCATGAGATAAAGTGGTAAAAGTGCCACTAGTGATTGAAGACTGCATGCGCAACGTGAGCATGAAAATGCCTTTTGGTGTTGCCACATGCAAAAGACTGAAAAGCAATCAGAGATGTTGTTCATCACTTCTGCGGCAAGAAGCAGAATGTGACTGATTCGGAAATGATTTTAAAAAATAGAACATTTCGCTGTGTCAGGTTATTCGGACTTGAGATTAAATAGGACAGAAATCGGCCATACGTGACAAAGAACATCAGATCCATAGGTTGATCAGATCGCACTGCGTGCTCAAAAGTGCTCATAATCTGTGACCTATTGCCTTGAAAACAAAAACGAATGAGTCCAAACCTTTAATGAAGGCAGGCTTCAGCTTTGGCAGCTTTTCGAAGTTGACCCTGGTGTATTCTTCATCCCTGTCAACGGTGAAAGTCTTCTTTCCTTTTGTCACTTCGATAGGGACAATTTCGGGCTGCCATGCTCCAGCCTGAACGAGTAAAAATGCTTACAGGCATTTTCGAATCGTGCAAGCATAGTGCAGCCGAACTGATGGCGTCATCAATGCCGAATAAAAAAGGCAACAGTTGCCTCATGACGACTCACCGAGTAAAACGCTCATCTCGATCTCCTTCTCTGCCTCCGAAGTCAATAAAACTTTCCTTTCATACACCTTTAAACCACTTCCTTTCCCCTCCTCTCCATTTTGTGTAAGCTGAAAAAAGTGGAGCGAGAGCTGAATGATGCGGAGAAAAGGAACGTATGGGAGGGGGGAAGGGTTACGGACTCCGACATTCCGAATTCCATCGTCCGTGGCATCACATCCCATACTTCCATATATAATGCATGAAAATTTTGTGCGGTGATGAAACCAACCTCCCACGCAGCAGCCGACTTTTTGTAGCTCTCAATGGCGAATTTATCCTGCTCTTCGCGAGTGATACCGAATTTCTTTGCGACCATGTCAGCGCAGTAACCCATTAGTTTGTTACTGTACGCGTCCATCAAACCATCTCTCAGCAGACCATCCTAAACAAGTCCATAATTCAGAAAGCCAATTTTATCCACACATAAATGTGAGACAATTAATTTCACACTTACTGCCTTTGTTCGTCATTCTCAATTGAAATATTTGGCAGAAAGCTCTAGGTGGGTATAAAAGGGTTCATAGCAGACGAGAATCTAACTCAGTTAGCATTGCCTGTGGCCGCTAAACGAGGGTTGCCATTGTTACGAAGGTTTGCCTGTAACTGAACGATAATTTTATTAAGCGCAAATGCTTAGAATTTCGAAGATCATCGTGATTTCCGATTAGCTTTGGCAACAGCCCAACAGCTGCGACTCTTCTTCAACAATACTTTTTTAAAACTTTAACCAACGGATAGAAAAAGAATTATGATGCTTGACTTGAAAACTTACAACGACGGTCAATCCACCATATGGCGTATCACCGCGCGGAATGTAGAAAGGCGCTCGGCTCATGCTTTCCATACCACCACCAACGACGATCTATTGTTTGAAATAAACATAAGATCCCGAAATGGTCACACGCATAACGTTTAAACATAATGAATGACGCTGTCATTCAGCAAAACTTTGGTACAGTTTCTTTTAAACCACTGTCACACGATTATGCCCAACATTTCGACAGGCGGCTACCATCAAGAGATCAAAGAACAGTTCATATGCGGAAGCGGCTGGCTCCATGTGCAATAACGTCCGTCTATGCAGTGTTCTTTGAACTTACTGAATGCTCAATTCCCACTCTGTTCGGGCATCATTCGCCTAAATATTAATACTAGCTGCAAAACGGCTGTACAAGCACGGTCTTGTTCGGAATGCTTTCACAAACTAGCTCTTTTCATGAGATCGAAGAGGATTGCCCTATAACAATTTGCACAGCAAACTTAGAAGATTGCCTACTAGCTGAGACCTCTAAATTCTTCAAAGCAAAATAAAAATGCTTCCTTAGATGTTCGACACGCTTGAAAGGATGACGGAAGTGGTGTTAACAACATTGTTCGTTTTTGAAAACATGCATTCGCCCTAATTGAACGGATTCTTTGAAATGCTTTCAGAATTGGCCAAACGAGCGACAAAGCCATATCACTTGGGGCTACAGTATCGGAATATTTCGACTGCAATGCCTGTAGATTAGAACCGCATTTAGCAAGATTAAGGAGGTAATGCTGTTTTGAGAATAAGAGGTTGGGAGGGGGAAGGGGAGTAAGGTCAGCATTGCGTGGCATGACACGTACCTTGTCGAATTTTTTTTCTGTTCCCGGCCAAACTGAGAGCTCCAAACGAGGAGAGAACGAAAGTTTTTTTTTTTTTTTTTTTTTTTTTAGCAGCCTGAACATTTCGTCATTGGATGAACAGCGCACAGTTCGTCAGGAAATCCACTACCCACCTCTTGAAGACCAAGTTGTAGAATGGAGGCACCGCAAGCGATTGACTTCATTCCAGAGGCACACAACTTGTTGAGAGTGGTCACGATAGTTGTTGGATCGCATCCTATAACTTTGTAACTAATGGAAAAAAAAGAAGGTATAAATTATTCGCAGATACCGCGACACTTTACCTGTAAATTTGTTCAGTTCAAGTTATAATTTCAATGCGATTTCCGATAAGGTTTAACGCATTGGCGCAGTGGAGTGCAACATCTTAAGCGTTGTGTGATGTGCTTCATAGCGACCTTTTATTGTGGCGAACGTAATCGGACGATAACGAAGGCGCAATATGAAATAATATACGAAAAAGATCTCGGCCTTTTGCGGATATTTCTTATGCAAATTCACGTCTCAGGCCAGTTATAATTTCAATGCGATTTCCGATAAGGTTTAACGCATTGGCGCAGTGGAGTGCAACATCTTAAGCGTTGTGTGATGTGCTTCATAGCGACCTTTTATTGTGGCGAACGTAATCGGACGATAACGAAGGCGCAATATGAAATAATATACGAAAAAGATCTCGGCCTTTTGCGGATATTTCTTATGCAAATTCACGTCTCAGGCCAACAATTCCGTCGTTATTCCGTAATAAGACTTCTAGGCTATATCCTTGGATGCCGAAGCCCAGATCTTCCACTCACTTGTATAATTATGCTCTCGCTTCGTCAGGGCAAATGCATCACATTGTTTCGTCTTTGTAATCGCAAGCACATTAATTAAGGTCCCCGTAATTGCTCAGCGTGGAGGCGAGTGAGCACCGAATTGAGTGCCCTAATTACATTCATTACCATCGATTGTCGGTCGAAAGAAGAAAGAATAAATGTCAGTTTTTTATGCAAAGGTGGACCAGAATTCACTCAAAAATTAAGCTAACCTGCTCCAAGCGCTGCCTGTCGAGCGGGACCTTGTCCAACGTCGGAAGGCACGACACATCCGAAGAAGACCTAAACTCCGTGAGCATAAGAATCCTTTAAGCAGAAGCAAAATCAAGTCGACAATCGCATGAATGGAACGTGTGGAAAAAGTTTTTGCCATGCTCACTTACCCGGCACACTACACGCACCACTAGTCCGATAATAAGAGCCTTAAGGGGCGCAAATAAATAGAGAAGTTAGAAAATGCAACCAGAAGGAGTACGCAGGTTCCTATGCAGTTCATGCTTGATCTAACTTTGGAACTGTATTTAATCCATGCTCGTGAAGAAGTTGAAAGTTTACGACGATATTATTAAAGTTGTTCCCTCAGCCCTTGAATAAGCATCAATGTTCTTAAGAAATTTATTTATAATTGAAATAACATTATAAGTTTTGTGACCGGAGCACTCTTTCAGAAATGACATTACTTCTGGAAAGTGAGCAGTTAATTAGTATCTTTTCCTTTTCGACTCGCTCATGTTTCGCTACATTTTTGATGGAACACGTTGTCAAAATAGCTCTTTAAAAACTTTCAATTAGTTTTTAACTGAAACATACCGAGTTTAAGCGAAAAATTAGTTTATGTCACTTCTCCTTTCTAGGCATTTCTCACACCATATCAGGCATTATTCTTTTATAAATTAGCAATCGTCTGATGGAGAAACTAAAGCGATAAAATGGACTATGAGACTAACTTCTTGTACTTGAGAAGGTTTTATTTTAGCGTGCTCAATAGCACCTTTGATTGCTGCCGATCCGAGAGTGGTGGCCGGAACAGTCGCAAGTGATGAGCGAAATGATCCAACTGGAGTTCGTGCCGCACCTACGAACACCACATCCTAAAATTGAAAATAACATCTCTGTAAAAAGTTATTCATAGTCACTTGTATGAGTAAATTTATGGGTCAAGTTTTGTGCCGCACTTCGAAATAGCGAACGGTAATGATATTAAAGAATATTTATTTGGCGCATATGTCCTTTAATATCTTTCAAGTGGGCACGATTATTGCGATTTCTTCGCCATCTAAATGCTAATGATGCAGAAGTAAAATTTTCCAATCCGCACTCATATTCGATCGCTCATTTTTATTCAGGTGAGTAATACTTTGCCTACGATGATATCGTAAGAAAAGAAATGAATACCACTTAATGCTGTTCTTCCGCGTTTATGCAACACTGCGAGCACAAAGAGTATTTCATCCCTCATGAATTCGCAGACGTCTAAGGACTACTGCAAAGCCTTCATCAATATGTATCAAATTTTCTGTTTGACTGTTACAGAGTCCTGCAGTCTTTTGTAAAAAGATCTCAGCACATTAGTGGATACGGGATATGCAAAAACAGTCGATTATTCTTTGGATCTCATTGGAGACTATATGGCTGCATATGTATAAAAAGTAGTTGAAGATATGCATATAACGAACGGTGAATTGGCTGGCCGAACGGGATGAGAGTGTGAAGGCACGCTTCGAGAGATTATTACACACAAGTCTTGAGGTAGCCGCCATTCGAGCACTAAAATAACACAGTTACTATTACAGTGTCGTTACAAACGGGCAAGTGAACGAAGCAAAGCACCGAAAATAAATCGGCACATCTTGGCGCGCTATGCTTACTGTCTCGATTCGCATATAAATTTTCTCTGAACTGTAAGCTTTTGCGACCACATTTCGATACCATGATATCCATTTGCTCATACAAAAGTATCAAAACCGAGTTTAGCAGTACACGAAGGGACTGAGAAACGTCTTCAAATATACAAGAGAACGATAATCTTTCTCTTGTGGAATTGAGGTTGAATCAATAAGAATAGTGTGCTGGCAATGAAGCCCGAAATGAAGATAGCGAGAATCAGAATAGAATGAAGATCAGAGATTAAGAGACTTATATATTAAGTTGAGTGGTAAAATGGGAACAGTTGCGAACGCCTCAACAGTAGCAGCATTGCCGGCGCCACAGTTTCGACCAACTGTTACCGGAAAAATAACCAAAAAAATGTTGCAAGGTTGAGCATGCTTTACAAAATGCACGAAACAACATAGCAGAAGACGCCTTTCCATCGTATCACAAAACGGCGTCTGTCGGGCTGGTCAACGTTTAAATACCTTATGGTATACGGCCTTAGTGTCGTAATCTCAATGATGCAGCAAAACACTTGGTGGATTTTTATTGGATCGTTAAAGTTATACGTTCTTCAGCAAGGCTAGATTAATTGAAAAGCTACAACTTCGTCATTTTTTACTGAACGACTCAAAAAACCGTATTTTCCCTTCAAGCATTTTTTGTCAAATTCATACGGGAAGAATCATGTTCCGGTACAGGACGGCTGCTCAGCTTGAATTCGATAAGGGCCGAGAAAATTTGGAGGAAGGGCCAAGAAAATTTGGGGGGCCGAGAAGTTGGGGAAGCCAAGGTTGCTTAGGACAGCCAAGAAAATAGCTTCAGTTCCATAACGTTCACTTTGTGGTTAGCTGCTGTACTTCATCAGAGCACGCATAATTCTAGCCAAATCTCGGAAACTGAAAAAGGTTGACCGCGGATGTGCCATAGCAAATCGTTGGATCTTGTGTATCTCTCTACCCTGATTTATTTATGCTTAAAATAGAGCGATTAAAGACGATCAAAAAATGTTGATGCTGTACGAATGAAAACTAACCTTTACCAAGAAAGCTTAAAAGTGTTGCAAGCAAAGGGAGCCGAACATTCAGACGCTTTCCTGAATGGCAACAGTAACGAGAGTGCTTTCATATAAGACCATGTTCAATTTCAAAATTTTCTTCCCTTCTTGATTTTTCCGACTGTTCCAGGTGAACTTAAACCTTGTTCATGCACAGAATTTATTCTCCCGTCGGGTAGCCGCGCTGAAAAACCGCCGCACAACAGTTACGGTCTGTACGTTCGAGCTCACCGAATCATTCAGATACTCGTAGAATGGCTTATTTTTCAACGCGACGACCATACTCTAAGATAGTGCTTCATTCATTTTAACAGTCCGTCGAATCGCAAAGTTCGTCTGAGGGCACATCTAACGAAAATGATCATCCGGAAAAGTAGTCGAGAACAGACGTAAACCAAAAAAACATTGATTTCGAAGGTGAAATACACCATGAGATATTATTCCTAGAACTATCCAGAGGCTGCTTGGTTCCCGAAACTAGTGCAACTCGTATCTAACAGTCACGGCACGCCGGGAACATTATTGAACGCAGCTGACCAATTGGCAAAATGGAGCAGTTGAGGAAACAATAAAAATTTCTCGCAAGCCTTAGTGAAGTTCGAGCGACAATTTTTGTCTGACCACTGCCAAAAGGGTTGTTGAAGCCTTACTGATGTCCCAGCATTATTTTTTGCGAGAAGATTATCAAAAGTGATAACTTTAGCAGAAAACTTCCAGCTACACCGTTCATTCGATGAATTGTCAGTAATCAGACTGTACGGCAAGCCGAGATTTCCTGGGAAGCTCGGTTTCATCTTGCTGTACAGTAGAGGAACTTCGCCTTATCACGGGGCCCTTTTCCGAAAATTCTGGAAACATATTTTGGTTGCTGGCGATACAGCGTGGATGACATATCATAGGAGGTATAAGTGCGATGAAATCACACTTATACCTCCTATATACCTCCAAGTGTGATGAAATCACACATGGTAAACATATTCTTCATGAGTTCAGCAAGAATTTTTGAGGGCACTTCATCTTGTTTTCCCATACCTACTCGCCGTTACATCCTATCACAATTCACAGTTAAATTGACGACTCGTTTTATCCAGTGGAGCCGCCCATCACGGAATCGGAACGACAGCCGTAACAAGCAGATTGCTGACGGACATCGGTATAATCAAAGCGGCTTTCTTTCCATAATTAGCAAAGCACCCATCATTCGAAGTTAACGACCCTTCCGCGTTGTCAGGAACGACCACAATTGACAAACACTTCGCCAAAACTCCTTTCCAAATCCAAACGCTCTAAAAACACTTTCTCCAACTTCGCAAGCTGGAATTCTATGGTCTCTGGAATCTGAATAGGAGGCTTCACGGTGCTCTTTCTTTTTCATGGAGCAATCGAGATAAGCGATCTGATGAGCTAAAATAAGATACTCATAGCCTTTATGTTCGCCTGGTCGTTATCGTGCTAATCAGCTCAGGTACTTTTGATTAGCTGAACCAATAGGGAGAATTTCATGCCAAAAGACAACTCGTACTCTTCCCTCCCTTTTCTCACGTCCCCCTCCCCTTCATTCTTTTCAGTGAAGCAGATCATTGGGTTCTGCTGAGCATTGTTTTCGAATTTTTCATTGTTATACATTTCACTCACTTTTATCGACATCCTATTTTTTTTTCGCTTCCATTATGGCAAATAATAATGCTATAAGGTTGCGCCCACTGCCGTTAGCAAACACTTTCCAATGGGGAAAAAAAATTTGCACTAGGCGCATATCATCACGCTTTTTAAGCTTAAGGGCGCGTTCCAGTCGAGACTTATTTTGTGTGCTTTCTTATTAGCGATTGCGATGCTATACGAGCCGAATCCAGTACATTACTTTATCAGCTGTTCGTTCAGCACATCGTGATAGAGAGAAAAACGACGAAAAGTTGAATTTTACAGGAACACATACTACACACTTTATGTTGTGATTAACAGATGACATTTTGCTAAGACCGCAAGATAACAAAACATATGAACAATTGAACAGTGACCGAAGATCCGACTTTCTGACACGTCATAATCAGAACTAGTGAAGTGGGTGTGAACAGTATATACAACAACAGCACGTAGCATACTTTTTTGGTTGACGAGTTTTACACAGTTATTTTGCCATAGTCGAATGCTTATAAAACGCTACTGAACGAATTAACTATGGTTTTCGAACGTATCCTGTTTACAACTTCTCGATAATCATTCCACCAGCACCGCCACCACCGTTGCAGATCGCTGCGCAACCTTTCTGGCCAGGTTTTAACGCATGAATGAGGTGGACAACGATTCGAGCACCTGACATTCTGAAATGACAAACCTTACATAATAAAAGCATTTGCTGAAATGAAGCACTTTCCTGCAACAGTTCAACTTCGAGCAATATAACAAAGTCGATAAAATAACAGACAAAGATCGGTTTCTAATTTGTTTTCGCTCGCTGCACTTTCGCTTCTGCTGTTTCGTTTTAATCTACTACAAAAAAGCTCAATTAGTTTAGGGTTCAAAATTCCATTCTGCCATCAAAATTTTTTATCACTTTTATTCCTCTATGGAAATTAGTGCTTGAAGGTTGCAGTTACCCCTACAATGTACATGAAGTCACACGCAAAAGGACGAGCAAGAGCTGAATATGAACTCATGGGGCATCCTTCCCAACAAATACTCGAACTAGAAGAGGGATGCACACAACATTCGGAATCACTGAAATGTAGGGATGCAGTAGAGGAAGCTGGGAAGGCAACAGAGAAAGCTGGAAACGAAACGTCACTCGCAATTGCAAAACTGTGCAGTTTTAGTTAAGAAAAATTGATGAAAAATGTGAGATCTTTGGTGAATCCGATGCGTCTGCAGGTGACTGAAGTTATGATTAATGGCGGTTGCTTCTTGCTCTTTTTGGCCTTTGGGCATGAAAGGTCCGCTGAAAAAAGGCTGCTGGCATGGAACAAAATAACGACTACTGAACCGAGAAATATTAATAGCAGCGGGAAAATAGCAGCCCGATACGACTATTGAAAAAGGAGGGCATGCCTTTGCACAATTGAAAACAGTTCGTTCTATGACTGAAACAAGTTTTAAAGCACGAACGCCCTCTGGTACATCCAAAAGAAATGTCCAAGATCGAAAACAGCGATTCGCGGCTACCTTGAAAGACGAGGAATTGTGAAAGATCAGGTGAACGTGACAGTACAAAAGAGTCAATCCTATTCATTATACTTCATGAGATAAAGTCGTAAAAGTGCCACTAGTGACTGAAGACTGCACGCGCAATGTGAGCATGAAAATGCCTTTTGGTGTTGCCACATGCAAAAGACTGAAAAGCAATCAGAGATGTTTTTCATCACTTCTGTGGTAAGAAGGAGAATGTGACTGATTCGAAAATGATTTTAAAAAAGAGAACAATCCGCTGTGTCAGGCAATTTGGACTTGAGATTAAATAGGACAGAAATCGGCCGTACATGACAGAGAACATCAGATCCATCGATTGATCAGATCGTACTGCGTGCCGAAAAATGCTCATAATCAGTGACCTATTGCCTTGAGAATATAAACGAATGAGTCCAAACCTTTAATGAAGGCAGGCTTCAGCTTTGGCAGCTTTTCGAAGTTGACCCTGGTGTATTCTTCATCCCTGTCAACGGTGAAAGTCTTCTTTCCTTTTGTCACTTCGATAGGGACAATTTCGGGCTGCCATGCTCCAGCCTGAACGAGTAAAAATGCTTACAGGCATTTTCGAATCGTGCAAGCATAGTGCAGCCGAACTGATGGCGTCATCAATGCCGAATAAAAAAGGCAACAGTTGCCTCATGACGACTCACCGAGTAAAACGCTCATCTCGATCTCCTTCTCTGCCTCCGAAGTCAATGAAGCTGCCTTTCATACACTTTTAAACCGCTTCCTTCCCCTTCTTCTCCGTTTTGTAAAAGCTGACGATAGAAGAGGGAGAGCTGAATGAAACAGAGGAAAAGAAAAGGTGGGAGGGGGAGTATCGGACTTCGACATTTTGCAGTCCCTCGCCCATATCATCACATCCCATGCTTCCATCTAGAACGCATGAAAATTTTATGCGGTGATGAAACCAACCTCCCACGCAGCAGCCGACTTTTTGTAGCTCTCAATGGCGAATTTATCCTGCTCTTCGCGAGTGATACCGAATTTCTTTGCGACCATATCAGCGCAGTAACCCATTAGTTTGTTACTGTACGCATCCATCAAACCGTCTCTAAGCAGACCATCCTGCAGAGCACAAAAGTTAATAGCACCGCGCATTGACAGATAGGAGAGCTTTCGTCATTCAGCTTAGTCATCCTTAACGACCGCATCACATGACAAATAAGACAGAACTGATTTTCATTGGCAAAACTTTCTAAGCATGCGTTGCCAATTTTTTGTGTATACTGTGTATACTTTGTGTTTACTTTCGTGTATACTTTTTTTTTTCTGGAGGCGTTGTTACATGCTTTCTTTATTGTAAATAAAGATTCTCTCTCTCTCAATTTTTTGTAAAAAAGGTTTCATATACTTCCTACATTTATGCTCCTTAGAAGAATGCATTATCCTGCGGATGAAATTTCAGTTCAGTGGACGATAGAAAGTGTCGTAATGATTGTATCAATGTCAACAATCGGCTCACTTCCACCTCCCACTCGTCATTATGAAATGTGTCTGTGTGAATGTTATGAATAAATAAGGGAAAGTGATTGAAATAGTGCGATAGATTTCATTCTCTTTGAGGCTGCAGCATCTCTGTTCGCTGGAAAAATTATTTTTGAACATTTGGGAATTCGCATTGAGTAGAATGAAAAAAAAATGAAAAAGGGCGATATGGACTAGTCGTCGCATGCTGAAACAACAGTTAATAAAAATCATAAGATGGAAGAGTTGAATTCGGGTTGTGATATTAACGATCAATTGCACGCTCAAAGGTGAGATTTTTCTTTTGGTTACTTCGATCTCATTGCGTTTAGAAAATGCAGAAATTTAAAAAATTATCACCTTAGCGTATGAGCAAAACAATTTTAGATGTTTCGTAGTTGTTAGGGAATCTTATTGAGTTTAAAGCCTAACTCCATTTTCAAAAATAAATTGCTTCTATGAGAGTGTCGAAGGTAGCCACTGGTAGAAAAAACCTTCATTTTGAAATTAGAAAACTTACAACGAGCTGGAATCCACCGTATGGAGTATCACCGCGTGGAATGTAGAAAGGCGCTCGGCTCATACTTTCCATACCACCACCGACAACGATCTGTTGTACGAATTAAACAGTGCCATGAAGGGTGTCAGCAGATTCAACATTCCGAAATGCTAATTACTTTGCACTTAATGCTGTAGTTTAGTGCTCATTTTTAAACGAGTTTTCTGCGGCTGCGACTTTCCATGTAGCTATTACTGCCGTTGGAGCTATTAAAGCCGTAGATAGTTTTCTTGACCTGATATTTCTTTGAACATGCTCAAAAATCATCCTGTTTAGTGCAGCATGAAAACGGCCGTGACCGCATCTGAGCCTTATTTATTTCAAAACGAGGAAGTTAGACAACTCGCAAAAACGGATGACCCATAGCAAAAATCCTGCGCAGTTGCGTCCTTAAAAGAAATCACGTGGAAAATTTTCGGAAAAGATTCTTTTCTTTGGACTAGGAAAAGGAGCTTCGTTGTTTCATGCGAACCGGTCGTCCTGGCGAGTTATGAATCCAGCCATAATGCTGATGGGACGGCCCATCACTTTTCCTTCTTCCTGGCTAGACCAAGCAACAGATGTTCGAGAGCGACATGAGGATCTCTTGGTCACGCACGAGCAGTTTGGTCTACGCGTAGTCAAACGCTTGCAAAGGGATGCAAAGGCATCTGTGATTTCATCGGTTCCGGTATCGATGCAACTGACAACCATGCCCACGCATGACTGTTCTGACCAGTTTCGGAACGCCTGGTGGTCAGCCTGTTGGCGATCCGTCGGGGAAGCAACCGGGAATCGAACTCAGGTCTTCCCGCAGACGAGGCGGGACCTTTACCACTGAGGTACTGCCCACCCAGTCAAACACTTACTCTTAGCAAATGATGTCAGTAGGGCAGTGAAACAGTTCTTCAAAATATCGAAAGTGCTGCCTCTGCTACCAATCATTCCTTTGTAATATTCGCAATCATTTCCAACTATTTTCCATCTCCCTCCAGAAATTCAAATTTCACGCTCTTTTGCCTAAGTCACGGGTTACAACGTTCCACGCAGCTTAAGAATAAGTTATGGTTACGGGAGTTGAAGCTGACGGCAGCTGTTCCCCTGATGAAGCTTTCGCGTCAGGTTAATTTCTGCGCTGTACAAAAACCAAGGAACCTCGTGAATCATATCCAAACTTCACAGGTATGAGGTCATAAAGCGCTTTTGCTAGGGGAAAGCACTCAGAAAAGGGTTTGTGGAGGATGGCTTAAAGCGGAATCCCGATAAAGTCACTGCCGGTCCGAGTCAGAATCGAAAACAAAATCGAGGGTCATCGTTATTATCCGTTGTAAACGACCAAGAAAGTGGTGTGTAGACAAGGATTTTTTGAGTGCTTGGTAAAGCTCGCCAGAAATGATGTGTGCTCACTAACCTCTTGCAGACCGAGCTGCAGAAGTGACGCACAGCATGCGATCGACTTCATTCCAGAGGCACACAACTTGTTGACAGTGGTCACGATAGTTGACGGATCGCATCCTATAATTTTTCCGTACAACGTAGCCGGGCATTCATCTATCGTTAGTAAACATGGAAAATATGGCCACAGTATGGTTTATTCGCAATCACTCATAATAGAATATTTTTCCGGACCTTATGCCTGAACTGCACGCATCTGGTGAATGTCACTTCTCCCTCTCATTTTGTTAAGCAATACGCGTACCTTTAACATGGCTAATCACATGCTGAGGCGCTTTGAGTGATACGAAGGGAATGTAAACTCGCAGTTACCAAATCCACTAGTCATGAAATGGTTTTGGTTGAAGAGATGTGATGATCATTTGAAACTAGTGCAACAAGAAAATGTGCCCTAACAAGGATTGACGGCATTTCCCTCCTCCAAAGTTCGCATGATTCTCATTCAAAGATTCGTCTAATGTGCTCTTCGTGGATATTCAATCTGCTGTTAAGCAAAGTACTGTGAGCTCCTTTGACGGAGCACTGGCTGGAAAAATATGCAACGGTTTGAATCTTGAAGCGGATTTATGCTTATTTGATTGGGATTATCCTGGATTTTTCATCTATGAGTTCATTTTTTTCTCTCCTTGCGTCTCGTCATGCTCAAAGACTGCGATATTGTCACTACAGGGGAAACGATTTGCTTTGTAACTGATGTGGATGGATGCATTTCTTGGCCAACCTAGCGTTTCATGCGAGATGATTTTCGACGAATGGATCAAATTTAGAGCCCAAACCAGTTTAATCATTTGACGGTTTATGATAAACCACATAATGCAGCATAGCACATGCTAAAATCGCACTGCAACCAATCGGGTGAGGGCACAAGATGAGAAATCGGTCAGAAAATTCCCAAATTTCATGAAAATTTTGAAATAGTTTTCTATGCCTGCATTCCGTAGACGATTCACGTTTTCTTTTTTGCACTCAAAATGCGATTTTCTTTTGGTTTCTGGACGAAGGCGTTGAAAAAAGAAATTTGAAGTCCAGTTAGTATGTGCAGGAAGTTAAAGTTGATGAAAGCAATGTCAATGATAATGGCGACCTGCTCCGAGCGCTGCTTGTCGAGCAGGACCTTGTCCCACGTCTGAAGGTACGACGCAACCGAAGAAAACCTAAAGTGAGCAAATGAGCGAGTTCTTGAGTGGAAAAAGAGATCGACCATAGAGTTTGTGCTTAAAAGATGTTAACTGTAGCTTCACAGGATTCATTTAATCACTTGTTTCCACTAAAGTGAACGTTCACAAAAAAAAAAGATTTTGCAAGCGAGCGGTGAGCGTGACAGCAATTTTGATGATGGGAAGGTATCAGTATTGAAGCTGTTAGTCGTAATTGTCAAATTTTTTCTCGAATATTCGTGTGAATATCCAGGTGATTCTGGTGAAAATACGAATCCTTATGTTGGCTGCATGTTTTTCAAGCGCTTTCCTCACTGCTACCCCCCGGAAATCATTAATTTCTTTAAAACATGGCAGCCCTTATCTGCAACCCGTATGAACTTTTTTTCTCAAAGCTTATTGCTTTCGCACATTTGTGGCGACACATCTTAACGGTATAATTCATTGATTGGTAAGTTGCTATCGAAAATGACTGCTGTAATTATTAGCTGAAAGGTTGACCTCCTGCACTTGAGAAGGCTTTATTTTGGCATGCTCAATGGCACCCTTTATGGCAGCAGATCCTAGAGTGGTAGCCGGAACAGTAGCAAGTGAGGAGCGGAACGATCCGACCGGGGTTCGTGCTGCACCCACGAACACCACATCCTGAAACTCCGCGAACGCTTTGAGAAGGTAGCAATTAAGATCACGGGCATAACAAGGACTGCGAACGGGTATAAAATTGCAGAGAGCAATTTTGAAGACGCGAATGGTGAGTTTCAGGTTAAATAATTCAAGCCATTGCCCACAAGAAATTCTTTCTCACCATTCTCACTCGTTCTTGCGTTCTTTGGTCAAAGCCATATTAAAATTATTCTGTGGCATTAATCCAGTTTTATACGGTTCTTTCAGAAGCCTACTAATTTTTGCCAACGTTGAACGGCGAGTCGATGAAAAAACTTTCAAAACGATGAATTCTTAGACTTGAATCCGGAAATCAAGTTTCGAAAGTGATTTAAGAATTCGATGCCACTTTAATAAAGAATTCGAACGGAATTAATGAATCGAAGTTTACAAAGTGCAGAAATGCTTCAAGAATAAGCGCATAACGAACGGTGAATTGGCTGGCCGAACGAGCTGAAAGTGTGAAGCCACACTTCGAGAGATTTGTGCACACAAGTCTTGAGGTGGCCATCGCAGCACTAAAATAACAGCACTAAAAATCGCCTCCAACGCAACGACAAATTACAAAAAAGCCAATTACAAAAATGCAACGAACAGCTAACCATGATAATCAATCGAACATTTATCAGTTACGTTTAGTGTGCGAAAGATTTTCCAGGAGGTTCAACGGCATAGATAATTACGTAGGGCTAACTAGTAAAGGCAATAGCGCTGAAATAAACAGAGCTACATTTTTTTTCAAATCTGGAAAATATGAAGAATTATAGTTCCTTACGAGAACGGTAAATTATTGTCACTATCGTAAATAAACAGATAAAAATATCACAGTCTCGAACTTCGCGTTTTATGCATTTCCGGCCTAAAGGTTGCAAGAAAACACAACACTCATATTTTGCATAAAAAACTAGGAGTCATAGAGAAGGACGATGCGCAATTGAAACGCCGCAAGTGAAATCGAAAAGCAATGACAAGTACAAGAATTGTGGCGTTTAATAAATCCAATTAAGTGAACCTTGGTGGTCCAAAACGCAGGATGAAATTGGCACTTAAAGTAGAGAAATCGAACATGGTGATTCTGAAGGAGAGTGAAACAGCTAATTCTATTCGATGCAGTCTTCCAATAAGACAGTGGCATCAAATATACGATTGGTCAGTAACATAGCGATTAGCTGACAACAAAACATCACCCAACAGTTAGTTATGGTTTCAACCTGCCGTTATTTTTGCGACATTGGTTCTTGCAAAACTTACTGCAATCACATTTGCCACAAAAAAGTTTCTATGCAGTAAAAGAATTGCCCAAGAGCAGCACATGACAGTGAACGTTTCAACAAATTACAAACAAAGCCTCAAAAATTTGAAAGGTCGTTCTCCTATACTGGAGTTGGAAATATCCTAGGATCACAACGGCGGTGAAGCTGACGAGCAACGCAACAGCAGACGAAAGTTGTGAGACTCAGAGCACAAGATAAGCTGAAAATTATGAGGTGCATATTTATACAAGAGCAGCAAACGGTTGAGAACACATGTGCACTTTTTATAGAAATGTCTTAGCAATCGCTACAGTTTCGACCAACTGCTGCATGAAAAAAAGGCCGCAAAAAAGAAACGTCCGCCTTGGAAGATGGTCTCCGAACGATACGAATCTTTAACCTATCGATTAAAATGTGTAATCATTTCTGAATATTATCGGCTAGTTGCTCGGGATTCTGCGTGCCCCCCAATTAAGATGACGGATCTTGCAGCAGCTTTACTGCAATTTATTTACTGTAAGAACTGAGCAATTAACATTCATTATGAGATATTAGCATCCATACGCAAAACCGGCTTATTTCTGCACCGCTCAACTTCCTCATAAAGAGCTTCATTTTCCATGAGGTATTGCAGAGGTAAATCTTCAATTTTTGCTCTGACTACATGATTCGTTGAATAGAAATACCTATCAAAACGGGAGTGACTCATAGATGAGTAGAAAAGAAAAGTCCAGTTGCTAATTTTAATAGAATAGGAAACCTTTCTGATTTGAGCATCCGTCTAACCAAGGCGCTGACCCGAGATGCCACCAAAAAGCTGATGCACTCTCATTGAATGGCCGCATCTGTAGTCTGTGAAAGTCTCTTGTGGCGTTTTGTACAATTCAGTGAGAAAAAGGTAACAGATAATAGCGGTGCGAGGAACATTCTCTTATTTATGAATGCAACGGCAATAGTCGGTATTATGAGGACAATGAAGGAAACGGCGATAGCCAAAGGCGGCAGGCATATTGCGAGTCAGATTGACGCAATTGCTATGAAATTTGGAAGAAAAAACGAAAGCGTGATCATATTCTGCTTACAGTGTGCTATAATGCTCAGCTTAGTGCAGCACCAGGTAGTTCATTAACTTAATTGGTCTATCACAGCCACACTTAATATTGACCTCAGTTTTTAGAAAAAACTCCAGATGTGAGCACCTCGCATTGACCTCATCATACAAATGCGCGTTACCCATCCCGTGGAAACACATCTGCAGTGGTGAATATATAGACGCTTTGGGCGCTTTTATGGACGCTTTGTTACAAGATGAAATGTTTGCAGTTATTAAAATGCATGCTGCAATTTCAGCATGATGCCAAGAGGTGCCGTTATGACTATATTTGTCTGGTTTCCAAACGAGACACATGCAATTCGAAGAAGGGATATTTTAGGGCGGAATTGAACATAGCGAATTTCTGCATCAAACTCATTTTTAAGAACACCTATTTCGAGCCTGATTCAGTCGAATTAGAATGCACGAGATGACTGCTGAAACTTACGTGCTATCCACAGCTAGTTAAAAAGTTTTGTCCACGTTTTAGTAACCATAAAATTTGGATTGTGGGAATAACGTTGAAAAAATCATTGACGGCTAAAGCACGTTTGGATTAGAGTTTGCGTCTGTTGAAAAAAAAGTAATGCTTTGTACCACGTCAGATTACAGCAAATATTTACTGCAGTACCAAAAGTTTTTGAACATTTGTAAATGAAAGAAATATAAGTGTTACTTGGGTGCTGGTGGAAGGCTTCTCAGCAGCTATGTCCTCGAACTGCAGCGCAATCTTCAACCCACCGAACAAGGAAACTGAGCAATCATTACCACTAACACTGCTGCCAACGTCAGTTCGATCGAACCAGTCGTCAAAACAGTTTAAGTGCCTATAGGTATGATCAAGGCAGCTAATCTTGTTAAAGTTTTAAAAAATAGGTCACACTCTACCTGTTGTTTTATACGTAGGGTACTCACATTTTCTCTATGAGGCATCGAAGTTGAAATGATATCACAGATATTTTGTAACTAAGGACAACGCATACTTTATCGCAGTGAGAAAGCAATCGTTGAAAGAGTATTGTCAAGTGGCAAAGCTGAATGATAAGTGTGCGATGCACAAAATATGTGCATCTGTTGAACAGTAGTTTTTAGGCACATTAAAGTTGGCACGAAGAATTTACACTTTTCAGCAATGCAGGGAAGACGACTGTTCTGACCTATTTCTCAGATGTAATTCTGTTATGCACTTAGGTGAAACAATTCCAGACAGCAGTACTTGTTTGACCGTTTATTTAGAACATGACATCTCCAACCACTACCATAAAAGAGTGGAAAATCTAAAAAAATTTCTATATCAGGTTATTGCGCAAAAAAATTACACTTTTCATAATGTCAACGAAATTAATCGGCAAAAAGTGTCTTGGGAGTAACTAATATCTAGTGAGTCCCATATCTGTTTCATAAAGTGCTCATGATGCGCTAATCTTCATAGCACAACAAACGTCTAGTGATGCTGCTAAGCTAATATCGTAAAGCGAAAAGCAAAAGAGCAACGAAACGTGCTTGCGTGGCTGCTGTGAATCGAAATGCAATTTCTGTTCGAGGCCAATCGGTTCAACATATTTCATGAATGCCTAGACTGTCTTGGTGAGGCATGCAACTCTCAGTACCACTATCGGTTTAAGTGACAACCGCGAAAGAGTTGTGATCGCCTGGCAACATTTCTGCAAGCCATGCAACGTTCCTCGGTTTCCGCTGATTGCTGACTACGACATGGAATTGTTTTTCGGTCGTCCATAGCGCAAGTATCCCGCACGCTTGCAGTTAACTTTTGAGAACAATGTGACTATAATGTCAAAGAAATAAGTAGGCGGCCCCATTTTCTTAATATGCTACTAGCAAGCCGAACCACCGCAGAAATCGAACTGTTTAACGTTCGTTTTCCCATCGGCTTTGTTACTGCTCACCTGCGAAATAGATAGCGCGTACATAATTTCTAGAGCATTTTAATGCTTACAATTTTCCAAGAACTTTCTGTGCTAACAAGAATGTGCGGCTAAAATCGCTCAGTTATTTTAATGAATGAGTCATTTAGTGGTGATCGATTTTTAAGTGACGTAAGCATAAATGTACATATAAAAAAAACTATGATGTGATCGCGCAAATAAGCATTGCGGGCCAAAATTGCAATGAAATATCAGATTAGTTTAGGCGACCTTTCTGCTAGAGGTTGCCTAGCAAAAAGTGCGATCGAAATTCTCGAAATGGAAAGGAAACAAATGATGGAAGAAGGTGTGTTTTCAAAGGCTTAACCATTTTTACAACTCTAGAACTAGAACTAACCTACTTTTAGAAACACTGCAACTAAAGCGGTTTAGCTCAATGGAAGTATGCTCAGATGCTGCCAGCTGATGGGCCACCGAAAAATCGTATTACGTTTGCACTATTTTATATGTGTAATTGCATAAAAAATCCGTGTAACAACTCCGTTTCCATTTCTCGCCTCC
>JPKZ01002986.1:1032144-1048816 GCA_000803305.1 Toxocara canis | reverse complement strand
CTTGTCTGACAATCTATGACACCCACTCTTTTGTGCGAACAATCATAAAGCGTCATGAAAAGGAACACCGAACTTTATAGTGCACTGCATGCAACGCTATTCCACAACAAGGTCAGTTTGAGCACATTCACAACTCGTTGCGATCCTGGCCTTATTTGGTTTTAATTTTAGCAATTAACTGTGCTTTTTGTGGCAGAACATCTGATCGATTTTTCAACCACTTACTTTTCATTACCTGTTATAAGTTCTCAAAAATCAAACGAGGAGGGAAACTATTCGTAAAAGCAGATTGGAATTTGAGTGATTCTTTATCGAAAACAGCTGACGGCGAGACGCTCGTAAGTTCGTCAAGACAAATACATGCTTCGAGAGTCTTCGTTAAAGGTGGAGGACAATAATGCATCGAACAATTGTTGCACTAAAATCGATTACAGTTTTTTTCCGAAGCTAGATAACGCAACTGTTGAAAACACTGAAAGAGTGTTATTCCATTTCTAAATTAACAAACATCAAGCAAAATTTTATGCCTTTTCAAAGCGCTTTAGTGGTGATCTTGTTTACGGCTCTTTACACGCTTCATCATATTGTCTTTTACGGCCGGCAGAATGGAAAGAAAATCTGGAAAATCAAAGAAAAATTTCGTTAATTTAGCCTCGATTCGAGCATTTTGTTCCACTTAAGTTTGCGATATATGATGCATCGTATATATACCAGCGTAAGGCAATTTCAAGTGTGCAGAGCTCTAGTTGTTTTCTTTGACACTGCTGATGGCATGAAGTTATAAGTCGAGGCTCAATTTTGCGGTGCCAGAGCTTTTTGTTATGCGCAAATAGGTTTTATGCAATTTCCGATAGCATTTGCAAAATTGCTTACGAGGAAAAGTGTCAGAACTGAACTTGATAAACCCTCTGCATGAGTGCATACGAATAGCGATTTGAACACAAAACAAAATAAGCGTTTCCCGAAAAGCTAAGTGGGCAAACTCTTGCGCTACTTAAACGTCAACGAACTTTTATAGTTTATTCAGCACATGGGCTAATTTTATTTCTTATGGGTGCGGCCTTTAAGGGTTTGACTTCTAGAAAATAGCAATGCTCCGATCACCTTGTTTGTGAACGTTAAGACGATGGTAACCGAGCTTTCTGCTTGCATCCATTGCGAGCAGCTTTGCAATCATTACCGGCCCACAGCAACTTTGCACGATCACTCTTCATTATATTTCTTGTCATTTTAGAGATTTCATGCAGAAAACGGCATCGAACTTTGAGATTTGAGCAACTAAGGCTGTAGGGGGAGGCTAAAGTAAATGAGAAACCCGCGAAAATCCGAATGGGGTACATTTATATAAGCGTACTTCGCATCATATCTGTACCGATAATATTAATGTTTATAACTCAAACTAAAAGAAACTCTTGTTATTGCAAGTCTATAGTTTCATTTCTCTGGTTCCAACGTACTTTCATTTTATGAGCAAAAGAGTGCTTCGATTTGGTCAGATTTGAGCAGTAATTTCGCGGTCACTATTTGTTGAACATAGTTTTGCGCGGATGCTATGAACGCGTCGAACGAGATAAATGAGCTGCAAAAAAACGACTTTTTTAAAACTTTTTTTTGGAAACGGCTAATGCGTATTGTGTTAAAGACGCGAAGAATCTCACATTTTCAACGCTGTGACTTCGAAAATGAGGGATTTTATCTTGCAGTGGTCCTTGCCAGTGCTTTTTCTCGACTTTTTTCACTTATCCATAGTGCCCTATCAACTGCCTGTTGCGGATTACTGTTCGAGATTCTTGAAATGTGCAAATGTTCGCCTGACCTCTTCTTCTACTCTGTCGTCAGCCCCACCCCCTCCCCCTCCCACGCCCGTGTTCCTCTTGAATTGGACGGGTGAAAAAGGACTCCATGAGTGGTGACAACAATACCATTTTCGTCTCCTGAATTATGGCCGTTGTTTTTAAATCCTAATGATGGGATCTTTTCACATCAGATCTCAACTTGCGTACTTGTGCACTGATAAAAGAGGCGTCTGTCGATAACTCTTTTTTTTTAACGTGGACAGAAGCTCATCAGTTCCAGCGATCAATCACTGAAGTTGAACGATCACTGAAATGAGCCTCATAAACGAGCTAGCGCCGTATAAGAGAGAAAAAAAAACAATGACCTCATCACTCGATTTTCAGCAGTGACCTAAGCTATCAGCATTTCGCAATTGAACAGCTGCACGCTTGATGGTCGTATGCTTTGAGAAAACATAGTTTCAAGAAATTGGTCGAATTAGTGAAAAAGAAATGCTGAAAAGGAATATTAGTAAAAGTGTGCAAGAGCCACTAATTTGCAATTTTGTAAATCAAAGGCAAAAGCCATGCGATACTTCAAAAAACAGTCAACTTGCAAAGCTTTTTTGGTATGTTTTAACAGACTTTTTAATGCCTTCTTATACTAAATGGCACTAAACGATCATGATGCTTTGACCGGAATCACTGAAAGCATTCCAATCGATCGCTTGGTGAGTTTGGCATTTTTAAGAGTTTGGAGCTAAACGAGACTAGGGAACAATCACAAACTTTTTTGCTCCTATCATTGGACCGACCAATTGAATCTTGCAGCATTTATCCTTAAAATGGTGATGCCCTGAACGTGAAATGGGTGGAATATGAGAGAAGAGCGCATTATCCTTGTAGTTGGTTTGCCATTGAGGTGAACTTCAAAGCGATTGAAGATGAGTGAAGACTTCTGTTATGAGACGGCAGAAATTCGAATGATGTGAACGGCTGCAGAGTTCTATTCCCATACGTGGGATCAATTTCTCTTCGTGATGAATTCTAGAGACGGTTCATTTTGGGTTTACGCGAACTGCAAAACACAAGAAACCGCTGAAAGAAGCAAATTTCAGGCAACTGCCAGGCTCGCTTCCCATCATCTCTTCAAACGGCTAACACATGGAACATGACGATCATTTCGTAGACCTCGTTGATGGGATTACTGAGAGTCCAAGTGCCTGTCATCGCCAGAGGATGGGGAGACCGACGTGGGATCAATTTCTCTTCGTGATGAATTCTAGAGACGGTTCATTTTGGGTTTACGCGAACTGCAAAACACAAGAAACCGCTGAAAGAAGCAAATTTCAGGCAACTGCCAGGCTCGCTTCCCATCATCTCTTCAAACGGCTAACACATGGAACATGACGATCATTTCGTAGACCTCGTTGATGGGATTACTGAGAGTCCAAGTGCCTGTCATCGCCAGAGGATGGGGAGACCGAAATTATTTCCCCACTTTTTTGAGAGGGCGCTGAAAGGTCATTCCTCACTCCGTGAGGTAAGCAGAGGTTATTTTTCCCTTATGAAGTAAACTGTTTTCGGTTCGCCTTTCAGCACTTCCTGATGTATGTTTAGAACAGAAACGTTTTTCCCAGCGGTTTAAAAAACCTATTATGTACTATATCACATAGCGGTGCAGAATAGCACAGTGCAATTCTCTTTTGTTTGTGTTTAGGTTAGGGATTCGCTGTATGTGCAGCTTAAGCTAGTTTAAACTAGAAACATGTTGAAGAGAAAAGAATAGAATTTCCTTAAGATTAATCTCACACTTTCGTCGTTTTTTGTTGTAGGTTTACTGAGTGAAAAGCGCTTTAAATGAAAGGCGTATATTAGCAGATGACCGAGCTGTTAATTAGGTAATCTACGGATTCACAGAAATTTTCATATTACAACACAAATATGGTGGTAACGGGCGGAGCGGAGCACGTCAAGATTTGATGTGTAAAGAGAGTGAGTGAGAATTTTCTAAAAAAAGATATGAACGAACAAATTTCTTATTCATTTTTAAACTGAATTATCGCTCACTTGAGCAGGCATAGCTGTAGACAGGCATAGCTGTTCATTACGGTGCTCTACGTAGGGGCGCGTAGTTACGACTACTGGGAGAGGAAAGATTACTGCAGACCAACGGGGAATGATGGCAACTTTTTTTTGCTTCTGCATATTCTTTATTCGTTTGATCAGCATGAGATCATATGTATGGAATAGACGCATGCTGATCTTCCTACTGAGCGCCATTTTGATCTACGCGGTTCGGAGCGATTGAAAGGAGAAAGACAATGTCTTTCTTGCCATTCTTGCGAAACAGAATCGGACTCCACCACAAGATATATGAAGAGTGTTCTCGCAGGTACTGTGAGCAGACTTACCGTTTGATCAATCAATGCCACTCATACTTACCTCGGGTTGGCCGAGCGCATCGAATTTGATTTTCGTTGCTTCTTTTTCGAATACCCTCGACCGATAACTCCGTAGCAACATTCTCGCTTTCTACATGTGGAGGTTGAGCACAGTCGATTGAAACGAAGGGTTTTGGCTCATCTCCTACCTGTTGGATGCTAACGAGTCGTTTGTTAGCTGCTCGACTCAGGAAGAGGTCCCGACTTCGATGTTAACAACATGAGGCTGCTGAGACGAGCGGCTGCGCAGGACGAAGCTGACAAAAACGGTCGAACTCAACGCGCAATAAGCAGTATAAAAATATGAATCTTGATCTTAATACACAAACGAATTCGCTTTGGAGAAATATGGAATCGCTTTCCACATATGAACCAGTCGGGGAAGTGATCGAAGTGCTTCCCAACACAAAACTTTCCCGTTTGTGAAACTGCCGCACACACAATGTAAAGCATGAATAATCATACAACATGCGATCTGGTGCATGCGTAAATGAAAAAAGAATTTATGTTATTAACGATTTTATAAATGATATCGCATTTCATCACTTTTTTTGTATATGTGCACTTCTTACGAAAATGTATCGTCGAATTTTGCAGTATTTCTTTAAGAAATGATTACTTGAATTGTCGTCATTAAATGTGGCATGTGTTTTTTTTCTACGTTTCAAACTTCAAAACATGTGAATGCGTTATTTGGTTATAACGCTTGCACATTTCGTTGTTTGTAGTAATGCAAATAAGCATTTGGATCTGAAGCTCTTGTTATCGTGTGCTATTCTCACAGGTTGTTTGTATACTTTCAATTTGAAAACATTTCAATTAACTAACTGCATCCGCATACAAAGCAGGAAAAGCGCTTTCATGTATTTGTATTCAAGATCTCGTTGAATCACACTGAGACACACTGAGAATTGAACGACATTAATCTTGCCATGCAATATCAAGATTCATGACATAAACAATGTGCATCGTTCCTTTGCTTTGAATTTGAATCAGTCTTTGTTGCCAACCAACTAGTCTTTTGCAAACTACATGTTTGCCTTATTCCGTGCCGTTCAATTCTCAGTATGCCTCAATGTGACTCGACGAGATCTTGAATACAAGTAGATGGAAGCGCTTTTCCTGCTTTGTATGCGGATGCAGTCAGTTCATTGAAATGTTTTTGTTTGTTCAGACACCGAATGCCCGCAGTAATTAGCTGTGATGAATTATTTGCGAAGAACGTTCCCCCCGTACTTTGAACGGTTCCGCATAAATGTAGTTATAGCGTTAAGGAACTGGTAAACTTGATTTTTTCGCCTCAGCAATTGACGGTGGTTGGAGCTCAGAAGCACATAGAGAAAAACTCAAAGCTAGCAACTGAGTTCATCCCGGTGAACATTTTAAAAAATAAATGTCCTTCATAGTTAAAGTAATTCTCACAGAACTTACAATAACTGATTGCCCACCACGAGTAGCCTAAATACGTTAGAAACCCTATTTTTTGCTACGATGGGAAGAATATTTTCTGGGCTCTACCCGTCTCATCTATTCTCAAAAGATTGCCGATAAATCTGAACGCTCAGTGCTTCGTTTGCTGATTGCATATTGGATTATGGACCGTTCAGGTCACAGGGCAAGTGGGAATATTCTCCAGAGACGGGCATTGATATACGACTGAGCTAACAAGCTAGCGTATAAATGGTGAAAGCTCAGGTTTTACTCAACTTCACCACTCGTAAAAATCTGCTGCTAATGATTTGTTTTTCTACGGGAACGTGGTGGGGGAGGGTGGGAATATGGAGGGTTTATTTATTCACGCTCCATCGATAATTTGCGGTTTATAAAAACGCAAAATGCAGACATTCGTTTGTCTGCGATCAGCAAGTGAAGAATGCTTTGCGGGCTACAGAAAGCGCATGCAAATTTCTTACTACTTTCATGGGGATGTGACATCCATCAGGCCGACGAATACGTTCCAGATTGAAAGCAGAAAGTGGTTTTTGGGAGTGGATTGTAACTACCAAGTCTAATTAGTTGAAGCTTTACTGATTCTCGAGTTGAACCTCCTGGACGGACGGTGACTTTCGCAACAGAATTACGACTTCGTTATAAGCGCGATTTGAACCGTATAATTCTATCTAAGCTCATACAAAGACATCTTTGGTGAGGAATTTGCAATAAAGTTCGAGCTACAAAACCCGTCGGAATAATGGCTAGTCCGTACGATATATAATGTGCTAGTAGCCTCATTAGCATTCCCACTTTGCATCCACTGACTGTAATCTAGCATTGTCTCTTGTATATCACACGCAGTTGATGCGATAAGTGCGTTGGATTCCTAAGTGGATTTGTGTAGTTTGCTCTTCTTGTCGATGAACAACTCTTCGCATTGGTTTCCCAGTAAGTACTCTTCGTTGCAGTGTATTCCGCATAGTAGAAAGACGGGAGAGAGGGCTCGAAATTAATTGAGTTTTAATTAAATCTTGAGTAAGTCGTTTCCTTTTTCATTACACAATAAAAATCCGATTATCCTGTTCTCTTGCGCACCCGCTCCATCTCCCCCCCCCCTACCTCCCCCGCATCCATCAAGCTTGCTGCACTGCGATTTGAAGTGTTTCTGAAGCGGATTTGTTATACGAAAGTCATTGGATTTCTGTAGTCCCTCGCAGCGTGAAGCATTAACGACAAGGGACTCGGACTGGCACAAAAAGTGCTTATCGCAATGATTTTGCGAAAAAGTTAGTACTATCATATAGAAAAGGTGGAGAAAGGGAGGGGTCGGAGGGAGGGGTGAGGGGCGAAGTGGAGGCGAGAACGGTCTCATCGGTCTCATTGACTTACACACTTCAAGGAATTTCTCTACGTCTCATTTGAAAAATACGAGAAATGTTAGGAAAATTTCAGATTTTTCCGGCTGATTGCTGCGAAGGACTGCAGAAATTCATTCTTAGCTCTCTTCCATTTCACAAGGAACTCTCCTGATAGTTTCAGTTTTCTGAATGCATAGTGTTTCATGGTGGTTTCGATTTTGATACGGTCCACCAATACGCCTCCTCATAAAAGCCATTTGGCGCATTTCGCAACATTTTCTGACGCTCGTTGGCAAAACGAAACTTAATGATATACAGTTTACAACTTCGAAGCGTTGAAAGGGAAATGTGGCCTATTGATCAAAGCGATCGTGTTGTATGGCAAGTATTCATTAATTTTTCAAAAGCTGTTACAAATTGACATTGTTAAACGATTGAGGTTGGCAGAAGAAAATGGTGCTATCGTTGAACATGGCAAAAAATACATAAAGCTTTTGCGAATTTGAATTTACTAACATTGCATCCAGTGCCGCTGAAATGGCGAAGATGATATGAACAACGGGCCCTCCGGAACCTTTTAAGGTTATCTGCTCAACAGCTGTGAGAGCAGCTATTCAGCGGACCACTCTGTTGGGATGCTTTAACTATTAATAGTTGTTTGGAAGACTTTACGAAGTTTGCATGGGATAAACATAGTGCGTGGACAACGTAATGCGCAAAGCGCTCAGGAGAGTGGAGGTTGCCTAAGAGGTGTTGAGAGGGTTGGAAAGGACTGGGGAGGGGGGCAGGAGGGAGAGGGAAGTATAATATAGTTAATTCCGTAATATTCCGTGCCATATTTAGAAATATAATATAATTAAATATAAAAAATTAATATTCTGTGCAGTGAAATATAATATAATATTCCGTTGTGGAGAATGGGACGTGTACCAAATAGAAGCCGTTTGAGCGCGTATTGATCATGCATTTTCATAGTACTTACATTTTGCACAGGCATCTCATTGAAGAACCATAAAATTAACCTTGGCCAATTTTTATACGGCGACCTTCGGCCGATAAATCAGCAAAATATTGACCTTGCTATGTGCCGATGAGGCAGTGTTGATGGGAGAGAGCTTTCTGTTCATTTTGTAGAGGAAAAGCACTATACTGGCATCACTATATGAAAGAAAAATGGTTCTCACATGATACTGCACTCTTCGCGTTACCGGGATGGTCGCCGGCGTATTTCAGCACGAAATACACGAACGTTTCAGAAGTGTGTAAGCGATCGTTGCAAGGAGTTCGATGTCGTCCGTGGCAGACCATTTCATCTTTTCATACTGATCTTCACTTCCATCCCTTGAACACAGCGCTATAATGTGCTTGTTATTTTTAGCACTTCGGAATCCGACAGTTATGACCGGCAAGTTTCACTTAAAATAGGTATACAAATCGATCTCATCATTACGTTTTGCTAAAGTAAATCAGTTAATGGAGTGAAAATCGATGGTCTATTAAAGTTATCGTATTATTTCAACTAGACTTCTTCTAACAACCAGTCTACCATTTCGAAAGCCTCTAAAGATTGGCGTCTCATCAGTATTTTTATGTATCTGAGTTCGGTTTATTGCAGGCACGACTACGCAAACTGACTATAGTTTGTGCTTGAGTAAGATGCTTTTGCAGCTCCAAAACGAAACAAAATTATAGAAGGTGGAGAGCTTCAACACGTACATCCAAGGGATAATTCGCATTCCAATTGGCATCACATGACCTGTTTTCAACGAGTATTAAACCGATCAGCAACATACTGATCCAGGTAGTTAACAGGTAATCAGGTAATCCATTTAATTAAACCGATATTTGTTGTCATTGTGAGTAGCTCTCCTCGTACATTTTTACTGCTGTAACAGCTGATATTTGGCTTTTTACTAATTCGATTTACCAAGAAAGCCCATGAGAAATTCAATCAGCAACAGTGTTAAATTTCCCAACGGTATCTGCGATTTTTTTCTCAAATCAATTATTGATGTGGTGGGCAAGTGACGTCAATAAATTGTACGTTAAACGAAAATATTCAGCTGAGTCATATATCACTACTACATACCGGTTATCGCGTTTGAAAATGGACTGCACTCGTACAAACGAAACGATGTGATTTCACACGTGATTTCCGGTGCTGATGACTGCACTCAGTGGACTTCCTGAAGTTTACGGAGATATGTTAACCAAGGTCATCATACATAACAACGGAGCAAGGCAAAAAGCTGTCAGGGCGAACGCATCAGGGTTGTTGAAAATTTCTGACTATTCCTCATCTTGCTTGCCTCATAATCGATATAAACGGCCGAAAAATATAAATAAATTCTAAAATGTTTGATCACTGATAAGACGAAACTGTGAATAGGGATTGGATGCATTGTGGTTTCCTTTTATGCTAATCACACTATCATATCAGGATGTCTTCACTGCCCTATAGTCACTAATTTACAGAATAGTTCACCATCTTATTTTTATTTGATTGTGCTAAATTGCACTTTTGTATTAGGATCACTTGTTGAAATGACTGTTTGCAGGCGGAGTTTAGCCGTTTTCAACAATACGTCTGAACAGATGTTGCTCATTATAGGTCATGCTTACATTTAACTGTGCTTGATCTTCTGGAAGCGTTAAATACTTTTGACCGTCAACATTTACTGGAAACTGTGGTGCAAACGATACTCAGCGATACAAATCTGAAATTTGCAACGTTGTTTATTACTTTGCTTTTTTTGTTATGCATTAGTTTGGCAAAACACAGCCATGCTACAAAATTCATATCGATTTTAGTCTTATTGCCGGTGGACTTTCTACTAACAGTTTTACTGACCCCTAATCCTGTTGCTCGATTCGATCATGGTGCCGATTTTATAAAAACTGACTTGCATCGTATATCAGAAGACAACTTTAAGTTTACCACCAACTAAACTCGCTTTAAGCTGCCCACTTTTGAAGACAACAAATATATCGCTGCTCAATTTCATCAAAATCAATGTATCTATTATTGGAGAGTGGTTTTGAGGAGAGATATTTTGAGGACGATCGAAGGGAGACGTTTTTTGCCTTTTGCTGATTCGAACAATTGTATGTTTCATGCTGCCGATCAATGTTGTTCATTTGATCAAATTCAGGAAAGTTGTTTATATCGAAATTATTTCAGGACGTTGAGGTTTCGAAAACTGTTTTTCTCCAGTAAGGATGTAATCAAAGATGTGCACGCAGATTATTGCGAAAGGGAATACGGTAAGAAAAGAAAAGGAGGCAAACGATTTCGAGGAACCGCCAAGAATAGCAGATGATTCTCGACCCAAATTTTGGAAGTAAATAGAATTAGTGAAATCTCATGAAACTGCTACGGACCGTAGTGATGTGTATTTTGTGAGACCAACGAGTGCTGAACGAAGAAATTCAGTTTTTCAGACGCGTTTGCTCTCACAAAAATTCGAGACATGGAGCAGTATCTACCACCCACTTCGTCGCCAGCTTGCCTCCACCCCCTTGCCTCCTACCTTCGCCCGCCTCCCTCCCGACTTTTTCTTTTCTCCCCAACCCGTCAGTCTCTGGTTAGCTCATTTGCCGCAGTAAAATGTTTCACCAAGGTGTTTTTCGAGACGAAAACTTGGTGACCGTGTCAAGAAGTTTGCAGCTGAAATAGAAGGCACCTTGTTCGCAATTTACTAAACACAAACTGATGTGATTTTTCTTCAGCTGTGCTGACGGCGGTCTGATTTGGCCACTTCAATATGTTTTCTCTCAGGTGCTCAAGGACAGACTGCGTTCGTAACGAGCCAAGAGTGAGGAACTTAAAGTTCAAATTCTTATGGGCTTGTTTGGCTCTCCTGCTCTTTCTCTCACTTTGCTAAATCATTGAGCGGAAGGCACTCAAAAAGCTTCGAGACGACAACTTGGTGGCTGTGTCAAGAAGTTTGCAGCTGATATAGAAGGCACGCATAAAACACGTCGCGATGCCTGCTAGTTTTACAAAATTATTTAGTTTTTTTTGCGTTAGCTTACTATAGTTCAGTATGTTTGAAAATGTATTTTATTTCTTTGAATTCACTGCGGAAACATTACTAGACGATTTACGATTGGCAATGTTACTGCTCTTCTGACTGTATCGTGAAATTTTCCCGTATTTTTTAAAGGTATTTTCACGATTGTAACTGATAACTATCAACCTAAAAAGGCTTTAATGTGTGTTGAAGGGTTGCACTTTCTATACAGGGTTTGCGTAGAGTGAACGCGGTTAGTGCATTTCTGTTGTCCAATTTAAAGCTGATGTCTCTCGTTTACGAACGCAGTTTTCACAGGTGACTATAAAAACGCTTATTAATTGGGCTTAAGGGAACTGAACTGTGCTCTATCAACAAATGTCGTCAACGGTATTTGTGTAAATAAATCATCAGTCCTGTTTATAGTTCAATCGCTTTAAACGAAGAGCATTACAAAAAAATGTTACCTTTAGTGTGAGCACCCGAAAAAAAAACGAAAGGTGACCTTTAATGGGTAAGCGTGATGTGATTTGGTTGAAGATTAGCAGTCACGTTTCGATTCGCAAACATTTTCAACAAACAATTCTCCTGACTCATAAATCTCACACCTAAAGATCAATGAAGGCATTCAAAAAAAAATTGCAATGATCTTTGCAAACATGAAATGTAATGAAATATATGCAGCCGAAGTATTCGAGTTATGCCTAACGTTTGTTAGACTTATGAACTTAGAATTGGGGATACGGAAAATTTATTTTCGAAAAAATGACTGTCCAAATTCCTGTAAAACATTGTGATAATACAAAGGATGAATGAAACAGTTAATTTGCAGAAAATAAACGAACGAAATGCGTAAAGGAAAGAAACTAGAAACGGATAATGTAACTGATAATAAAACTTAAATAAATTGCAAAGATGTGATAATGCGCGCTAAAAAAACTTCCTTTCTTCGCTCATAAGCTGAGTATGATGACGACAGCAGCAAAAGCGCTCATCTTTTGCCCGCACGGGAATAGCGCGACTATGAGCATCAAGTGAACTCACTTCTTAAACATGATATTTCTCCTTAATTCTTAGGTGATCATACTGGCAACAAGCGCAATTCTAGCGCTAAATATAAGAAATCGAGAATGGTGAGATGAATGTGCCATGACAGCACCTTCATTTACTGCCAACAATTGAAATGCTTTAGGACTGCAGTTGATTTTTTTTCTCAAAATGGAAACGAATTGCTGTTCGTTGCTCGAGTTGCTATGTCGTGAATAGTCATATAAGTCCGCTGGGTGCTGTGAAGCAAAGGTTTTCACAGAGTTGAAATTGACTGTGTCTCACATTGTTTTCACTTGTTGCCAATAATCAGGTTGTAAAGACTTCGAAAGTAACTGTATATTTTTTTTTCGCGTAGGACTGACTCGCAAGTGCTGCCACTTGCGAGTCAGTCGTGCGCGAAAAAAAAATATACAGTTACTTTCGAAGTCTTTACAACCTGATTATTGGCAACAAGTGAAAACAATGTGAGACACAGTCATTTACTGCTGAAGGTTGTAAGAGTACGCTGATCAATCCTTGCAGGCTGTAAATGCGACGTACGTGAAAGGTATCCGAGAATACAGAAATGAACATTAGCGTTCCTTTGCGACCTCACTGACATATTGCAAAAGATATTTGACGGCTTCTGAATGGTAACCCGAATAGCTTCCAATACGGCTTAGCGGACCTCTGCGTATTCTTCCGTTGTAACTGTATCGTCTATTTTGATAACTCAGCATGGCGATGGTGGTGGCCTATGACTTTGTGTGAGTCGCGAAGTTCACCGTGAAACCATGCGAACTGAACACGTCTTATAGGGCTCAGAATCACCCGTTCTCAGAATCCGAATTCCTAGAATCAAGTCGACGAGCATAAACTTCATCCGATAGGGTGGCATTTTCAGAAGCTCAGGGAGTGTCAGCCTTGCGGGAGAACTGAGCAGTGGCACAAATTTCTATGCTTTCGTTGAGGAACGTGGATGACTAAATCGCAGCTCTGCAAAGAAAAGGGCACGTAGAGCTTTAACAGTATGAAACAAACTTTGGAATATTTGCTTCATGTGCTCCAGCGTTGTCTTATTCTCTCAAGTAACCCATCTTTGGAGTACCTCGTAGCCGTTTTCTTTGTTTCATTTAATGTGTGGAGGATGACTGCTGGAGGGTTGAGGGGTAATAGAAAACATTGGTGCATAAAGGACGTCAGGTCGAGAAGGTCATTATTGCGGTCCACCACCGATTCGGGGTCATGTTACGTTGTTGTTCACAAAAGCTAATGGTGGTAGCAGTATCTTCTGTGAGCAGCATTTCCGCGACTGAATTGCATTACTGTCCGGTGATCTTTGTACAATGCATGTCAGGTCACTGAGGGTGCTTGTTTGTATTTTCCACAAAAGTGTTATTATCTGATGATGAGCAGCTGAACATAAGCATTTTGTCATGGGGAGCTGAACATATATAATCCAGGCAGACCTTACAGGTGGGCAAATGCCCAGCGCAGCTGCAATATTTGTTTACAAGCGGATGCCTGTTTCTTCACATATCATTCAGTGATGCTTCAAGTTATTGGGCTTAAGGTTTTTTAAACTATAGCAACGTTATAGAGATTACTAAGTTTTCGTCAAGGACGGTACTCCGACATAATTCACAATACAGAACTAACGCTATGTATTATGGAAACACTTTGAGGAAAGTGTAGGCGATATTTATCTAATAGTTTACGAATCTCTACGTTGCGTGATAAGATTTACAGAATGAACAAGACAAGTGAGCAAATTTCAAGATCCTTTTTTCCTTAACGAAGTGGGAGTCCGTCGTCAACGAACGACACACACTTCACGCACCCCGCAATCTTCTCTACATTCATTTTCTAACATTCTACACATTCACAATGCCGCCACAAAGCTAAGCGTATAAAATTTTAATACAGATAGAATTTCGTCTCATTTGTGCTATCGATTAACAGTCGGAGATTTCATATTAGAAAATAAAATTGCACTATAACGTTTTCGATGACAATCACAAACGAAAGCAGAACAGCGGATACTAATTTCCAGTGAAATCCGTTTAGAAAAACAAAGTGGAAACAAAAATGCTCACTTATATCGCTTGCTTCACATGAATGTGAGAAGAGTATTGTGAATCAGCATGTCATAACCGAGCTTCAGCTTTATTTTTTTGAGCATACTTCACTTTTTCGATAAAATCAATCTCAGTGCTGCTCTGAGTGTAAAACTTCTTTCTAGGAATCGATCAGCTTAAATATGAATTAAAAGCGACTTTGTTGATTCGGGCCGACTTTCAACAATATTTCAATGGCAACAAAATAGGAATGTTCATTTGTTTCGTTTATTCATTTTTTTTTCGTTATTTATTCACTGATTCTTCGCGATTATCCAACTTGATTGTTACGCAATATGTCTGCGCGTAATCATCGTTACTATAGCACCCCATCTCTTCGAAACATTGATGCGAAGTCAATATAATTGTGGCTCTATTTTGTATTTGATTTCGCTAATTAACGGTCTTAATGCTTGCCGATTTGGTGGTCAGTCATTAGCAACGATAAGAAAGACTTAAGCAAAAAACACTGCTTTCACAAGTTGTCAAGTTTTCCCAATAGTTACAATGGATGTAAACACAATCAGAACTACTTCGCCATCCTTCGTCTTTCGAATTTGGCCTCGTCTTGGCCAGTATACTTGGTTACTTTGCACTTTCGTTAATAGCCAGTTTTTACTAAGAATAAAATCCTATTATGACACAAGTTCAACAGTGGCCGAATATCGTACAGGCTGTATATTTAAGAAGTAAAACAGCCCTGATGCAATACTAAGGACGGAGATCGTTTAGCCGCAAAAAGTGCCGATTTTTCTTGTTGTGCAGAGCGGCTTAGCTACTCGCGATGCTGTTCGCGGAATATGTCAAGTTTGTCCAATCGAAAAATGTTGTAAAACAGTAGCCCACTGTTTTATATAATGACAGCCATGTCGCACCCTTTTTTAGAGATCACAGAGTTTTATTGATGCTTTTTTTTTCATAAACGTTACTTGCTGCATTCGTGCAGTACGCTAATTCTTCATCAGATAATAAGTTCCATTTGCTGCAATATTCGATCATACCGCTTCTTATTTCCATTCGATTACATTTTGCTACATATTCGTCCATTCACCGTTCAACTATCATGGAGCTGCAAGTGACACACAATACAGTTTATGTTGGCTTCAGTCAGCAGACTGTCACCAAGAGATACGAATTCAGGATATCAAAACTCCTTATCAATTAAGCAGCTCTTTTCCTTCATTTTTCAATTCGGTAATTAATTTCGCGTTTCCAGTTGTAAAGCATTCATGGTTGTAACAATGCAGCATTTTTAAACTTTCAGTTCAACTAAAATTATCTCCTGCCCCGAATTGTAGGTCTTATGATGTCTTTACGCACGTTTAGAACGAAGCGAAAAGTGGCACTGCAATGAACAGATTTGTGACTTGGGAGGTATCAATGGTGACAATAGCTGTCGACGTTAATAACATGTTTGCAGGTCGTTCATAATTACTGATCAGAGTTCATTTTCTTATCATAGGCTTTCTCTCGTGTCTAGAAATCAAAAAACACTCAACAGCAGTCATTTCTTTCAACGATGCGTTGCGGCGAACCCCATTGGAAGAGATCACTTTGCTCGCGTACAAGTTAATTTTTTTCGTTTTCTGCCGCAGTCAGAGTGTTCTTCAGGCGACAATTTAGTTAATGCAATGAAGGCTGCATTGTGAAGTGGAAGAAGGCATGAAGTAGATTCAAGTGTGGAAAATACGACGCAAAAAAAAACTTTTTCTAATGCTTAATTGAAGCTCACGTTTCGTGCTGTAGTTCCGAATGTTCGTTGAGAATATTTCACTTCATGCAATCACACTTCATAAGTTTATTTGCACGATCCGCTCCGAACACGCTACTCTTTCAATCCGTTGAAACCATATCTTCAATATGCTTCATAATATAGCAAGCACGTTAGAAATACTGAAAAAGTGATGAGCAAATTTTTGGTAAAATTTTTCACATTTCTTTTCACAGTTGTCTACAATATACAGCTCCATTGAGATTTGGTCGACTATGTGCTTGCATTGTGGATTCGTTGCATTCACATTGCTATTATATCGTTTGCGTTCAGCTAGGAAAAGGCAGATTTACGACACAAATTCAACATTTATGCCATATCCACGCAAGCAAAAGCATGCAACCTTAACAGTATAATAGAAGTGATATGTCTGAATCTTTTCCAATCTATAGACAGCAATAAGGCAACTGTAGTCGTAAGTTTAACGTTTTGACATCCAGAATACTCTTAATTGCAAAGGCGACCTTCTAGCTTCCATATTTAAGTGTGAAGGCTTTCGCTTCGGCAATTAGTAGACAGTAAAAAGCCAAAAAGCCGTTTTATTCAAAGCAATTAATCTATGGAATATTCATGAAACGGCTGCTATTAGGAGCACTTAAAATTGGCTTACTTTTCTCGCATGTTTCTTTCGCTCTCATTTATCATTTAGAACTGAGTCAACGACATTCGCGAAATTTTGTCACCAACTGACACACAAAGCCGTCCGCTAAAATTTTTGACGGAAAACCACC
>JPKZ01002986.1:1004914-1032104 GCA_000803305.1 Toxocara canis | reverse complement strand
TCTGCATCTTTCATCGATGATCTAATGGACTTCGTGAATCACCATTATCGTCAATGTTCTTTTATATCTCTTAGTTTCTCCGCATATCTATACCACCTTACGCCCTTCAAGCCCTTTTCGAAGCCTCTAAAGCGCAACGACGATCTATTGGCTCCTCACATGTGTGTATAGACGTCAACAAATGTGTTTACGAATGTAGGTGCTTTTTTGCGAAAATATATGCACATATATAGCATGATAACATCTATAAGTACATATGGCTTCATGACTTAATTCCCCCATCACCACCACTTTGCAGAGCGCATCAAAAACAGCTTTCTGATTTCTGGCTATTCAGGAAAGTTGATGTAGAGTTAGTTTCCTGCATTTATTAACCAGTGTTAACCAGAGCCACGATAAACATCCGTCATGTCATTCCCTTGCCGCGGTCTGCCTTATTAATATTTTTATTCTTTTTTTTGAAAAAGCGAATCCCTTCGTTGATAGTTTTCGGAACTTTTTGCAAGTCACTCTTAGCTTTTCTTCTATATGGAATGATACTTGGACTATGAGACCATTCATATACACGGCTGATTTCGCGCTGACGACCTTCTCAAATAACTTCAGTGCTCACTGATCGCAAATAGGATAACGGCACAAGTGGCGTATAAGAACTTGAAGTTCATTCTTTGAGATGTCTTAGAGACGAATATGAATGCCTCTAATGCAGGCCCCACAGTAGCATAGAAGATGAATTGGACCATTTTGGGCGAAATTTAAGCGAATTCACAGCGTCGACAAATTAGTTTAAGGGAGGGCTGCTCAAAAACGTGAATAGCTGTGCATGCGCTTCGGCGTGTTGGCTTTTAGGCTATTTCAGAGAGAGAGAGAGAATCTTTATTTACAATAAAGAAAGTCGACGTTATTCCTGTTTCTGGGAGGGACATCAGTAACTTCATTCACTCCCACAAGAACGACAGACCTTTCGCGAATTTCTTTCTCCTCGGCCTGTTGAACTGCAGTCAAATAATGAGTACCTTGGTCGAACTGCGTTGCTGCCACCGTCGATTTCACACTGTCCATCACTTCTTGAACCAGCGCTCGAACCATCGGTATAAGCTGCTGACGGACTTCGGCCATGATTTCCTCACGAAGATCAGCCCGTATGTCAGCACGGAGTTTTGCATATGTCTCCGAATCCATGCCCAACGCCATCGATACCTCAAACTTGGGTAATTAAACCAGCTTATTTCAGCTTAAACACACCACCTTGGATTATCGAAATTACATCGAGCTGTCCGGAAGATCGTTGTGGCATATCACCTTTGCCAGTGACGCGGTCTTGCGAATGTCACATCCTAGAAATCTTAATGCTTCAATTTGAAAGTTGTGTTGCTATGTAATTCACCTCCGAAGAGCGGCGGTCGAACCTCATCGCTTTCCCGCCTCCCAGCTTTGCTATAAAGGCCATGTTTGCAAACGCTACTATGAAACCTGCAACGAACGTTTCTACGGTTACGTATTTTAAGGGTAATTTATGCCGATCGTTTGTGTGCGGTGCAGGAATGAAGTCGTCGGTGGGGGACGAAAAACGAAGAGGAGTTGGATTTCCTATTCTTTTGTTGCCGATGTTCTCATTTGAAATGCCATTTTGGTCTATGATCAAATTTCATCATTTGCGTTTTCTGTGACACTTTTTGGTTTCCGTTTTGCATTAATCGCAACTGACATCATTCATGGAATCATGGCAATCCATGACATCATAATCATAGCAAGTGGAGTAGTGACAATAAATGATGACAAATGGGATTATTATCATGACAAACAAGGCTTTCCTTGCAATTTGGTTTTGAGGTGAGTCTTAAGGGAGGTTGAAACCTAAAGACTCGGACAGTGTAAGCCATGTTCACTGAGCTGCTTAGTACGTGAACTATTCATTGGGGATTTGATAAGAACTGCTGAAAAGCGTTGTTAACTTCTCTCTGTACAATGCTGAGTTTTGTAGTAAGCAGATTGTTGTGCTCTAAACTCGATTCGTTCGTCTTTTATCGAAAGTGCTTAAGCGCACGCACGATTGCGAGCCGATATGTCATTGGGAAATATGGAATTAGTGAAAATACGATGAAAAAAAAAGACTGATTGCATGAGTTTCTCGAATAATAGAACTGCATGTTAGGTAATCACTAAAATGGACGATATGAAGACTTAAAGGAGCGATAGTAAAAAAATTGTTAGCTTTAGAGATCACTAGCATTTTTATTAGCAAAAACATTGCTTTGTACTACTTTAGGTAAGGCAACTTCAGCTAAACATCCAGCTGACAAATATGCTAATCCTGCGGTATGGGCAGCTGTAACTGCTCAGTTGTGCAGATTACGGCAACATGACCTGCACAAAATATTAAACTATTTCGTTCGCTTGGCATCAAAATCACAAAAAAAATTAAACTAGAAAATATATTCGGGATGTGCTTGGCAACTGTTCCTGATGGACTGAGCGATACAGCATCTACGAAACTGTTCAGATGGTCCGGAGTTTGCTAGACCTGCTGCATGAAAGTGTGTCAAGTGTATATTACATAGAGAAGTTGGAAATATCCGGCTTAAAAGAGTGTCATGTGCTCATGCCATGAACTCGGAAAGTCATTATGGTAAGTGGAGGGAGGGAGGCAAGGAGGACGAGAGGCAAACGTTGGGGAAAGTTCTTAAACGGAAAGAGGGAAAATAAAATTTTCTGCTTTCTTCGCAGTTTGAATTGCCAACAATCCCAGTCGTTACGTAAGCGACGGCACAAGCTTGCAAACTAAAACGGCTTTAGCAACGCTCATGACGTAATCCGCGACAAATGCGGCCGTTATGAAGGTTGCGTGCTGTAAACGGGCAGAGGAGATATGCGACGTTTTGGTGGACAACAGCGCAGAAGTTGCTATGATAACCGCACTTAAGGTTAGAAGCATTCCAGCTGTTCAACTTTATGAAAACCGAATTTCATTAACGCTTGGAATGCTTTTAAAAGCCTCATGCGCAGTCATCATAGTCACAGATTTTTATGCACGGCTGCACTTCGGAATAGCGCTCGTGTCTGATTATGTCAGCGCATTAGGCTCTCTTCGCAAACTCTATGTAACATGACCACATGTGACATAGGCAGCCTCAAGTGCGGTAGCAGACTGGCTCTGGGATGAGCTTGCAGTGTGGTGTCATTTGCTGTCGTAAGTTAGACGACGGCTGCGAGTAAGCTTACGTTGCAAGAATACAAAAAGTGCAGTTTCTGTTGCACTCTTTTTATGGGGATTTTCTCCATCATGTGAGCTCTACCTAGTTTGGTGTGTATCGTTTCAACGCGTAGCACTTGTTTCCGTTCATAAGCTTCAACCTGATAACCACTTTCTTCTGGAATACATATGTTAGCTGATGACATCGATTATACGCGGAGGTATTGATATTGGAGCTGCCTTAACAAGTTTGTGAAAATTGTGCCCTTCAAACGATCCGAGGCAGAAGTCAACTTGGCTGGGAAATGTCTGACTGCAGTAGCAGCGCAATTACTCCCACAAGTGAAGTAGGAAAAGGTTGCGCATGTAAATTACCATCCTTCTTTCCTGCAGTGGGCGGCCAGTAGCTCAGTGGGAGAGCTCATCCTCCGTATGCGGGAAGACCTGGGTTGGTTTCTCGGCTGCTTAACTGACGGATCGTCAGGAGGCTGACCACCAGGCTTTCCGAAACTGGTCAGAACAATCATGGACGGGCATGATTGTCAATTGCATCGATAGGGAAATCGATGAAATTACAGCTGCATTTGCATTCCTTTGATTTCCTGCGGTGTGCTCATGACATTCCGTGTTTCTGCAGGAGTACAGCACCATTAGCACTTCCTTGTGCTTGTCATAGACAATTTACTGTTCGAGTAGCCATATGAGAACAACAACTGCACCATACCTTTCTTTATGTTTTTTGTTTTCTTAAATATTGCACTTCTCTGATGAGAATATTTCGGCGAAGTAAGAAAAAAAACGAATATTTGGTCAACGGTCTGCGCAAACGATCGACAGGCAGAAGAAAGGATGCACTGTTAAGAACTGTCCCATTTTTTGAGCACTTCGCTTTAATCGTACACTTGCGCGAAACGGGAAAAAGCTGTTTTCAATCAGTTAGAAAGGGTTTTTTAAATTCTCGAAAAAAATATAGCGGACCTGTTAAGCAAACTTATTCCTAGAAGTGTTAAAGCTGACGTGCTTGACTGATTCTAAATGGAAACTGCGATAAGGGCAAATAAATGACTGAATGAAGTGGCTGGTTTATTTGGTCGAATAAGGAAGGCACTTGCCTTAATGGAAGCCGAGTAGAAAATAAATGCCTGGAAGGAACACTTACTACTAAACGAAAGCTGATTCACCACTGCATCATTTGTACCTGATTTTTGCCTCCTTGGAGACCCTCAACCCACGTTCACCAACCATCTCTATTGCTCGGTGAGAAACTGATTAAGAACCTTTGTTACACCATCGCTTCACACTTTTTTTGCACCGCGGTTTACGAGTATTTAGGTGAGATACAGGCTGCTAGAGAACTCATGCAGTCGTCGGTGCCTCTTTGTAGAAAGAGCATGAAATGTTACGATGCCTTTAAATAATTTGCAACGACACTTCTTTCATTCTATAGTAGAAAGCATAAGCAAGCTGCACCGTTCATGCGTCCTTCGCGGCGGCGGAAGTGGTCAGGCTGATCCGTCTTTGTGCAGAGTCTTTTTCTTCAAATTTTCAGACGCTGTTAGCCAAAAAAGGAATTCCAAATTTCCTGGCCGAAGTTTCACACTAGGTGTGCCATTCTATCTATAGATGTTTATAGAGGTGTTTGTAAACGGAGTAACCCTTATAAGACGTAAGTCATTTTCATGGCTTATTCATTCTCGGCTTGCAAGTTTGTGGTTTCGACAATCACAGGTTACTGTCAACGTTAATGATGACGCAGCAGAGGCTGGTAAGCCCTATCCAGAATATAGTAAGAATTCTAGGCAAATTGATTTTTGGCTACTGATGCGCCGGCAAGTCATTGTTAATTTGTCCATTTTGCTGCCAGCCGTCGTTACATTTCTGTTCGTTAAATTGTGCTGCCTGCTAAAACGCTGCATGTTCAGCGGTCCTTTTGAAAGCACAGCAAACTGTAATGTATACAAGAGAGTACTAGGTTGTTCGATATAAAAAAAAGTCCCCATGTACATCAACGGTCATATCAGTAACATACAATAAGAAATTATCTGTTAAGAAAGTATATCCGATAAATATCAGGGAAATTATTGCTTGTTTTTATACGTCCCGAAAAACTTGGATTTTGCTGAACGCATTACCACGGCACCACCTCTGTCTGTGTTTGTTATGTCTGTGGTCGGTGGTCTCAACTAAAGAATCACTGAACTTACAGCTGTATAATTCGACAGGTGTGTTCATCGCCATAAGATCACCTCTTATCCAGATTTGAAATCGCCTTGTGGAACCCACGGCGGGAGGGGAGGGGAGTTGAACGCTTTAAAATTTAAAAAAAAACTTTTGCACACAGCAGAGTGGTGGCTGAAAATCAAATCTTCCTAAGAGACTTATTTCTACTGGTAGCCGGTTTGGTGAAATATGGATTTTCGTCATTTGCGGGCAATAAATGAAATTGGCTAGTTCTTTCTCACCTATCTTCGTTGAACGAATCTTTTCTACTTTTGGCACGATTTACATCATTCACTGAATAACTAGTAAAGTCGTTTGCAGATGACGCAATTAGCGACTTAAATCCGAGCGAACCGGCATCTTAAGAATTATGAAAGTTTTTCTGTGTGAAGAAAAACTTGTACAGAGAAATATAAGATGCTTTTTGGAACCATGAATTATTTTTTGTTTTCCTGAAGCATATGAATTTCATTGAAAACTCTTAATGAATAGATGGATAAATGGGCGTTTCCTCAACGAAACGCAACACTTTGAGCCACCTTAATCCAATCCTTTCGTTGAGCTCTCAAGCCGTTTAAGTAGGGTAGGATGCTTCTACAGCAACTTGAAATTACTTCATCCGATATGATGTACGCAATTGTTTTGTAATCTTAGTTAAGCTCTCACCTCTTCCTAGTAAGCGAAAATTCCACAGATATTCCTAAAGTCTCGTTTTTTTCAACGAAAGTTTTTGGAACTTTCAACGACAAGACGTTATAAAAACTGCTTGCAGCGCCCTCTGGCTTTCTCGTCTCACGACTCTCTTCTTCGTCATTTCAGCCCTTGGTGAAATCATCCATGCATTTAATGTGTCCTCCTATGGCTCTAGATTAGCTCTACTCTTCATCCAGGATACATTTATAAACGTTGCCCTCTTTCTCCTACCATACATTTACAAACATCTAACCGTTGCCCTCTTTCTCCTACCATGTTTATTTCTACCCTCCTCCGTGGCTAAAAACCCAAAAAATACCTACAGTTTTGGTCTTAAAGTATTGAACCGACCTTATAGCAAGCTATAGGTATCAGCTGGGCTATTTCTAATAAGAAGGCGGCATAGAAGAAAATGTAATATGTGGAGAGCATTTCCACCACTTCAATTGACGTACACATTGATGAATAATAATACGGAAATGAATGTCTCTGCTCAGTTGTCAACGAAACGCATTCTCAATGGCGAATAACCCTCTTTATGCTATGTGTTTTCTTTTTGAGTGGAGTCACTGCTATTTTAATACTATATTTTGTTAACGACGTTAAGAGGACTCGCTAGAATTTAACCGATAGATTTTAGAAAACAATGTCATTTTTAATTTAAATTCCTCCTCAAAAAGCTTGGGACACTTGATGGTATTATTGATCATTGTGGACTGTTTTTTTTTTCTTTCGGCATTTGGTCACATTTCCGCATATTCGACAAACTGTTGCATTCCGACTTTTATTAGAGCGCATTGACATCTTCGTGACAAAGAATAAGAGAAAGTTCTCAGAAGTTCAAGAGTGTATTGAAAGTTTTCAGGCTTGCCGAAGAAAAGAACGGGTGAAATGTTTGATAGGGAGAAACTGAGCGCTATTTCCTGACATACGCTCCATCATTGGGAGTGCGGAAAGTTTGTTTCAAAACATTTAAATCTCAATGCAAACATAGTCGCCGAGGTTTACTGTACGCCGAAGTGGTGAACAACTTTTTGCGAATTCTAATGGGCTTGACCAGATCATCGACAACTGGTCTTCTGAAATAGTATGTGGTGAAACGAAAATTCTTATTCACTGACGGTTTGGGTCTGGCCGTTCGAATACATTAGTGAAGAAATGGCTTCGAAAAATTTAATGAACTATAGAAGTTAATAAAAATTGAATGGAAGATCATAGATGTTCAGCTATGTGTTCACATGGATGGTATACAATGTATTTGGTGCAATTTGGAATCCATCATGGAGCAATGGAGATTCATGCATAAGTAATATGGTTGTAATATTGTTTGTTACTTAAAGGGGTGGCGAGCATGCAGGCCGCACAAGCGTATTGTGCTGCAGCAAAACAAATATACTTCGTCCAATTTCTAGCGTTGAGTAGCGCCGCACAACCTCTTTTTCTTTTCTGCTACATCTCGTTCATTTCTTTGAAAGCCTCCGTTCTTCATATTCGATGCGCACTTATTCCGCTTTTGAAGTAGAAGAGTCTGAGCGCGCACTTCAGAACTTCTTAAGATTATCACAGCAGGCATTAGGAGCATTTCGCATCGCTGAATTCACCTCACATATTTTTTTGTGATTGCCTCTCATGTAAGATATTTCGTGTGTTTCTTCAGTAACTACATTCAGTAAGCCGCTAAATGTGAGCCCACCCATTACACTGATCTTAATTCTCAGATGCGATTGCTGGCCAAAAAGGATAGGTTTTCCATCCGCTACTTCACCTAACGTGACTCAGCTGCGAAAGATTGGCAGAAAAGGATGAGTTCACGGAGGTGGGCGCTATACTTTACCATTTCACCTCCACAGTTAATAAAAGTGAGGTTTCCCGGATATGCGTTTGTCATGGCAAGGGAGTGACGAACACTTTAACTTGTTTACAGAGTAGCATGGCTAAGAGACGTTAAGCTCATACCACGACGTTCAGATTGTGCTCTATCCCGAATACTTGTAGCGACTTGCTTTCAACTACAAAGTCTAGTAGTAAAAAAATCCAGAACAATAAATCGCTATTTCAACATACGGCTGAAGAAGTTGCGAATGAATTCAACCGAACTTTTTGAATGGGCTAAATTTTTGACTATCAAATTAATGCACAGTTATTCAGAAGGTCTTTCCATTCTCTCCGAATTTCCTTACTCGTTTTAAAACTATACTGATAGTGCCAAAGACTGGGTACACAGTTTTTTTCTGCTTTGTGTCGTTGTCGGCTGAATTCTTCGTATGATCGTATTAACTTTATACGCCATGCAAGTTATTATTTCATATGTGCTTTCAGCTCTTTTTCATCTTGAAATGGGCGAAAAAATATGAGTTTTTTGAGAGATATTTACCCAACTAAACCGATTTTTGCTTCCCTTTTCCCAGGTTCCGCACTGTTCGGTTTAACGAGCTGCTTGAGGAACTTTCAAAGTTCGAGTTGCGATCGGTCTCTTGTTTTGTAAATTCTGATGTGACTCATGGAAAACGTGAAATGAGAAACGCAAAACTGAAATCCTTTTTTTCTAAGAAGTTGGCTACTCAACCGTCTATGAAGGGTCTAACTTTGGGTCAAAATTGCATATGCTTACAGGTTGTTAAAATAATTTGTGGTTTTGATCGCTTGTTGGATGAGAGCAACCAATGTCCAATGTGGATGAACACTTCTCCAATCCAGAAATTACGACCATCATTTTGCCTATTCTGCCCGCAACGTCGAACTTCTTCTGCTGTTGTCGCCGTTTGCACATTACGGTGAGTATGCCGCTGTATGCTATCGGATGAATTCCGCGCAACTAAATCTGCAGTCATTTGAATTCCGCAAGGAAAAGTAAAATACCTCCGCCCTTGAATAAAAGCCATCGACAGCGGCCTTCTTTCCGATGTGTGGCGAAATTCAATCTTCGCTCCAAGTGCACTGAAGAGGGTAAGGCACATAAACGCCCTGCTTAAACAACCTTCTGCCACAATACTTCTCGCATCCCGTACCGGTCCCTCAAATTTAAGAACGCTGTCTTCCCCATCCAACACTTCATGCCTCGTAGAAGGTCTTGTTGTAGGTAACGCTTTTATTTAAGTTGATTCCCTTCTAAATATTCGTACAAAACTTCCACAGGCAAAGGAAAAGCGGTTTTGATATGCAACGATCGCCTAATTAAATGGGCAATGCCAGCGTATGAAATGAAATCGTACAATCTGCGAAGAAACGATGTAATTGGAATGTTGTAGCGTTCTCTGTTTTTCGAAGCTGTCAACTCAAATGAAGCTGGATTATGTTTGTTTTGTTCACCTCTGGACGCCTGATGGTGCAAGGATCATCAGAAGCTAGTGGAAATTAGGGCGGTACTTTATTTAGTTGGGCGCTCATCCGGTAAGCGATATGCCCGGGATCGACTCGAGGCTGCTTCGGTACTCATTCCACTGGCAGAGGTCACAAATAGTATCAATAGTGGTGCTGGCCGCACCAAACCAATATAAGGCTCGCAACACAAAAATTCTAATCAGGTAGGTATGCGGAACAGTGTAAATCCACGGAAACGGTCAAAAACGATATCACTTTTTCAGAGCGCTGCGAAAATAGTGTCTGTGATTTCATCATTGGCATATTTCGTTCTAGTCTTTGCTGTTACGCTCGGTGGCAATGCAGCGGCTGTGCTAAACTCTATCCTTATAGCCCTAAGCGTATCGGCGTGTACGATTTATGGAGCGTTCCGCTGGTGCAAACTTTGCCTCATTCCATTCATTATGCTGCAGGTAAGCTTGAACATAAACCTTATCTATGAGAAAGCTTTGAGGCTGTCGACGTGATAAATTCGTCTTATTCACAACTTGATACCATCGTTCATTCTTCTTCGTGATGTTGTTCGACCAACTAACTCCAGCTCTCAACGTTGCGGATCAATTACAGCACCTGGTTAGGTTTAGGTGTCGTAGTTCATTTCCTCACACCGTGCCCTATGTTCATCTAACTTGGAAGGTACAGTTGGAGTCCTTTTTGCTATATTTCACAGCCCCCTACGGTAGTTGGAGCGACAGCGGCTGCTTGCATGCGGTCGCTTAGAGAGGAGGTGAACGACCGAGGAAAATTACCTCAATAAAGTGGTAAGGTTTTTGGAAGGTGAAGTGAATCTTGTTAGGGCAAATAAATTGCTCTCGTCATTCGTTGGTGTCACCCATGAGTTGTAATTTGGAACTTTTAGATGTTGAAAAGGCGAAAAATTATGTGAAACATCAAAAAAATTCAACACATATGTTAAAGAAAACATCCTGAATATGCTAGTTTCCCAGCTAACTCCTATTGCGCATACTGGTTACTCTGAATATTTGATCAGTCATAAAGTGGTAATACTGCTATCAAAACAAACAGGAAAACTGAGGCATTATTGAAAGCCAGCAATTTCTGACTGCAGAATGCTCACTCATATGGAAGTGTCAAAATCCATTGAGAAATAACGAAAAAGAGAGGAACTAAGCGATAATGAGGCACATAGTAACACAAAAGAAGCATTCGCAGAGATGCTTAAGAACTGAGCGTCCCGAAATGCTCGAAGAGCCGGAAGATCGCCGAGCATTTGAATAGAATACGATGTGGAAAGCATTCTAACCGACGAAAAATAGAGCATGTATTACTTTTTGGCATGAACACCTTCCTCTACACTTCACCAGTTCTATTTAGTTTTGCACGAGACAGCTGATAGCGTTTCTTTATCTTCTTCCCTCATCACCCCCAGCCTCTCCACGACCCTGTTTCCCTCGCATGAAATTCATGCTCGGACATATCCTCGTAAAGCTGTAAAGAAGTCATCCGAAGTAAAACAACTTTAAAATTTTGATTAAGCGTTTATTAAGGATTAAGTGGTAATAATCCTCGTAAAGTCCATCCCGTTTTTTTTCTCGATCGCGCATAAAAAAATCAAGTCCATGAATTTTGTTTATGCAGGATAAACATTAGCAGCGTAACCGCTGGTGAGCATTAGACGGCGGCATGATTGGCTTCTCATCGATCGTTTTCCTTGTGAGATAGTATTTATTTATATTATGCCACTACGAAGCAAATCGTTTGCCTAGTGCACGATCGAATTCGAGGAAGGTTTATCCAAATGAGTCAGAATATAAGTCCAGAGAGGAGGGGAGTGGGTAGATGCATCGGCCAATGAAGTAAGCTATTCTACCCGAATCACATACTTCTTCCCTGATTCTTTTTCTTTATGCATTTAACACATCAACTAAGCTGGCCAGTGCTGAATGATGCCCCTTCTCCGCACTTTTCTTAGACTGCCAGCTGTTGCGGTCAGCGCGAGAGCAATTAAGCAAGTAGAGGTTCACTGGCTTTTCGCAGTTCGCAGTGTAGTTTTACCGTGGAGGTTTTGGGGAGATGCCAAGAGTTGCTGGTTTTTATTTACTGTCTCTATTTCGCTGCAACAACAAAATCGTCAGCGACAATGTTGTCGTGATTGAGATTCCCTCCGACCCATGGAAGTCACTCCCACTTTGTTTGCTTAGTGGCTGTCAGCAGAGAGTTTAGTGCGTTAAAATTTCGGAGCATTTTTTTGGGGGTGGGGAGGGGGGGAAAAAGCGAGTAAAGCATTTTGTACTGCATGAGCTGTTTTAGCGAAAATGCCTCACATTCCGCTGAAGAATTTTGCAGAGATCTTACTAAAATTTCACACTTCTATGGACTATCGCATTCATATGAAGAGAACGCCGAAAGTTGCCTCTGCATTAGTTTCAGTTTCGCTTCAGATGTATGTGATAGGAAAGATATACTTGTACATGCAGAAGTCCATTTGGAGAAATAACCTGTCTCTGAAATCTTTGAATCTCTGAAAGCCTGGTTTTAAAAAGGATATTCATCAACGCTCATAAAGAAAGTATTCAGGTACGGCCGAACGCCGTTGAGGTAAACATCGATTCATTTACTATCGTTTGTGCCGTTGCGCTGTACTAGAGTTTCTAATTCCTAGAATAGCCGAAACAACATGCCGAAGCAACCCGCTTAAATTTATAGTAGACGAAGAACAGATCTCATTGCTTACAGCGTGCTGATCGAATAGGATTGTTATTGGCTGCACTAAAGTTTAAGCAGTTTGAAGAAGAGTGTAATATTGTGTGGTTTCCCTCAAACTGGTAGCACCGTAGCTCAAATTTGCAGCTATAATTTGAAGGAGAGTTTAATTTTACTTAAGTGATTATTGCGGCATTTATGATTTTCCTACATCAAAAATTGAATAATCTCATACAGACAGTGCTCGTTTTTAGATAATTCTAATGTTCTACGCTGTGATCTCGCTACTAGCGGCCGTTTATGCGACTTTCCAACGATCCAGTTATCTGCACAAGATAACTGGTGAAATGCTCACTGCGGGTCAACTCAAGATTTCACCAAAAATAGGTACTTTTTATAAAGATGCTTTCGTTGTTTCAAACTTCTTTTCATTCAGCAATTCAAATGAGGAAAATTCTCTACATCGTTATATTATTATTGATTATTAGTGAACATTAAAAGTAGAATTACTGGAACTTACAGAGAAAGCCTACAAGAACTGTTGGCTATAATGAGGAGTTACTGTGTAATGACATTTCTGTTATCGTATTTTTCTCGCATTCGGGATAGACACTGTCTGAATAATAGCAACCATAACGGTATATAATAATCCAAGACAGTTTTTACGAGGTATCATTCTTGAAAATGTCAGAGATTACAGAGGCTGTGTTTCCAAAGCTGGGCAGTTCGCATCACATTTCCCTTCTGAAAGTTATCATGATGGATTTTAGGTTGTTACTAAGTTGACCATAATCATGGCCTATTCAAGCTGCACTGTCATATAGCTGGTCCATTCAAGACAGGGGGTACTAACAATAATTGAGGACAATGTATGCAAGTCGGAGAAAGATAAGAAGAGATCTGCGATTCATATGATGATTCTGTGCGATCCAAGAAAATAATATGCATGGATGAAAATATGAGCTACGTAATCGAAAAGATACTAAAGCTCTCATTTATTCATGGCAAACCTCTAACGCTGTCCCCTCTTTGTTACTCAAACGGTAACCTGATCCCTTATTCAGACTGTCTTTACGTTAAACATTGGACCACTTACAAGTCGACAGAGGAAAATTACTATTCAGAAGGTAAGCACGAATGAGGTAAAAAGTTCGCGCATTATCATTTCTTGCAATGTTACAGAGAGTCTACTGGAGAATGCCTGTGCTCAAATTGCTTCAGATAAAAGAATCTGTGATATACCATGAGATGAGCGAATATGCCGGACAGCAGCATTCCATCAAACTGTTGACCCTTTGACTTACCCGTTCACTGTTGTCGAATCGTCCCTACAATGAAATTTTAGTGTTACTCCTCACGATCTACTTGCTGCTCGTACTAATCCTGCTTATCGCCTATTCAATCCGGATTATTTGGTATGATTATCAATTTATCGCAGCGATTGATCGATTTGTATCGCGGACACAAAAACAAACTCCTGAAGTGTGATATCGTATACTATGCAATTTTGCTTGAACACTTTTTGTAAAAACTGCAAACTCTTTCTGAAGTGTTAAAAGAGTTTCTATACGTCAGTTCTTTCGTTGAGGACAACGCAGTGAAAGCAATACTTCGTCTTATCTTTTTTTCCGAGGCAGGAGCAAGATAAGAGGAAATGTCTAAGAAAATTTAGGTTACTCGAATGCCCTATTACATAATTTATGAAGGGCTTGAATGAGCAGCTCAACAGAACAAGAGCACGAAACTTTCGTAATACCAGGAATCAGTTTCATGTTGCGGTAAACCGAAACCGCAAATTAGGAGAAGCGAGCTTGTTGCTACGTGCCAGTAGTAATGCTTTGCATGGAGTCACTTCGTTGTTTCTCTTTAAATCGGTTCTCTAAACAACTTCGAAGAGGATTGTTTTCATATGAAGCTCTACCCAAAGCGTGGAAACAGTGCTCGGCGTTTTGTTGAACTTTCCTGTCAAGGTGATCGGCGTTCAACTCTACTCTCGCTGCATATGCATTTCTGTTCGACCCATGAAATGAAAAAGTGGTATTGGCTATCGTCGTTCTGAAGTTCTTTTTGGCATTTGCCGAACAAGCTCCTCTACAATGAGATTGCGTAGAGTGCACTTTGTACTGTCATGTTACTTTTCAATAATTTTTGTGTTGTTATTTATTTTATGTTTGTGCTGTCTCGAACTTTATGAACATCTTGTATAAAAAAAGTGACGTTGAAAAACTGTAGTGAAGTGGATGCCGTCCTTTTGTGAAAAGCTTATCTCGTCAGCTTGATCGTAGCTCATGACAAATGGGATGAATGCAGTCGTTACGTCTTCTGCTATCATCGGCTAAAGCCTTCGCCGTTCGTCGTTTTCTTTCCGAATTACCTTGCCTTTGATTTTCGTCTTTTGATACGCAGACAATTAAATATTGAGCTGGTTCAGTCATTCTGCTCTCTCCTACCTTATTATTTCAGCTCAAATTGACTGTACATGTTTGAGGGAAATTTCCAGTACAGGGATTTCGGTCGTTTTTTGGACAGGTATCAAAAATTATGTTCTCCAACCTTAGCTACCTTTTATGAAACAGAAGTTTTCCCTTCCTGTGGGACCGTTGAGTTCGATTCCCGCCAGAGATAGGCTGAAGCGAAGGTGATCGACCTCACGTTGCAAGCTGAAGGTGTGCTACCTGATAATGGTATAATTCAAGCTGACATACCGATCGTGTAAGTGCACGGTCACGAATCAGTTTTTATTTAATGCTTAAGTAGACGTATCTCGTGCTCGCCGCTTTTCCAGAGAACGGTGGGTTCAAGGTATTAGCTCTTAGGAAGATAGCTCTCTTACGTGGCTATTTTGAAGGGTACCTAGACTTGCAAAGCACATTTAAGGAAATAACATGCAGCTAACATCTGGGTTGAAACATTTCGGGAAATGGCATCATGAAAAACACTATGGATAGTTAAGCTGGAACACAGAACACAGCATCACTTTTTTAAACACAAATTCTCTATGAAATTCAGCTGAACCTTTGTTTGATGAACGCGTCGACAAGAGGAGAAGGGATCCAATGTGCGAGAGAATTCTTGTGGTCAAAAAAGTGCTAATTGTCAATCAATTTTTGGGACAAGAATTTCCTAGAACTCTCTTGCATGCGAAGGACCAGTATTGCGTGGGAATCCCTCGCATTGGACAGCTCTTCCCCGACATTTATATAATTGTGCGGACCGGATGTGAAAGGCCCTTCCTTTTTGCCAGTGAATGAAGACTGGTACCTATCTACCTGTTGCCAACGTATGGTTCAAGTAAAGTAGTCTCCTTATTTTATCTCATTTCTACGAATGAATAATTGAATGAAGCCTCGCCATTATCATGCGTCGACACTCCCTCCGAAATGCTTCTTGAAAGCTAATAAAATGAAAGGTAATTGCAAAAGTAGTAACATAAGAAGGCGAGTAGACATAATGACGGCTAAAAATGCGAGAAAAAAAAAACAGCACAAACGAAGACAGTGTCGTTCTATTTCGAGCAGTCAACTTCACATTCCGTCCTATGCTCGATTTCTTGCACCGAAATTCGAACTTATTAGATAATCGAATATTCCAACTTATACATTCTGTTAAACCTAATTTGAGAGATGGTCCTCCCAGTGAGAATTGTGGACATTCTGCAAAACGAGCGTGAAAATTCCGGAAAAGTAGAGGCAATAAAGGATTGAAGTCCTGATCGCTCGAACAACTCACATGATCCGCATTACTCTGTTCTTTATTAGTAATTTGTTGATCGCTGATGAGGTGGAAATGTATTTGCACGGCTAAACATCCTTCATCAGATTTTCGAGCGGTTGAAGAACTTAACTAAGCAAAGCGCGTCATTTCGTTTTGGTCATTATCGCTTATAACTTTTCCATTAACGAGGTGCAATTTCAAAGTGTCATACAGTGGCGCTGATGCGAATTCTTCTTCTTTTTTTCAACAGCGCAGTTTTATCTACTCCATTGCTGTGTAATATTTTCTGTGACATATTTATGGCGGTGCTATCGAGTCGAACAACATAAACCATGGTTGCCTTTTTGATGCTCACATGTTCCCGACGCAGTATAACAGAACTCGTTTAGTGTACCGTATGCGCCTCCCAACCCAACTTCCCCCCTCTACCATTCCCTCCTGCCCCCTCGTCCACCCATCGCTTCCTCACCTAACGCAATGTCCAGATCCAATCTTCAGTAAACACTGTTACAGCCTTTCAACGCATATCCCCTTCCACTCCCTCATCCTCCCCGCAGAAAAAAAGCACAGCGAAGTTCTTAGAATAACTCGCTAAGGTAAGATTTATAGTCAGCTCTAGCAATGATCTAATATTAAGCGCATGTGGCCCAGAAGTGGCAAGAAACGTGCTCGGTACTGGAACCACGGGCGCAAAAACTGAATGCAAAGCATCAAAACTAAAGTATCGGTAGAATTAGTGATTGGCGATTGGTGATTGCTGATCAGGTTGTTTAAAAATTGGCTGCATAAAGAGATTATTTTGAAGAAAATTTCTTTTGCCGTATCTTCAAAATGATTTTGCTTTCTTATGCGCAAGACAGTTTCATTTCTTCCACGGGTACGTTTATTAGTCTCATTTAGTAGAATGGCTACTTTTGTGAATATTTTGTTTGTGGTTATCTGTCAAAGAATGTATTTTTCAACAGGTTTCAATGTTTTCTCACAAAAATGAAGAATTCCATGAAAATCAAAGATTGCAGCGGAAACCAAAATTTATACTCTACATTCCAGGTTTTCATATATTTTAACTCTATGTCAATTCGAATAGTGACACATTTCATCGGAGCGCAAAACGACAGGTTCAATCGGGTACTTTCGTCTATAGTTTTACGATAGTTAAAAGCTGATGTTTGCTTGAGGGAGGCCCGCTTAAAAATCACTAATCGATGCGTTTTCGCCAACACTTACGACCATCTCATCGGCCGGCATTTTTTTTTTTTTTGTTGTTGTTTTTCATTTTGAAATCTGTTGCGGAAGCAATCGGGAGGAGGAAAACATAAAAATGCACAAATACTTTAGGTGGATACTTAGCGAATAAAAAGTAAACTTCAAGAGCAAATATTAAATTGATGCGTAACGTTCGATTATTTTAAAATACTGTCTTCGAGAAATCGATCGTTTTCATGTTCGGATTGCTCGTCAAAATAACCGCATTTGTAGTCCGGATCAAACAGCGCAATTTGGTTGCCAATCTTTCCCGTTCTTCGCAATTATAAACACTGCATTCACTCAAAAAGTTGACTGTCTGCATCAGTGACCTTGCTGACTTTAGCACAACTTCAATGCATTTCATCGTTGGAATTTCTCTTATGTGTTGAACGGTGTTTCTCGACCTCGATGCGCAGTCCATTCATTCGATTCTTTTCAAATAGTATGGTGCTAAATGATTAGCACTATGACCAATAATATACGACTGTTTGCGGCCGCAAAAATTGATGGATGGGATGTTCAGTAATGAAAAGAAGTAACGAAGTCAACCTGCTTTTATGTTCCAACAGATAGCAATAGAACTGCTGCTGGTGAATGGAAAACGGAAGCGTTGAGGAAGCTACAACATCGCTAAGATGTTTTGTTCGGTCATGGTTGCGCTTTTGACGAAATACTCCCTCTAATGTCACCTAAAGCGAAGAAATTCTTTGCTACTTGACATCGCGTCGTTCATATTGTTTCACTCATAGAACTAAGAATTCGAGGAGAATATCGCAAAAATGACACGAGTTGGTAGACTTCTGCACCAGAAATTTCTTCTGTCCGTAATAACGGTTGGTAGAAGTTGCCCAGAAAATCGTTTCAGAGAATTGCAGTTTCATTTCGTGTTTTTTGCGATGAACGAACGCTCGTATCTAGGTCACGAAGAAAGGGACAGGAAAGAATGGTTCGTCATGAAAAAAGTGTAACTGTAGCTCGCTGTGTTGGTAACATTTTTATGTCTAACTTTTTACCCCATAGAGTTTTTCACGTTTGATGCCCAGCATTCAGGCAACCGCATTTGCTGTGCATAATGATGCACAAAATAGTCATTTACAAGGTTAGGACAGATTTTTCACCACGTCTTTTTTTTCGAGTCTATTTTTGTGCTTTCCAGTGTTTTTCTCTCAGTTGTGTGCTCAACTCCCGGGAAGTCACCGCTGGAGTCTTTCCTCCCGAATTTCGTATGGCGATTGCTGCAAAATTAGTGGTGCACTATTGGCCGTTTAATATTCGAGGGTCGAAAATTTCATCTCGGCAACATGCGCATTACATCGGCATAGTTTCCTTATTCACTCCGCTTGGAGCCATTTCACCATGACCAAAGACTGCAGGTTTACCGCAGTGTTGATATTTAGGATTGTCAGTAGGTCAAGGACGCGGCATCGATGAATTCTCATGCAACTTTGGCTGTCTCGTCTGGTATGCAGAAGCATCTCGTATTTGCGTCATTTGAAATAAGAACTAGCTGGAAAATAGCACAGCGTGGATGTTTTTATATGTAATTTTAGATTTGTGACAGCGTCGCTTGGCATGGGTTAAAGCACTGACGCTATGTAGCCATTTGGGAATGCAGTAAGATGTGAGGAGAGGCTAGGGAGGGTGAGGAATTTCCACATTTCGAATATAGCAGGTCACATAAAGCGATCACTCATATTCTACGGAACTGCGTATAGCTTTTTCAAAGTATAAGTTCTAGTGGAGGAGTCTTGTGCGACGGACTGTAAGTCTTCTGTTATATATTAGTATTGCGGATGTTCATCTAGGGAAGTTATGAAGAGAAATTTTATCCAGCTCATAAACAGGCAGGAATGAGGTCTGCTGTCATGCGTTTATTATGACTACAGCTTTCTCTATGACATATTCACCTCATTCAGCTGGCGAGCAATCTGATGGGATTGTTGTCGAGACCGTTAGAGCCGATTATCAATTGGAAAAAACTGAATACGAAGATCGTTGGGGACTTTGTAAGAATAATAGGCTAATGTGAACTACGATTTTTTGTTGTTTCCTTCCTCGTTTGTTATTTTCTAGGCAACAGTTACGAGCAACGCTCCTTATATCATTGAGATGTATATGGGCAGTCATACGGGAAACTTGTTTGCAGGACACATGTAGCCGAGCCAAAACCTTTTCTTAATTGCGCGCCTTTCACGCAAAAGAAACCATTTTGTGTAGTGACTGAGCATCACGAAGATCGTATACGGCTCCCCTGACGGTGAGCTGCGGAGCCGTTTGGATGTTGTCGACTCGCTCACTCATTAGCTCAGCACTGTTCTCATTAATGATACTCATGCTTACCTGTGTTATTTTACCCATACAGGGCGTGCTAACATTTTAAGAAAAATCGGGCAGGTCGACCAAATATATTACCGCCGTTCTCCGTTTGCGGCACATATGACGTCCTCTTGAACTTATACAGCATATTCAAAGCAGGGATCATGCGAGGTTTTTCTTCTTTCCTATGCTGCGAAGATTTCCTTAATCGCATTTCCATTGCTAGGTTATCGGCAGTCGTTTTTGTTTTGTGCCAGTCGAAGTAACCTCCAACTATAGCCCAATTCAGTTGGCGCAACCCCGCTTCCCCTTTTGTAAATGGCGAGGTGATAGCTAATGCATCGTTACGCATTTCTCGCAACAGCTTACACATTGCACAGCAAAACAATTTTTTGAATGTATGTGTCGTTTAAATCATTCTTTTGGCTACATTCCGAAATATTTGGCTTTCGGATGCTTCCGCTAAAGTTGAAGTGCAATCTTACAGCGCAATCGATGATCGATGAATGAACGGTCTAGGAACTCGATTGGAATTGCAGACTCGGAAAAAACTCAAAATTATTACGAAATTTGAGGTTTTAGTTGAAGGGAGCCTCTAATATGATGTCATTAATCATAAAACTTTTGTGTAATAAACGCCGATCATCGTTTGCGTGGCGTCACGGCCATCGTGGCTCCGACGAAACCCTTATGGCGCGCATACACGGTTATTTTTTCAACAAAATGACTTTTCGAGTAAACAAGTTAGCAGTAGCTGCGATTAGAGCAAGTAAAAACAAATACGAACTCGCAGAAGTAACAGTTTCAAACTGGCCAGCGGACGTTCATCATACTTACTTGCTGGTGCGCATTCTTTTTTACATGGTTTTTCTTTTCTATGTAGTTGCCGCTCCCTAATTGTGCATTAAGAACATGTTACGTTTGTTTGGATGGATGTCTGCGTTTACCTTCGTGACATCTTCGGCTCCGGAACGAAAACAGCTACAGCAAAAAACTTCGATGTGGGAAATGTTCGACATTGAAGAGCCTCGAAAACAAGATCTGGAAATAACCTGTTGGGTTATTGCGCGAACTGTGGCTTTTGAAAAATAATGAAGTCGGAAAGATAAATTAGTGGAATAACTTAACTGAACTCCAGCTCCTGAATTTGTACTTCCGAAGCTGGGACAGAAGCTTGAACTCATAGCACGCGAAAAGCTACAACATACAACAATGATTAAGCGCGACTCGGTGAGCGAATTCTCAATTTTAATTGGGAAATTCTGAGTAGAGAGGAACGAAAATTCTGGGATCGTACGCGAGGACCGCAGCAGCAGTGAGGGAAATTGGGAACGTCACTTATTGGTAGCTAGCCTCAACAGCTTTAAAACTGCTTATGCCCGGCTCAGCTTCACTCCGAAGCAGTCTTAAAACCATTTTCATGAAGACTGTGGTAAGCACATGTCGCGCCAACCACCTGAAATGCTTTCGACACTTTATACGTATTCTTGGCTGGATAATTCAACACGACATGCGTATATGCGATAACGGTATGATTTGAAGGACGGATAGAAGACAAAGAGGACTGGCGTCTAATGTGTGATAGAACTCAATTGGTTTTGAATTTCTGCTTCCTCCCCTCTTAAGATCATTACTCGAAATTCATTTTGTTCTCCTGACGCAGTGGGTAACCTCTCAGGCCGTTCCACGTCAATCGATTTGCCACTTAACATTACCTTTAAGAGAAATATCTTCAATGAACTATTGCTTATAAATTCGGCACATTTCTCTTCATCACGATTCACTATCGTGAGACGATGCAACGTGAAGACGCGTGAAAAGTAATGAAACGACTAATGCCGGTTCAACGTGATGGTGCTGGTGCAGTAACAGAAACATTCCGGCATGCGCGGAAATGCCGTTCATCTTGATTGATTGATTTTTTTAAAATCTTTGCTAAATTCATAAAAAACCGCAACGTCATTTAGTCGGCTGTTTAGTGAAATTGGAAAAACTTTGTCCTTTGATCTCAGTGAACCACTAATGTCGATAGCTGATGTCTGTCTGCCTTTACACATTTACTAAAACCGGAACTGTTCGAAACCTTTGAAAGGAAGAACAACAATTATTGCTTCACTGCATTAGTGGGCAGTCCATTGAACGTTCAAACGTCTTAATGACTACTTAAATGAGCAAAAACTACAAAAGAAATTGTTCGGGAAGTCATTCGGTCAGTTCGATTCGACTGGTGTTTTCATTTGAATGCTTCAAATGAAATCGCTTTAAAAAGCCGAACTAACCAAATGTAAACAAATTGTTTTGATACTTGACACTCACCTTCACTGAGTTTCAGCACATAGTGTTTTTTTAATGTCTTTCATACAATCCATAGTCGACGACAATTTCTATTTGCGTTTTGCCACAGCGAGGATGTCCCATGGGCTATGGTGGCAACCAAGTTGACTAATTTCACAGTTGGTTTTCCAACCCGTCAGTAATACGGTTGTGTTTTTGCTCGCGTGTACTAGAAGAGGTTTTCGTGAAGTGCATATTCTTTATTGGGAGTGATTGCAATAACCGAAAGGTTTGGTGTTATTGTAGGTGTTATGTATGCGGGTACAATTACCATTAGTGTGTTTCGAACACGCTCGAAGGGGTTGTGTTAGTGTTGCTGTAAGGTTAAAGGTTGCAATATCGCTATAGTTTTAGACTCACCTCTAACACTTTGCATAATTCGATCAGATGTATTCGCTAGACATTGCGGCCATCGTTCCATATGCGTGCAAGTGTTGGAGTGTATGTGGTTGCTGCTTGAGCTGCACCGGAATAGATGAAGACCGTTCTATATAACTTTCGTAAAGATTTTCTATCAATCAAGAAATTCCGGGGAAATTCAATTTCAGAATGCGCTCGTAATTGTAAGCATTCGTATCATAGTGTGTTGCAGTTGCTCGGATATCAGTTAGGTTTATTTCGTTTGTAGAATTGCTAATGATCGGATTCGGTGAAGCTGCTTTTGTGTTCTTTGCTCCTGCTTGCCTTTCGTTCGCAATCGGTCACGTTACGATTGGTACAGCGGCGAGTATCATTGCGCTATTTGCGTATTTCGTGTAAGTTGATGTACACTTCGTGGAAGTTAAACCATAGAAATAAATTCCTTATTTTGTTTTCTTTTTTTTTTTTTTGGAGTGAACATTTCCTTCTGCAACCCCAACATGAAGATCAGCTGATATGAGCTGTGGAAGAAGGTTCTGAAGTGAGATGATGATGATGATGATTTATTCGCTCAACAAGGTAACGGAAACAAACTGTACACGGCATAAGAGGCAACAACGAATATATCGCCCGGCGGAAGAGCCGTCGGGAAGAATAATAGAAAAGAACAAAAAAAACCGTACAGATAAGATAACAGGAAATTTGAACATTGAGCAAGATATGATAACAGAAAATTGAACAAGATAAGATAACAGAAAAATTGAAAATTCAATATTCAAAGTGGTGAAGTGCCGCAGCGTAAAAAGTAACAGCTTGATGAGATGCTACGTATGTACTATAAGTGTAAGCATATGAAGACAAAAAAAAGAAAAGAAAAGAAAAAAGAAGGAAAAAAAGCAAAGTATGTTAACAGAGCACGAGGAAGCATGGAGCGATGTTTAACTCCTTAATCGCGATTCGAAACCGAGTACTTCAGGGCTAAGGGATGTGATGTTTTTTTAAAGATTTGCAAGGATTTCGCTTTTGTGATCTCATCCGGAACGGAATTCCATGTCTTTATTACCCTGTTTGAAAAAAAATTGTAGGAATATGTTGAGTTTGCATCTCTTTATAGTAAGCTTGGAGGAGTTCGCCGAGCGAGTGCGACCGTTAGTGGTGGACATTTCGGAAAATTCATCAAAGGGGAGGTGAATGTTTTGGCGAACAATATTGTAAGCCATATAAAGATTGGAGTAGAAGCGACGTAGCTGAAGCGTCTGTAAACCATCAACTCTCTCAATGTATGTCGGGATCCCAAATGATCGAGCATATCGTCTTCTGAACAAACGAAGGGTATAGCGTCCTTGAACGTCCTCAATCAAGTTAAGGTAATGAGCATCCTCACAACGGCCGGATGGAGACCAGACGGTGGATGCGTACTCGAGTAGAGGACGAACGTAGACGATAAATAATTCTGTGAGTAGAGATAAATCTCCCGAACAAAATGCACGCAGAATACGAGAGGCCCTCGCATTTGCTTTTTTTACAATATTGGAAATGTGGTCGTGGAATTTGAGGTTGTTGTTGATCGTTACGCCTAGATCCTTGACTGCGTTGGAAAAGTGCAGAGACTGCGTTGGAAACTAAAAGTGCAGAGCCGTTAACGAGAAGGGGATTTTCAGGGCTGGTTTGCCCAAATCTGATGAGATTTGTTTTGTCCGGGGCCAGAGGAAGCGACCATTTACGTGACCAGTCAACAATACTGTTAAAGATGATTTGCAGATTGTTGTTGGTGGTAAAAACTTTCACATCATCTGCGAAGAGGAAACAGTTGGAGTTTGGTGGGAGTTTGGTTGATGTACACTTCGTGCACGTTGACCCATCGAAATAAATTCCTTACTTTGTTTTCTCTTTTTTTGGAGTGAACATTTCCTTCTGCAACACCAACATGAAGGTCAGCTGATATGAGCTGTGGAAGAAGGTTCTGAAGTGAGATGTTCTCTTCACACTAAAACCCCCTGACAAGAGCACTAGTAGCAATACGATAAACCCATTTTTAAACACTTCAGCAATACAGGATGCTTGGAGGAGTCAATAAGAAACGGAATGCAGTGCGTATGATAATGTGGAAAACATTCATTAATTTATACGGTTTCCTAGAGTATTCTTAGATTTCTTTTCTGCTCCTGTACAACTCCTCGCTCGCGGTGAAGTGCCACCGTTTCGAAGAACGTTTGCATCTGAGCGGTTTCCTTAACCGCTCCTTTCCAGATGGAATTCATCATGAAGCTGAACATCAAACGTAAGGCAGCTTGATGTTCGTTGCACCCTCCCGCTTACTGTTAAAATGTTGCTCAAAATGTTATGTTTCATATGCAGAGAAATCATACAATATGAACGTTACTGCTGTTTAGATGGACTAAGCGCGTTAATGATTACTGGATAAGACGAGGTGTTCCTGCACCCAAGCCAAATTTCTTGTTCGGAAATTTTCTTCAAATGGGCAAAGGAATCCACCTCTATGACATCGAAAACGCCAGGAAATATGGTCCTATCTATGGGTTAGTATTTCCATCCTTTTCCCGTTCATCCACTTTTTTCTTTACTCTACCAACCTAAACACATTCTCCCTGCTTGAGAGATTAGTCGAGGGTGTAGAAAGTTTCCAGGATGCGTTAGAACAGAAGAAAATGCCGAATTTTGCTTTGCTTTGCGGATAACTCGCCAGAAATATTGCTAATTCTGCGGTTGTGCCACCATGAAGACGAGAATCCGATGGTGTCACCATGCCCCTGAAAGTGCTTGGAAAGTGGCTCCGAAGTATGAGGCCTGGGAGCCGATTACTTTGTTTTGAACCGTCACAGTGAAATTATGAAAAGGTCCTTCCTTCCCCGCGACAAAAATTAACATTTGTTTGAAAGCAAGAATCGTTCTTCTGTCGTGGACGAAAGAGGAATAGTATGTTTGGCCTGCATAGGTTTGCAGGCATTCTTATCGGCGCGTGCAGTTGTAAAAGATTTTATAAAGCCAACAACTTTCTCAATAGAGCTATCCTTCCCTAGTGTTGACAGTAACACTATACGATGTAACTAACGCATTGTTTTATTAATTTTCTTTTCAGTGATGATGTGTTGTCCTGATTTCAAAGATAGGCATACTTTTCCTAGTTTCGTATGCCTCACATCTCTTATGCGTCTGCCTTATTATCGCCATGTACTTCCCTTTCAGAAGTTCGTTTTAACGCGTAAAGACGCCATTAGTAGAATTCTGCGTGCTGTCACAACATGACTCATTTAAAATGGACCGAATTTGTCCACATCTTTGACATTACACGACCACACTCACAACAGCGCGGATCTAAGGCTTAGATAACACTGCTGCGTTATGCCACCACTTTGGAAGAACTGAAGCATGTTTGTGAAATAGTTAAGCAACATAATAATTGCGCACTTCCAGAGGCTCATTCCTTGGATTACGAGAGCTCAATGTCTGTGATGCCGACATGCTCAAACACATTCTCATTCAGGACTTTCCAGCGTTTCCGGATCGCATGGTTGGAAGCTTTTTTTTCACTTTTGTTGCCTTTCAAATAAAGGTCATAAATCGTTTCTTCAACGAAGAAAACCACAAAGTAATGGTCGTTCATTGTGCGCATTGTGAGATGAGACGAAGAGTGAAGCGATAAGGCTTTTGTACGTCCTGGTCTATGTAACGTCTTCCCAAGTAGAAACCTTAGGTGATTCGGCCTTCTTGGCACTCCTCACTACTGAGAGTGATGTATCATGCAACTTTGGAAGGCTAGACCGTTGAAAGCTGCCCTTATTACGCAAATATGCATGAGAATTGCTTCCAAGTAGTGATGCCATCGTACCAGATTTTTTGGTAGGATACTGCACTCGTACTTCCCTTCGGAAAATCGTATTACACTGTACAGGTACCAACCCCTGAAAAAACGGACCGTACCATACCTATACTGTCCTTGGCGGCTGAAATATGGTACGATACTGTACCAAGTATTTTGGCCCAAAAAAGTACAATATCAATACTGTACTTCTCGCACTTGTAGTTTTTCTTGCCGTGCATGAACAAAAGAGCATAGATTACATTATTGATAAGTAAAATAAAGCAAAACTTTGCGAGCCAATGGACAAAAGATAATGACCAGTGGTGAAACGGCGAAAAAGAACGCCTGGCAAAACTTACATGAAAAAGGAATCATGTCCTTTATAATGCCCCGCAGCATCTGCAGTTCCAGTGGATGCTGCAGGGCATTATTAAGTTCAGCCCGGACCTTCCATGGGGCTGTTCAGCCGCTAGCCGTGTCTTCCTGAACTTCCCAACCACCCTTATCAGCGCATCGACCCCCGCACGGCATCCGGACGCCTTCAGACAGGCTGCCAGCGCTAGCTGCAGCGTGTGAGCCATGTAACTCAGTCTTTTCGGAAATCGAATATCAAGCCCAATTTTTCTGTCCGCCTCCTCCAAATCGTCAATTTCGTCCTCGCCGAAGTCAAGCAGGTCACCGTCGGAGCATGTAGAAGCGTTGCCATCTTCCCCGCTTCAGATTCTTATTGCTGTTACCTCTTCGCAGCCTGCGTTTCCTGTTTCATCGTACAGCACCTCGTACTAATTTTTGAAAGCGCATACTATTTTGCGCCTGAATCAGTTACCACTCTGTATATTGAGGATTCGCTTATGCCCACGCTGTTCAGGAATTTAAGGTAGCCTCGTTTAACTGTCTTCGCATCGTGACGCCCCTTCAGTCTCTTCAAACCCAAAAACGCATTTTTGAGAGATCCGCCTCCTATGTGATGGATCGTTGCAGCAATGAACGAATCCTTGATACACCTTCCGCTCCAGATGTCAACGGTGACTGATGCTCCAGCAGATCCTCCCACTTCCCGCGCAATATTCTCCTTGATCACTTGCAATGGCCCGTCCAAAAGCGAGCAAAGGCCTCCTCGGGAAGTGGGCAGGGCGAACCGGGGATTCAGCGCGGCTGCATACTCGCGAAACTGCTGGGTGAGAAACACGCTTAGAGAGACATTCGGCAGGGCCATCAGGTTTTGCAGAACCCTCACGCACCGTTTGTTTTCGGCGCTATCCTGC
>JPKZ01002986.1:939738-1004829 GCA_000803305.1 Toxocara canis | reverse complement strand
TCAGGCCTACCAGTTCGCGCCCACCACTCCTCGGACACTTACAGCCTCCCTGAACCACCTCGTAAAACTGCCACACAGGGTGAAACAGGATACGAGATCTGCCTTGCTGCAGTGCAGTTTCGGGCTCATCCATTTCGATTGTATCTGAAGTCAGCGGCAGAACGATACTGAAAAGAGGAAAGTATGCACACAAGATACTATGTGCACGTGAATTCCGTTTCCCGCGCTTTGACTTTTTTTTTATACATCCGCAATTGTAAGATGTGCGGCATCCCAGATGGTGCTCAATAGATGCCGTCTTTTAACAAAGAACACATTTGCTCACATCAAAATGAATGCTATGTAAAATAATCTAGCATAAACTTGTGTCGTCCACAAATCAAAGAAAAGGCAAAATAAACGAACGCGGCGAACCTACTATACGGAACTGGATCTCCTTATAAAGAAATAATACAGCAAAAACTTAAGAACTGTACCAAAACTTAGCACTATAACAACACTTGCGAGTGAGGACGTAGATACTCAACAACTTTTCTATCTTAAATATTCAACAATGTCAATCCTTCGCCCCAATTGACATTGTTGAATATCTTCTAAGATAGAAAAGCTCGATCCCAAGTTCTCAACTGAGTAATTCCTCGCCATCAGTCAACTGTCACGACGCGTCGGGAACCAACGACGAAGTTTAAAACTGTAGGAGCGCGGTAACGAAAATCTGCATCTCACGCGAGTGAAGTACATTTTAGGTACAAGTACAGTCAAAATTTGGTAGGATGTACTTGTTCTTTTTCCCAAAAAATCGGTAAGATGCTGTACTTGTACCATTGACAAATGGTGGAAGCAACTTCGGGCGATTGATTTTGATCCAGCCTTTGACATTTAGCAGGGTGACGTCGGCCCCTAAAAAATCGGTAAGATGCTGTACTTGTACCATCTGTTGTGACGCCGCCGAGTTGTCGATGTGTCGAGTCGGGACGAATATTAGAAGCTTTAATCGAAGACGTAGAACCGTAGCAGGCGACTCGTCGAGAACTGTACAAGGACAAGGACGCACGCTAAACCATCAGCCTATTCTCCGCAATGAACGTAATAGAAATAGAATTTAGGGGTCGAAGAGCGAAGATGATTCAACATTGTGGTAGACACCTTGCATATAGTATCTTCTGTTAAGCGTCGGAGCAGAGCCTTGTTCTGGGCTATCCAGTCGAGGCCAAGTAGCGACTGGGTATCTGCGACGTAGCAGTTTCCTCTTCCTTTGTGCCGATTAATGTCAAAGTCGCACTCGAAGTATCCACGAACTTTGATATCCTTGTTGTCAGCTGATGGCATCTCTTCTGATATTGAGGAACTGCTGGATCTCGAGACTCTGTTTGAGTGTCGTTTGTGGATTGTCTCATTGATTTTGACTTTCCGATAAATGCGGTTGACCGGCGCGACGTCTGTTCCAGTAGATGCGATAACAACGACGTTATTTGTAGCTCTGCTCTTGTTCCGATTTCGCGACCTCTTGTTCGTGAAATCAGCTCTTTTCGGCAAGATGTGGTTGGCGAAACGTGTGTAAGCCACCGCATCCAGCTTTGAGACGATGATGCGTGCCTTCGCTGCCTCATCAAGCGTTGAGCCGTCATGAATAATGACGTCTTCGTACCGGTTGAACCAGACGTCGAAGGTGCAGCCGTTGTCTGGATCGTAAATGAACTCCGGCAGTCTTGACAGCGAGAAGCAGTGGGCCCGATAGCAGAAAAGATCCGCCCCACCTGCTCCAGTAGCGCCTGCTGCTGCTGGTTTGCCGTCTCCAACACAGCCTTGAGCATCTGATGCTGTCGTTCCTCCTGGGCCTCCAGTATTGCCCGGAGATCTTAGCTGTCGATCATCCGTAGTCGAGCTTCTTCTTGTCCAACTTTCTTCATCCTGATCGCCAGTTTGTTGTGACGCCGCCGAGTTGTCGATGTGTCGAGTCGGGACGAAGCAGTAGAAGCTTTAATGAAGACTTAAAACCGTAGCAAACAACTCGTCGAGAACTGTACAAGGACGAGGACTCACGCTAAACCATCAGCCTATTCTCCGCAACGAACGTAATAGCAATAGAGTTTAAGGCTGGCCAACAAAAGAAGCATAGAATTACTGAAATATAATGAGATAGGCAAAAGCACATTTATCGCTATGGGATCACGAAATAAGTCGGCGTGCGGTCGTGTTCCACAACACCATCCCTCGAAAAATCACACTGTGCTGTACTTATACTCTGCTTCCGGTTTTAAATTTGGTACGATGCTGTACTATACCTGGTATAAGTACAAGCACAGTACGCAAAGTATTATACTTTTTGGTACGATGGCATCACTACTTCCAAGAATTGAGGGCTGCTAAGAAGCGTCGAACTGATGAACTATCGGTAGGCTCCTTAACTGACTATGTTTCTGGGTCAGTAATGGTTCCTGACATTCAGCAACACAATTTTGTTTCATCCAGTCACACTCGCAGGAGGTTGACTGAAGCTTTGCAAAATGTCGAATGATCCTTCATGATCGTTCATGATCGTTCATGATTACCTCATAGTGGCGTCTTAATCGCTGATTCAGCTTGGTGATTTTTTCGTTGGCAATCAAACAATTCGGAAGCACATGGTCAACGTTATGCGCGATCAACGTTGGAAAGACGTTAAAAAGACGATCACTCCGGCGTTCACACCAAGACGCATTGAGAAAGTATGTTGCACGTTTTAGTTGGCAAAATGAGTTTATGCTTTCATCAAATGGAACCTTCCATTACTTTGGAGGAAACATCATAGAGGGTATTACTGCTTAGTTTTGTGGAACACTGCCATTGTTCAGCCAAATGCCTTCTGAAGAATCCAAAGTCATAAGAGAAGCTTTAACTGCTGTTTGCTACCGAGTGATTGCGACATTAAAGTGCCATTGGCTTCTCGCACGGGCGAGATCCTTGCTATTTTCCGAACCTGTGCTTGGCTATCCTTTATCAGACCGTCAGTTTTTATGCCTGAAGTTTTTGTAACTTCCAATGAGGTTTCTAGCTTAACACGGCAGCATATCACATTTCTTGCGTTGCGCCTATCAGGAAGGCATTTTCCGTTCTGCACAGGCAACCAATATAACCTGACTACAACATAAATTGCTACATTTGAAGATTTGAAGTACGGTAACTTGTAATGGAGCATAAATCAGACACGATTCCGTAAGTTGTACTTCACAGAGAAAATATTTGACTTATTTTGATACCGTAATTTTTCCTAGATGTTTCCGCTTATGTGGGGGTGTCTTCGAAGAGCGGAGTCTATCCTCGACAACTGCATCAAGAACTCGAACGGAGTTTTCAAGTCGGAAAAGTATGAGATGCTTATTTATTGCAGTGGTCAGTATCATGTTCAATGGTAGTTTCCATCTCAATGGAAAAACGTGCTTACAACTAAGCCCTATTTCCTTTGTTGTGAACAACCGATATGGTGGCTTCAGCATTAAGCAGTGTGACATTCATCAAGGACGGCCACTTAACGGCGACCTTATAATGCCGTTTAAGATAAGGCCGGTTCGAAAAAAACTATTCCTATCATTCAACTTGAAAAGCAGCGCATGATTATGTAATAAAGCATGACCATTTTATGGCAACTATAAGCAGCAAACTCATGGGTTGCACACCATAGAAGCTCAATGATTGTTGTATTGCCTCACCTCTCGGCCTGTCTCGGCGACATCCTATCACATCCTGAGGTAAATGCTCACCCGTTTTTCTCCTTAAGACAGTTCACGAAACGTTTCCAATTCTCAATGGTCATCCAAGTATTTCCTCAATGGCAACGTGGAATTATGTCACTCTTCGGCGCATTTAGTGAGTTTTCAGATTTTTCTGCAATTTATCGATGGACGTAATCGCACAATGTGCTTTCGGTGTCGACCTGGGTACGCAGAGATACGAGCGGCAGTCGGACTTCATGTATTACGCGCTACGAATTTTTGAAACGTCCTTCGTCGATTGGCGCATCATGTTCTTGAGTAAGAAGCGCTTGAAATTATGGCTGCAGTTATGAGTTAGGATCAGCCCATTAACTACTTTTCCCTATGGTTTATAGAATACGCACAAATCCAGAATACGTTTCCGAGACTATTAGCGCATTTATCAGGAGAAAATTCGTTATATACTATATGGGAGATGTGAACATTTTTCAGTAGCACAAAACAATGAAGAAAAGGCAAAAAGAGCTCTATGTAAGGCGTCCGCTACGGTAAATAATCATCACCGTCACCTTCATGACATAACTTTTGCCTCGCGAGCTGCATTTAAATTAAAAATCTTCGTTCCTCATGACCACATTTCCTCGTGCTGTCGAAAAAGGGAGTCGGGATCTGTAGTGTGTGCGGTGAAAACCCTCAACGATCCTTCGCCTTCGGCACCCGTTCATTTGAATAACGTTTTTCAAACAATTTTGCAGCACTCTTTCCCAATGTCGCACGTCTTTGTGAGAAAATTTTCAACTTTCAACTTATCGCTAATTATTCTGACGTGTTTTTCGAAGACGGCATACGAAGGATTATCGAACAGAGGAGAAACAATCCGAATCGGGTAAAAGTGTTTTTAAAAGCTACCTAGCTGAAGCAGCATCAGTGGCCGAGAAAAGTAGCCCCTCGGCGACTCCATATCCAGTGTGCAGGTGCGCAAAACATAGCCAAGGCTGTGGAGATCGTTGCTTTGTTCTTCATCTCCTTGCTTCGATAAAATTTTTTGTCCAGTCATACCTGAGTTTCATGAAACGCCAGTAGAGCGATCCATCGTGATAACACACGTGAAGAATTGGAGGGTGTGTTCACCGTCCCTTGGATGTCATGAATCAACTTCAGTAGCGATTAGACATGTTCTTTTAGAAGACAGATCTGATGAGAAAGTGCGATGTTTCTAGTGACTAGTCGGAATCCTGGAAACAGCAGAAGTATAAATATTTTCAGAAGTACGACGATTTTCTGCAACTGCTTATGGACACAGTCAGCGAGCGCGGCGGTACGGAAGACGACGGGGGAGAGAACAATGATGCTCTCGCCGGTGGGAAGAAGGTGAACAGGAGGACGTTTTTTGTCATGAAAAATTTTCCGAAAACTTTGCCGATAACTGTTTTGCATAATACATTGCATGGGGAACAATCGTTTTTCTCTTTCAGTTCATTCGATTGCGGTTCCATTACTGCTCATCACATATCTCTTCTTGCATGTTCAAACCTTGGCGAGAGTTATGCCGGCTGCCAACATTAACTTTTCTGAACAGCTTTAATGAAATGAAGGCAATCGAGAGTGTTCTGAGATGCGAGGGAAAGTTTTTGAAATAAGGCGCAACATTTCCATTCTGAACTAATAAAAGAAAGAGAATTCGATGAAATCGAATTTTGTTGTTAAATAAGAACTGAAACTGATTGTATTGATGTCTGCTGGAAAAGTCCTCAGTTCATCAGTTTGCACCAAACCAGTTTGTTCCACAGCAGTTTCCAGCCTTAGACCTAATTTTTGCTTCACTGAAGCTTTAGGATATGGCTGAAGATGAACGCATTAATGGATCGTGTTTCCTCGACGAAAATAAGCATTGATCGCTTCAGCAGCTTTAAAAAAACTGGGTGTTTTTGCCAGGAATATTGAAAAGTTCGGATGTTTGATATTTTTCTCGACAAACGCGTCTGAGAAAATTCAGCGACTATTCTTAACAAGCTGCATGATTTTTCATTACTGCAACAAAAAACCGGAAATTGTGACCACTGAATCACTAGTGGTAAAGCGAAATAGAGCTGATATACTCGACTTTATTACTCCTTTCCCCCAGTCGTTTTCGGGCTTAAACGGTATACAAGTAAACTAACTTTGCGGTTTTTCACTAATAATATTGCGAGCACTTTCTGTGATTGAGGTTGTGCTTAGCGAACTCGAGTTGGTGGCACAAGGATACCTGTTTCTTGTGGTTGGATTTCAAACGATATCCGCTACACTTCAATTTGTTGCCTACTCGCTCGCTTCGAATCCGCATGTGCAGGAAATTGCATACAAAGAAATTATGGATGTCGTAGGGGCTAAGGTAACACTTACGATGAGTATTTTGGTCAAGTGGAGGAAATATATGTCAAAATTATCACACAAATGAAGCATGAAACACTGAGAAACGGATATGCGTCTCCTAGCTAAAAAAGGGGGATCGAATCGGTTTCGGATGTTTCAAAGAAGACAAACGAAGTTCGCACAATGCCGCCCTATCGGGATGCAGCAAATATGAGAGCTTATCATTTGAGCTATGTTCACGATGAGGTGGGCAGAAATTTGGTGCCGAAAGACTTGCGAGGATGCTACATACCGTTTCGCATTTGTCGATTTCAAGAATGATAAGCGCGAACTATGTAAGCGTAGGCTCCCTTCATGGTGGCGAGTGGGCAAATCCAAAAGCTTATTTCTTTGGCCATAAATAATGAATACGCCCTTCTGCACTTGATGGAACATTTTGCGACTGCTGGAAGAGACAGTGTTAAGAATTGTTAAGAACTGTTTAGAAATTTTCCTATCAAGCACTGCTCCGTTCGGGCTAATTGTTGGCTGTGTTTTTCAGGAATCCATTGAGTATGATGATGTTATGAAGATGCCATATATCGAGCAAGTGATGAATGAAACGTTGCGGATGTATCCGCCAGTTTCAAGGTGCAGTTGACGCCCTTTCTTGACGATTTCGTAGCCCTATGCGAAACGGTGCTGCAGAGGTTTCGGAAAAATTTGGTGACACTTTACCACACCGAGAGCTCCACTAGGCTGATTTCTTGGCCATTAATATAATTCATTGTGGCGCAGAACTGTATTACCAGCTTGGTTGCGGCATGAGGATGTGCCATACTACTCATTTAGAAGAACGGAAGAAAACAGCAAAAAAAGAAGCTGAAAATGAAGGATTATGAGAAACTTCTTAAACATGAATTAAACAGTATGTTTATAACAAACCTTACCTGAAATTGTGGCCATAGAAGCACTCTGGTGTGAGCGCTTGACGCATCAAAATAAAGGTAGCCCTGTACTATCCGATCAGCTATTTGGAACTCCGTGCCCTTCGATTGCATAAACGACCTGCTACAGCAACACACATCTCCTTACATGCATACTGACAGAAGACGTTAGGAAGCTTGCTTCCTGCACGAACAGTTCAATCATCAAGATTTACCAAGGAATTGCCCAAAACGAAAACTCCAGTGCCATTGATCTACCCTGCCAGTAGGGATAATGGTGTTGGCTTTAAGAAATGATCGGAAGTGTAGATCGGATATTACACTAAATGGTATTACGATCGAGAAGGACACTTTCGTATTTGTGCCAACGTTTGCCGTCCACTACGATGAACGCAACTATCCAAACCCGCATGTGTTCGACCCTGACAGGTGAAACATTAGTATGATTGCGACCATTGTAGAGGAAACCCGGTTCGATCGCATTCCTCGCAAAACTGTATCCTTCGAATCACTTGAAGGATACAGCTAATGGACAACTTCTGAAGATGCGAAAAATCATACAAAGTGCTATTTACAGATCGTGTTAGTAAAGAGTAGTGAAGGCTGCGCAGAAATCAGAGAAGTCAACCACTAACTTCAAAAACGAACTTGGGAAATCTAAGTGAATTATTTCAGACCTTTATTACTGGATAGATACGACGCGTCATGTCACCTGTTGATCCTTGTTTGCGTAGGTCATTACGCCAACATCAAGATCCATTTTCATTCCTCATCCTTTCGGCGTCACAAAACGCCTAAGTAAAACAGGGAAACCGCTAACAAATACTGCAAACATACCGTGCAGAAACACTGGTTGCCTCGGAAAAAAATGTCAGAAAAACCCTGTAACAGCTTGTTTTCCTAAGGAAGTCAAGAACATTTTCATTTTAGGCCACATTGGGTCAAAGCTGAAAAACAGTGTTGAAGCTCCGTGAAAATGATGCAAACTTAATGTATGCTACAGCTTCAATCCAGCTATGCCGGTCATTCTTAGAAGTACAAATTGCCAGAACTTCTTAAATCAGTTACAGGTTCTCGCCGTCGGAGAAGGTCAAACGAAATCCCTTCACGTTCGTACCATTCGGCATTGGTCCACGCAGCTGCATCGGACAGCGTTTTGCTCAAATTGAAATCCGCCTCGCATTAGCCTACCTGTTGCACAAGTTCCGATTCAGCATCTCGGAGGAGTTTCTGGTAGGAACTGCAAAGAAATAAGAATCCTCATCGTGATGTTTCCAAACCATGAAACAGTCGTTAATCAGCACATGGAACCCTCTTGTGAGAGCTTTTCCGATTACTGGCTCGTTAGAAGATGAACTGTACATCCTCATAGCACAAACGTCCTTTCGGGAAGAAAAATTGCGTTCGGGACAATAGTTTATTGAAATCACGCGGAACGCCTAGTGCAGAAGTACTTGCCTTGTTGATGGTGGGGCTTCCCATTTGTTAATTTATGCAAGATGTCAGATGCCGTGATCTGGATGGTTTGCAAGCGGATGTTACTGGACACATTCGTCTAAAAATTCATATGGACACGCCAGTGAAGGCGCATGGAAGGACTATTTTCAAGACTGAACTAACTATTAATTTTATTACTCTTCTAGTTCAACCTATGCGCATCAAAAATCTTGACTACAGGGCAAGCCGCTCGAAGTGGACACAAGGGGAATGACAAAAGCGAAGGGGCCAGTATTCCTCACTGTCGAACGAAGAAAGACACGAGTCAATTGAAATGGCGGACGACGCATCGATGTGTGCAGAGAAAACCGCTTAGAATAATCGAGACACAATGTCCCTGAACGGTGTATTTGACTAGCTGGACCCCGCTGGTGCCCTTTAAACTATTTTAGAAACCGCACGGTATGGAGCCCTCCCAACTTCTCCAGTGGGAAAACATCACAGACCTTCATGTGGCTTGCTTTCATGTCATCCAGGTGTTTGCGGGTTCTAGGCATTGCTGAAACGCAGTACGAATTTGAAAGGTGGCTAGCCGGATCGACATAGTTTTTTAAAGAAGCCGAAACCCATACCCCAAGGATGTATTGATTCATCAATATAATTCAGCACAGCTTTCAATAAATTGCAATATCTACTCGGGATCTTCCAATTATCAGTTTTGTCAATTCGTGCTCCCACACGTGATAGAAATGCGGTTCCCATAGATTTTTTTGAATGTAAGCACAAATCTCAGCAAGGGTCCTCTATGAATGAAGGGTTCCAATAAATGTGACACTCCGTATACGTTCTTAAACCTACCTAACCAGTCAGTTGCTATCCCTTCTTTCTTCTCTTGTTGATCGCATTGAGTGTTACATGTATGGCATTCGGAACAGCAAAAAAAAAGAAATTTTAAAATACTGTTGCGGTACTGCCGACATGCGCGCAAAATAACTGTCGAAGGAGAGCTTCGTTATTATAAAACCAGATTCGGACACCAGAGTTGGTTGATGAACTTCAACCTGTTCAGGAAATGCTGCTTTTTGTATGGAACTGCTCGCAGTTCTACTGGTTTTTTAAGGTATTCTGTCAGCGGGCAGTCATTGATGTAGGGCCACATGGCCACTCGTCATCTCCTGTTTCTGCCGATTCCTCGAGAGAAGTGGTACGCGTGCAATGCACTTCCTGTGTTCAGAGACTAAACAATCATTTCGGAAAAAAAAGTGGAAGCTAAGCGACGGTAGTCATTATGAAGGGTTTTTAAAAAGTGAACAACAACGAAGGGAACGAAAGAATTTTTTCAAGATCAATTTAATTATGACTCACTTTCTTTAAATGAAATCCCAATGCAGGATGAAGCTTATACGCAAGCAGAATGTGTGCTTTAGCGCACAAATAACGTACACTCCGCGATACTTAGGCTCTCCTTGGGTGATATTTACAGTAATGAGCACTTTTATGAAAACTCTTATGTCTTGACGTCGACAAGGTTCCCAATCAACAGAATCAAATACGCCTGCGAAGTTCTGCCTCTCTTTCAATGCCGTAACAGGCCTTTTGTTTTTATGATCTTGTCGTGTCATTATTCATTGCAAAAGGGCATCCATCATCATTCCGCGGTGCGTTGAGAAGTGGACACTGTAGCTCTATCAACGCTCACTTCCTAGGTTCTGATTACTTCCTGCAATGATTCGCGAAAACCTTTCCCTCACTGTTCTCGCTACTGAGATCCCGATAATCCAAACTCTTCTCGTTAGTTAGCTTTCAGTGCTATTTTGAGAGCCATGAGAAACACTTGATATTATTCGCTTTAATAGATTTACAGATTTAACCAATGGAAGTATTTTAAAATGCGAACAAGTTCAATTAACTTTCGGCGTCCGCTTTCCTGAACCTTCGTGTGACCGTAGAATATCTTGATGTGGTTGGTGAGCTTAGTTGCGTTGGCAAGGTGCAGTAAACACTCAGTGAAAGATCAAAAAACCAGTGCTCACGGTGTCGGCGAATCGCACATGGCAACCAGTGATGCTACATTCCTACGCAGCACAATTACGAAAACCGGAATTCGGTCCAATCACAAAATTGGTAAAGAAACTGTTATAGAAACTGTAAGCGACCCACTGAACGTCAAGACGCCTCGACTCTTTCTTAGGTACACAAAAACAGTGGAGTTCAAAAGAGATCAATTCGTGATTCCGGTTCGAATGATCTCGGGGACGTAACTGTTCGAGTTCAATGCCCCACATAAACAGGTTCACCGGGAAGGTCACAGATGAAAGGTGATGACGGGAATCAAATGCACATTTTAAACTTCATACTTTAGCGCGCAAGTTCAAAGCAAAGTTAAATGCTTGCACGGGACCAAATTGGATAAGCATACTTTTTGAACCCTACAGTCAGGCCGATCGATTGCGTAAGTAGAAGAAAAGAAACCTGTGGTGGCACCACATCTGAGAAGTATGTCCTGCAATCTTTTGCGAGCACCACCATAGGAGAAGCTTGCCGATATCGTGGATTCGTCCATGACGTGCAACTGGCTGCAGGAAATGTGCGAAAAGGCGCTTTTTATAAAAAGTTGAAAAGAGCAGTCTGAGGAATACCGGAGTTATAGACGGAGGGATGTCCTGTATTGATCTAAAAATGTTGCGCATTATCTAAACGAAAAGTGATGGGCAAGGAATGATTTGAGGTGGTGCCAAGACAAAAATAGTTTGCTGGTGATTGGAACGAGATGATCTTATTTCCTTGAGATCGTGGGGATGAGCACCCACTGAGCGGAAGAAAAACACCATCCAAGTTGGCCGCCTTGAGCACCGGCGCTAGTCATAAGAAGCATGCAGCAGTGAAAATAACAAAAGCAATCATTCAGTGAACGCCCAGAATTGGAGCTACATTCAGCGAAAATTTCGGTGCAAAATAAAGGTTAAATATCTATGGGGAAAAAATCACTATTGTTTTAGTTTGGCTATGATATCCACGAAGAAAAATTTTGTGACAAAGTGGAAGCACTGTGAAGGGATACTGAGTCGATTGATTGGTTTATATATTTGATTGTTGGCGATTTACGATTGGCGATGGCTGGCGATCGTTTGATTAGCGATTCGGTAGAATGGTCGCTTATACATTTACGAAGAGTAATCTTAAATGTTACGGTACTTACGTGCATCCACAAAAATTAGTTCATGTAACATAATCGAAGGTGGAAGAAATTGGAAGGAAAATCTCAGGATTTGTGTGAATTAGTTATGCCGAAGATGTCTGCCTATAAAATGGATAAAACTCATTAATGAATATAGAGAAGGAAAAAAGAAAATGTCACTGGATCATATGGGCGGAAGGAGATGCTCATCTATAAATTAGCAAGTAGCGTGATTCAAGAGGAAAAAGGCAGAAAGTCTTACCATTGGACGCGATTTCTCACAACAACCTTACTTAGTGTTTCTTTCGTAGCAATCGGCATTTCATCGCTGCCATCAAAACCCTTATAGTGATCCACACTTTTTCTGCTGTTTTACTTAAACATGTTCTTCACCACAGAAAACATCTCGGCAGTTTGTTTTTAACACTTGTTTCTTGTAAAAAGCTCGTATATTTCTCTCTTATAATCTTTCGGATGTTAATTTTCGGAGCTGATTTTATGACAACTGAAATGGACAACATCTCCGTCGAAAAACATTTTCATTTTTGATAACACTACTCACACTATTTACTTATACTGATGTCATCTTGCTTCTCTCTGTTTGATACCATCATAATTTATTCACTAAACTATATTGCATATTTATCTGAATGAAAAGTCTCCCAGCACTAAAGTAATTTCACATTCCTAATTTAACAGTTCCTTCAGACAATTGTTCTCTTCAAGTGTTCTGTCCAACAAAAATTGGATAACTACGAGTAGAATACTTTTCTATTAATTGTTGGTGACGCTTATTATAAAGCTCTTTTCCAGTAACCGTTAAAAGGCTTTTAGCGTGCCAGTTATTCGACTACCTTAAGTGTTTTTGACGGTGTCGCTATGATTGGCGAAGAAAGCCGAAACGGTGCGAAAGGGGCTCTTGTTCAGCATGGGCATTCGGCATCAGGCATCAGTGGGCAGCGGGCCAGGATAGCGATGAGTTCGTGCCACGCTTAGCTCTTGTCTATGGGGGCTGGACTAGAGGACGTTAGGGCCTTTGCAGAGCTGTGCCTTAGCCCATTTCGACTTTCATTTGCTTGTTGTTCTTGCAATCTGTTGTTATCGGTAACGTTGTAGGCATCCACTTTTGCTGATGGTTATTTTAATACACCGCTTTGCTCTTCTTTGGTGTTTTTGTTCATAGCGAAAGATTCGTATTACCGATTTTTTAAATGATTTTGCTCGCCCTCACTTCCAGTACCGATTGGGCTAAATACCCAAGTTTGAGGTCCGACGGGAGGCGAGCCCGCAGTACCACGCGAAAGGCAAACTTGGGGCGAAAAGAACATTGGATTGCAATAACGGCCATGAGCGGACGAACCCGCGAACAGGCCTGTTGTTTTGTTTGAACTCCACATTCCTTTTCGAGTCCTTTTGACCACCTCTTTCAAAAGGAACTTTTTCCAATTTTCTGCTACCTGGTGCGCTGGGAATTACGATTCGAACCCCTCGATCCTAAGCGAATCGGGCATTATGAAAGCAGAATTCCCAAAGCTCTGTGTATGACAATTTTGATATAGAAGCGCTCCCTTCTCACGCTCATACAAGAAGCGAAAGATCTAACAGCGCCAACTCGATGCGCACCTCCCCTTCGATGATTAGTTTAGTTAGCTGCACCCACGCTTCTGGAGCACATCCCCCAACCAAGTGGAAGAAACTGCCTTCTACAAGCAACTCACGAGTGATTCCGATAAGTTTCTCGATGTTCTCATCATTCCGTCTGGTACTACCGCCAGCCTACACTCCCACGTTGAACACCTCAGCGATCTGATTAGCACGACGACAGCGCGCCATGCCACCGCACCACCCGTTCCCCAGTTGCAAAACCTCTCTTTCTCCGAACCGCCTAACCGACAACTATGTGGCATATAAATTTTTCAAATTTCAGGTCAAACCTCCTACGGCGATCTATAGCAATGGCCTGAGTTCAATGCTTTATTCCAGGCCGCCATAGGCAACAGGCCAGTTATCTCGACCAGACGAAAGCTCAACTATCTTCCGAATTCACTCGAAGGCGCAACAGCACGAGGCGTCACAAGGTACGCGCTCCTACAAGAAAACTACGACACCGTATGGAGCGCCCTTGAACAGCAGTTCTACGCATTTGACACTACCATTAATCAAATTTGCGATCAGCTTCAAAACCTTCCAAAGGCCAATTGCGACATTCGAATTAGAGTGAACGAACTTGAACGTATTTTGAGACAACTGGAGACACAAGGCGAGGGTCTTGAAACGCGATTAATTCACGCTAAAATCGAGACTAATTTACACTACTGGGTCATATTGCATCTCCTGGATGAGAAAGAAAAAGTAACACGTTGGTCAGTACAAACACGGAACGAAAACCTTCGCAAGCTCGCGCTCACATGAGAGCAGGCCCAGCAACTTTGTCAAGACCGCCATTCTCTTCCAGCAAAAACCAGTGCTGCGCGATCTTTCCACTCAGCAAGGAAACCACAACTTCAACGTTCAAATCGACTACCTCGCTCTAGCCTCGACCAGCAAAGTCCCCCACATTTCTGCCTTCTCCGTTTCGACCGACTCACAACGATCCACTAGACCACCTCCTCCTTCACTACATTGCGCTTGCGACGAAGCGACCAGTGCAGAAAATACACCACAGCCCAAGAGCGCGCAAAAACCACGATAGAGAAAAAAACATTGCTTCAGCTGTATAAGAGATGGACATGGAGGGAGCAGGTGAGCGAGAAGGATGAAATGTTCCCATTGTAAAAAGCTGGGACACAGCTCGGCGCTATGTAAGGGGAAATGCGCATCGGCGACACAAGGATATGTGCACACACGCTTGGGACTGCAAGCAGTAAATGTGATCCGAGAACAGGGAGGATCAAATGAGATCATCGCTAACGAAACGAAAACGATGCAGGAATTGAAATCGTCGCGACGGCAGTAATCCGCGAACAAAGATGGAGAGGAAACGAAAAAAAAAAACAGGACAAAAAGGTAACGGCATTCTTTTATAGAAAGACGTACCAGTTTCGAGTCTGACAGGCCCACGAAAGGCACGAGTAGTTACCGCATTTTTCGATTCAGCATGCCAAGGCAGTTTTGTGACCAATGAGCTAGTAAAGAAGCTGCAATTGGAAAGGAAATCACCGCAAAACTAACGATATGCGGCTTTCGAAGAAAGAATTCGAAAACATACAATTCCACTCAAGAATTCGAAAACATACAATTGCACTCAGAATTCGAAAACATACAGTTGCGAAAGGCGTATTACGGAAATACCTATGCTGTTCCTAATGGGGCTCCCCTTCCGTTACATTCTGGCGGAGGTCAGATTCCGTAGTCTGAATCGTTTGTATGCGGATATTACAGGATACATTCGTGTGCAAAGTCAGATGGACACGCCAATGGAGCGCTCATGAAAGGTTTCTTTTTAAATCTTAATTAGTTGCTAATTTTTTCATCCAACAAATCTGACGTACAACTATCCAAAAGCTTGACTGCAGTGCGTGCCGCTAAAAGTGGATGCGTCCGGGATGGCGAAAGCGATGTTGTCGACATTCATAAGTTGTAAACGAAGAAAGTGATTGTTTGGAAACGAAGAAACGAATAACCTCTTTTTCGGAGCTCCTCGTCTGTCCTCCATCCTCAAAATTTCCGCGCGCTTCAGCCAATCAGATTCGACCGCCGATGCCTATATAAGCGAGTACTTTTTTGTCAATTGTGCATTGTTTAGTTGTATGCGTCCGCACACGACGTCTTGGGACCACACGTACAGAAGCGAGGACTGATGAATCGAGAAAAATGGTGGGCGTCGGGTCGATCTATACCATTACAAGCGCTAATAAAAAATTGAGAGACGTTGTTGCTGAACAATACTACGGTGCGACGATGAAGCCGGTTGGTCTCGTTTAAACTGTTGGAGAAATCATACGGTGAAGAGATCTCTCGAGTTCTACGCTCGGAGAACCTCATGAATCTGTGTAAGCCATCCCCTCATGTCATGTCGGTGTCTCCATGCTGCTTGGCATTGCTGAAGCGAAATACGACTGCGAAAGGTTGCTAGCAAGGCATATGGAGTGCTTAAGCGAAATTAGAAAGGGATTTGGCGTCGACGTATTCGTCAAATTCGTCCGGTATTGCTGCTTATCAGTATTCGTGAAGAGTCGCTCGCTGGAGTGGGTGGTTCGTAAAACCGAGAAATAATGGTCAGGCAGTGACTAGCGACAAGTGATCGAAAGAATACATATGTCCACACGATCCGTGCCGCCATGAGCTCTTTTTGAAAAGATTCACTGAATCACCACCCCTGGTAGCACTATCAGCTGGAGTGAACACTGAATGGACGGATCCTAATCCCGCCGCATTTCTTGAAGTCGATTTACTAGAAATCTATCTTCTTGCTGCTAATGGCCTCAGCCAAATTTCTGTAGACTACATTGGCTGTCCGCATAATAAATTAGTTATTCGAGCAGGCTCGGAAAAATTCCCATAAGCTGAAGGTGGTGAATGGTGAATCCTTTGAATGCCGCATGTCACGCTTTGCATATCAGCAAATCGTATCGAACTTTTGTAGTCGTTCCTCCTAGGACGCTCGCAGGTGAGCGGCAAGCTGACTTTGACGAGTCGACGAAATAGTTTAGCTGCATAGCGCCCTGTCCGTTGTGACGAATTGTGATTTCTCAGTCAAGTGCACGCTCGCTCCATTTTCTATAGGGATCGTCGTTCTGCTCAGCTACACCTTCCTGAGGCGTTCCCTTGGATTTCGGTTTTTTCTACGCAGATGCTGAAGGGTTTTTCGCAGGGAAATGGATAATGGAGAAATTTGTCCAGTAGAGTCGTACTCAGCTGGGATATAGCACATAAGTAGTCAGTTAGTGTTAAACGGCTGTTTAATATTTGGCTTTCCACTGAATACGGTCCATTCCACATCGAGCGCAACTTTTACCGTTTTGCAGTAATAGCCGGAGAAGGATCGGGTTGTTTCCTTAAAATTCATATCTTTATTCAGAAATTACCGGATGCTCATTCGTGCATCCTCGAATAGCTTCCTTGTGCGTTTGAACTTATCAATGGCCTCTTCGATCGTATTGACTCTTCGATCGTAGGCAGCGGGTAGAGGAAAAGTAGATTGCGAAGTCTCCACAATGGTAGTTGTATTATTGATCTCAACGTTTCATTTACTGTGTTCGCCAAGATGGAGAAAGTTATGTGCCAAAGCAACGTAACCGCCGTCAGCTCTTGTCTCAGCCTTGTTACTACGCAGATCAGCAAGCGTGTACAACAACTGGAGCCACTTCTGGAGCTGATTTTCGACTTGAGCTGAGACGCTTTGATGTTTTCAAATAATCACTAGTCATTCTCCTTGTTTTGTAAAAGCAGCCATTTGAAGAAAACTTTATTGCCGATTTTTTCCTCTGTCTTCAGAGCGCATCCAATCATCGTTGTCGCCTCCCGAACCATCGGTTCCAGCGCTGCCTTCATTTGTCAAACCATTTCTTCAGCCTTCGATTAGGTTTTATAGACAGTCCACTGACGCAGGAGTCATCCGTTTACCACTTAATGGTAGCTGTAAAAAAATTGTCGAACCGGTGGGAGCAAAAGTCAACCCAAGGCGACCTTTCACCAACAAGTGGGACCTACGTCATGAAGACAGCGAGAAAGAAAAAGGAGACATCAAAACGAACTGGAAGCGCTTCTCACGAACCAGAAGCGCTCTGTACATTTTCCTCACACGAAATCGCGCATGAAATTCTTCTCCGGCACAACACTGGAATTTTGTTGGTTCTGTTCTCGTCATGCAAAGAATTCCACGATTTTGCAGCATCACTTCAATAGCTCTGAGATACCAATGTTAATGAGTTTGCTCTGTCATATTTGAGCGTTAATCGGCTCCCATAGACGATACAGATGTAAATGCGGTTCCCATAACCGGTACTTCTTGTATATTTGGCTCAAACAAAAAAGGTGTTGCTTATATCTCTTTAAAGTCACCCAGCCAGCAGTCCACTTCGATACTATCGCTTTCCTATCGCTGGCAGTGCTCGCGATACGTATTACAAGCATAACAATTCCAACACTAAATAAGATGTGAAGAAAAATTTAGTGTTTGCTCCACTCAATCACTGCCACAACAAAGCTGTCACGTTCGAAAACTATAAGAGTTCATTTGGGAACCTCTTGCGAAATATTTGCTACGATACTCTTCTTGTAGTGCTTAATAAAGAAGTTGCCTGGTGGAATTAATTTGTTTTTTATATGCAAAATTCGTCCTCTTTTTCCGCGGTAGCGCAGAATCAATAAGCTAGCATCGAACCAAAGTGTTCGTAGCCTAGCGTATATTTTTATGCGGTTTAAAAACGTGCGTAAACAACGCTGAATTTCGAAGAAATGGGGCATACCGTGTTGCGGAATGACACGGTCACAGCCACTTCAAAAAGTCCACACGAGAACAGACAAGCGAAATCGCCCAAGGGCATCCGAACTCAATAGGCGGTGGCCATCACCATGAGCCTTGTGTGCCGGCGCTTGCGAGCGCAAACACGTCGCAAGAAACTATAGTCACCGCTTCGGCGATATCACAGGTGAGTTTTCAACGCGTCGGAAAGCAGGAGCTTTAAATTTTAAAGGTTACCGCTTTTCTTAGGTCTAGGAGGCGAGCAGTTTTCAAATTTTCTAGATCAGTGAATTCGAAACACTTATCCTTTTCTTTGCAGCAGGCTGCCTGCACGACATGTACACATAAATTTGACATCATGGAATCGGAGCAAAGGTATCTCCATGTAAATATATGCATGAAATCACGGCAACTACTTGTTCATTTCTTAGGCTGATAAAACAGTAGGGGCGGGTGAGAGCGATGTCCTCTTAATATGATTATTAGTCACTTTAGCAACGCGATAGAAAACGCTGAAGAGAAAGTGGGTATTCAAACAACTAGGGCATCCTAGAAAGATATGGAAGATCTTAGGGGTGCAGCAAACATGTGACTGGAATGCATATCTGTCTGTGAAAATATTCCCAGGTGCATGCATGTAAGAAACGCGTAGATGGGGCATGAAGGCGAGTGCACAACGACAGCAGATATGCAGATTAGGAGAATTAAAGGAAAAAAGAAAACAAATAGCGGAGGGGAGGGGGGGGAGGGGTGGGAGTGGATGTGCGGCAGTCAATCGTTTTTCGTATATTAGAGATACGATACCCAACCATTGTAATCTTACAGAAGCGGTTTACTTTTTAAAGATGCGTAACGACTTCGCCTTTCCGCTTTCGCGGAATTCCTTCGGTACGGAATTCCACGGTTTCGTGACCCTGTTCGACAAAAGCGTTTGAATATGTTTACTTTGTGCTACTTAACAGCAAATTTTAAAACGCTCACTGATCGAGTGCGGCAGTTCGAGGAAGTAATTCGAGGTGGTCAATATTTCGTAGACAGTATTATGCTCCGCAAAGTGAATGAATTACAAATGACGTATCTGAATTGTCCGGAAACTTAAAGCGCTAGCTGTCTTCTCGTAGTGTAGAATTAAAAATGAGCGGGCGCACCGTCTTCTGATTGATCAAGAATGGAGCGTTTTTGAAAAATTTTAAAAGAAACTTAGGCAAATAGTAGCGTTCTAATCGTCGAATGCAGCGCTCCAACTCGTCCCGATGTGATCCATACACCAGTAGTAGGGCTGAAAGTTAAGAAATCAGGAAACGATTATCAGCCAACCGATGAGAAAATATCGCACTACCCCCCCCCCCCCTCCTCCTACCCTTTAATTGCAGACTTCAGATGAAGAATTCCGTTCTTGTTCAGGTAAACTCTGGTCTTTCATTTCCTCGCTTCTCAAAAGCATCTCATTTTTCACGATAGTCCTTTTTCGCTAAGGCGAACTGTAGGACACCAAAATTTCTTGCTCCTAAAGGATTCAGTGAAGTTGTAGCGTGAAAGTTGCGATAACGTGAGAACTCACGCCAGTAGTATATGGCAGTGCAGCCAAGACGGACAGCATTGGTCACATCAGTGTAATAAATTTGAAAACTGAGAAGCGCTCAATTCAGTTTCGGCTAATGCCAGAACCGCACGAATAGGCATCGAAGCTCCTGCGAATGGTAACTGTGAAGAGCTGTGTTGAGAACACGATTACATAAATGTCTGTGAGACAATGTTGCGGATATAGTATTCGTCAAAACCACTTATCGCCAAAACGGCAGCCATCTAAAGGATAAACACCAAAAAACGGGCAGATTTGTTGTTCCTACCTTCGCAGTAGATGCAGTCAACGCAGAGCGGAAAACGCATAATCGATTTTTCGTCTCAATTATGGCTTGACAGTTTGCAAGCTTAGGATTTACAAGTGGCGCTTATTACTAAAATGTAGCAGTAAGAGGACTTTCGGAGGCCCTTTTGAGATTCCGTCAAGGATCTCGGTTATATATTGGCGTCATCTTGAACAGGGTCGAAGTTTGCTCACCGTTTTTGAAATCAAAAGCATAGAGGCCGAAAGACGTACAAAAACGTTTCACTACTTCGAAAATTATTTCTGGGGTCAGCGTCATCTAAAAATTGCGCTACTGGCTTGAGCGTTTCCGGTCTAAGATCACTTTAGGATTGCGCGCATGAGTTCGGTCTCATACTGTTTCATAACTGGCAACGACTACTCTAGTACTACTCCTAGTTCAATGTTCTCTTATTCTGGTAAACCTAATTTATCACGAGCTGACAGGTTCAGTTATTTCGGTGTGTCTCAGCGTTAAACTCAGTTTGTAATTCCTTTCATTTTCGGTTCGTCGCGGTGTGGAATAAACTTCTTAAAGCTGCGATTTCAGCTTCTAGTCTTTCTGCGTTCACAGTTCACTTAAATATTGGTCTATTAAGATTCTGTGAGTCTGTGTTCAGTTAACAGATAACCTTTGGTCACCATTATCGCTTCCTTATTCCTTTTTTTCGGTTCCGTTTTCATTTATGTTTGTAATTTTTCTTTCTGTTTGGTCGAATAAATATTTAATTACCATTATTGTCTTCCACAACAATAATCAACTTTTCATTCAAGCCCGACTCATTCCAAACGCATTGACACAATCAATTTCTTCTAGTTTTTCGTTTGAAACACCATCATGTCGTTGCGGTCTTTTGCTCGCTAACTGAAAAATGCTCGGCGCAAGAGGAAAATATTATGCATGTTGATCTGCATGAACCCTAGATGACAAATTGTTTTCGTGGATTTTTACTAGAAAAATACAGTAGGCGGTTCGCTGAATTCTCCTACCTTTCGATTGTTTCTTAAGCATGCATTAGCAATAAGCCAAGTTTCTTGAGAGCTCACATTCCGCTAAACGACTTCAGCTGATATTTTCAAATGTGTTTGTTACCAAAGCTCCTTCGAGGAAGTCGAACGACATACATATAATCTGTTTCGCAACTTCATCGTTATCCGAGGGGGAGGTGGGAGGGAGGGGAGTGTCACAGGGAGTATCAGTACAAGGTATGCTTCGTGTCGCTCGATGTTTGCCCTGTTGTAAGCTTCTTCGCACGAGTTGCATTCGGAGGAGCGAAAAGCGCGTTTTGTATGTGTATGTGCATGTTTGTGAACCAGAATTCGTTTGCTGCATTTGATGTGTAAACTGATAAAATATAAAAGCTTTCTCCTACGAAATTTAACGAGACGGTGAGGGTTTTTGGCCATGCATTTCTGTGCGACAACGGAGTTTCCAAATGAGTGAAAAGTGATACGCCAGCAAGTTGGATCGCTCAAATACTTGCCATAACTTCAGTTGCCTTAACCAACCTTGATCTCTGTCGATTCAGGGCGTACCAAACTACATCTGAATTAAAACTGCCGTTAAAACTAAATTGTCATCAGACATAGGGGAAACATTGTGAAAAAAGGAAGTTCTTATTGATATGTGACAATGGCGACAGCAATTCTGATCATGTGAACGAGCATAGCCAGCTCACTGCGTAGATTGTGTCTGTACATAGATAGTCATTTTCCGTTTGCTTTTCGTAAATTTTTTTTACCGTACTGACTGGCAGTGCCATACAGTACGCATCCTGCAAGCACTCCGTCAAGTCTTAAAACAAGTTTTGTTTCCATCTACTGCAGATGCTTTTCGCTCCTACTTCCCACACATGCAAAGAGTTGCCAGGTGAAGCTTTTTGAGATGCACAGAATTCTGGTCGAGAAGAGTTGTAGCAAATCGAAAGACTCGTAGTGGCTGAAGGTTTTAGACGGCCGGATAACAAATAATCTGCGCTTGAGATTTTTGTTACACCTCTAGCACTTTATCTATCTCGAACAAACAGTATCCGATAGACAGGTCTGACGGCGGCCCGGATTCGATGCACAAGGAAATCTTGTACGCAGATATTTTCATGCAAATTTCGAAAAGCAGCACATGCATCATACACTATGTGCTCGTCGTAAGACTGTACTGGTGGCTCACAAGCTCCGGCCAAAGTTCGCTACTGGAATGCGAGCACGATTGGGCGCACTCGTTACTAGCACGTTTAAATTATTCACAGATTATCTAAAAATATATCGTCCTTTGCAAAACCCTGCTACTGATTTTCACATTTTGCAAAAAGACCTGGACGCCTTCAGCGCTTGGTCTAAATCTTGACAACTTGACATTTCGTCTAGCAAATGCTGGGTACTCCGTATCAATTTCCGTCATGTGTTCTTTCTGCGATTGGATAACAAAATTTTACCGTCTGCGGACGATGGGATCCGCGACGATGGGATCCGCGACCTTGGAGTCACGATTTGTCCAAGTTTGCACCGGAACCTGCACTGTACTGAAGTAGCTACGAATGCGTTAAAGGTGACTAACTGCATCCTACGTTCATTGCAACACCGATGTGCTGAACATTACCGCAAAGCATATATTGCACACTGCCGTCTCATACTAGAATATTGCACGCAGGCTTGGTTACCCTATCCCATGAGTGATGCAAAAACTGTTGAAACTGTGCAAGAAGATTATTCTCTGATGGCATTTCGTAAATTGATCGTGGGAGCATATACACCTGATCATAGGGCCAGGTTGAAGATATTTGATCTCGGATCTCTCGAGTATGGCAGACTCAAATTTGACCTGGCCCTGTGTTTCAAAATTTCTCTGTTATACCCTTCTCGATCATCGTGAACGTCCACCCCATCGTTATCATTTAGTACGCGAAATCTGTTCTGTGAACACTGTCTTATATTGCTTCCAGTTCAGAGTAGTCCGTATTTGGAATGAACTTCCTTGTAGAATCGCTGAGGCGCAGAATCTTTCTGTTTTCATGAGTCACCTCGACTCATTTGACCTCAGAATAATCGCTCATCTAAATTATTGAGCTGCATTTAATATTCGTTTGATCCGCTTGCTTTATTATATTAAATGATTGTGCTTTTCGCATCTATACATGCTTAGTCTTCACTATCACTCTTTTCCTTGCTACTGGTTGCTCATTACATTTCATTCTTTCTGTATATATGTGCAATTTATCTACACGTGTACCGGTCAAACCTCATTTATGTTGGTGTCGTTTTGTTGTATATCTCAATGCCTCGTGCAGTTTTCTTTATTCGTATGAATAAAGGCTATTCTTCGTCTTCTAAATTGTCCTATGATCAGGCAGCTTTCGGTCACTTCAAGAAGCGATTATGATCGGCTTTGGTGAAGCTGCAATAGCGTTTTATGTTCCCGTATTTATTTCGTTTATGGTTTTCAACACCATGACTGGTGGAGTGGCGTGCATTCTTGCGCTTGCAGCGTATTTCTTGTAAGTTCAGATTTTCGTAATGAATTTCTCAGGCCTTTTCAACAAAATTTATTGCGAATGGTTATAGAGACTAGCTGCCGGGAGCGATGGAACGGACTTCAACAGCTCAATATTCTGCTCACACTAAAATCTTTTGATACAAACACCACAAATAATGGGATAAATCCATTTACGAACAATTCGGCGCTAGGGGATACCTGAAGCCATAGGTAAATAATGGAACGGGTTGGATATACAAATGTGAGAAACACTCACTATTCCACTGAATTTCTGTGGTTCTCCGCAGAAGTCTTGTTTCCAATTCCTAAAGAGCAAAAAGTCTTAACGCGTCGTCGAGCATCACCGCTTCGAAAGAAATTTCCGTTTGAGGATTTTAGTTGTACCTTTTTTCCTGAGATAATTCCACACAATGAAACTGAGCGTTCAATTATTTACGAGGGCTCGACAATTGTTAATTAATTGCAAGCCCTCCCTGAATGAGATGGGAGAGTTTGGAAGAAATGCTTTGTACAAAATCTTAAGCTGTTCATTTAAAAATATTTCACAATATCTAAAAGGCCTTTGTTCAGGTGGACGAAGCAAGTTAACGAATATTGGAAAAGTCAAGGTGTTCCAGGACCTACACCAAATTTCTTCTTCGGAAATTTTCTTCAAATGCAAAAAGGATTCCACCTTTATGACATTGAAAATGCAAGAAAGTACGGCCCGATCTATGGGTTAGAAATTTTTTCTTTAAAAAACATTTCAGCTACTTTTTCTGTTTATTTCACTAATCTCCGCAAACTCTTCTGTTATATGTGATTTGTTGTAACGAAAGGATGTGTGAAGTGGATTTTGAAAAGAAATAGAAGGTGCGAAATTTTGTTTAATTTTGTAGACGATCTGCAAGAAAAATTACATTTTCAATGTGAGCGCACCACACCGAAAGGCGACCGGTGGTTTTGTGATGCCCCTCAAAGGGCTCGGTCCTCGACCTCGAAGTACGAAGTTCTTTCTAGCTTCAGCGACAAGCAGTTTTCTGAAAACAGGAGTTCTTTCTATCTCACCGACCCAAAAAAAAGTGTGGCAAATAGCTTGGGCGATGAGAGTGTGGCCATTGTCACCGTCCAATTTATTCGTTGATTTCATGCACGGACAACCTTTTGACTGGAGGAGACCTTCGTGACCAAAAAGCTGACATCAAGCCATCTGCAGCATAATGCCGTGCTCTTAATCTTTTAAATGCGTATTTGTTGGCGTTGTTTGTGGCACACGTATTGTTTGGATACGTTAGCCAACCTCGCTCACAAGATGTGTTCATTTCAGCATATCTTTTCCATACCAGACCCCTTCACTCCTTCAATTTATCATGTACACATGTCCTCAGTGACTCCGTTATTCTTCAAATGCTAACTGGATTATCACTAATGAATCGAGAATGATTGATTATTATGCACAGCTCTGATGTGCGAGGATCTGCGTGTGTACACTGGATCTAAACTTCAGAAAACATATTCGTCTTAAGCCAGCAGTTTTTTTTTGAAATGAAACACTTTTGGAAGCAACTAATCATTGTGATAACTGCGCACTTTTAGGGGATCAGTTCTTGGCTTTCGAGAGCTGAACGTCTGCGATGTCGAAATGATCAAACGTATTTTCATTCAAGAGTTTCCGGCGTTTCCAGAGCGCGTGGTTGGAAGCTTGTTTTTCATTTTTGTCGCTTTGCAAATATTGCCTCTAACTCTGCTGTTTTGTCAAAAGTTCCATACAGCGATCCTCGTTCAACATCCACCCTGTAAAAAAAATGAAAAAGGAGAAGGAAATAGCGTACATTGATGATAGGACAACTGAAACCATAAAGCTTTTAGCTACTTCCAGACCTAAATGAGGTCCTTCGAAGTCCTGAGAGTGCCGTCTCGACGTGCCGTTTAGTTTCAGGTAGTGAAATTCGTTACCGTCCACATACCGAACAGGCGCGAAAGCTACTCTCAAATATGGCGCAAGCTGATAACGTTTTGAATTTATGAAGTGATCATGAGTTGTTAGCCCCTCGTTTTTCTGGATCAGTGCTTATTCCTGATATTCAACGGCATATTATTGTTTGAACGTGTCTCGGACAACGTATTGACAAATTAAGACAAAAACGCTGCCAATAGAAGTCAAGTTGTTTTTGTTTGTTGTTTCACACAAAGAGTTAAATCATACATTCAGATGGCTGAATTTTTTGCTGGCAATCAAAGAATTCGAAAGAATATGATCAACATTTTATATGGTCAACGTTGGAAAGACCTTCGTAGGACGGTCAGCCCCGCATTCACGCCAGGACGCATTCAGAAAGTTGGTCGCTCGTCGTTGTTTGCAACACCTCGTCGCAAAACGAAATATTTTATTATTTCTAGGATGGCGTTGCAAGCAGCAGCATTTGCATTATCGAATAATTAATTAATGCAGTAGCTTCATTGAGAAAAAATGTCAGCATTTCTATAGGTCGTAGTGTTTGTGCACGCTTGCGACGAGGGCACGCTGTGCTATGATGCACTAGTGGACTATCTATCCTGAAGGCGTAACTTTCGATGCGCAAACTTTTTATGATTCTGAGTGCGCTTCGCCAGTTAGTACCAAACCACAACGCAACTGGTAGCATATAGTCTGTCATAAAGGACAGCTGCACGCTTGAGAAAGCCTCCGGAATAACATCGGTCACAACTTCAGCGTCAGACATCGCAGGAACAATATACGGTAAATTATAAGCGTATTTTAGGTAACAAACTCACTTGACTCTCTGTTTCTTTAATTCTTCCAGATCCTTCCACTTATGTCGCGGTGCATTCAAGCATCGGAGTCGATTCTGGACGACTGTATCAAGAACTCGAACGGAATTATCGACTCGAAAAAGTACGAGCCTTCTCTTCATTCTCGAAAGTGGAGTCATTATTATGTTCGGTAGTGAATTTCATGGTACTCGAAGGGACACATATGCATCTATGCACATGCTGCTAGATTGTACTCAACGGGTTTGGTCATCAAATTCAGCGTCATGCTCAGATGCGCTCAGGGGTTGCAGTGTTGTCTATCGTACGACTTTTTTAGCATAATCGCGGCACCATTTGCGGTCATGAGCTGTTCTTCAGAGCTCGTTGTTAGTGGAAGTCATCATGAATTCTTTCCAACTTCTAAGAGGTCACTTAAGCAATGCTTTGGTGTCAATATGGTACTCATTCATTTTTCGGTGCATTTAGTAAATTTTCAGATTTTTTTGCAATTTCGCGATGGACGTGATGGCTCAGTGTGCTTTCGGTGTCGATCTTAGCACGCAGAAAGACCAACGGGAATCGGAATTCGTCCGCTATGCGTTGAAAATTTTTGAAACGCCGTTTGTTGATAGTCGCATCATGTTCTTGGGTGATTACCGCCTGAAACTATGCTTGTAGTTTAGGATCAAATAAATAGTCAATCTATTAACACTTTTTCGCTATGGTTCTTTGAAAACGCACACTCCAAGGATATTTCTGCAGCACTGTGGAAGAACATATCACCAAAACAAACCTATTAAACGCATATATGAGATACGTGAACATTTTCCAGTAGTACAGAGCAGTCAGGAAATAGCAAAAAGGTCTGCATCAGATGAGCCAAAGCACTGCTATAGTAAACAATCATCGCCAACACTTTCCTGGAAGAACGTCTATCTTGTGAATTGCTGATAAGGGAAGGGTCCAAAAAAGTGTTCCAGAAGATATTCGAAAGGACCGACAGCTGCTTCCGTTCGTTTTCATGGACCACCTTTAGGTTTACTGTCAGCAGAGAGCAGAGCTCCTAATCGGTATGCAAGGTGGATGGCAACAACGATCGAGAGCATTCGGCACTTTGCATTTGAGTAATTCTTGCGATATTGCAGTGCTTTTTCCCAACGTGATGCGCCTCCTTGAGAAAACTTTCAACTTCCAGCTTATTGGCAATTCCTGTGACGCCTTTTTCGAAGGCGTCCTCCGAAGGATTATCGAGGAGAGGCGAAAGAATCCGTATCAGGTACTGTTAGATGCTTTTTAGAAAGTGCTGCGTAATGTTCCTGGAAAACATTTTTTCAGAAAGAAATCATTTGTGTTGAAACTCGACATAACGCCGTTTTGTTTTGCATGTTGCATTTTAAAGTAGGAGCTGTAAAAAGTAATTGCGACTGTCGTGGTGGATGGAATTCTACTCGGCTATCTTTCCCCATCGATCGTTTTGTTCAATCGAACCTTGCCATTGTAGTACATCGGCACAGTGAACGGTCATGTTGACTACGTCAACAATCCGAATCTTTCTCCTTCCTTCCTCTTATTAAACAAGTCCGTCTCTCTGACCATTTGATGATATCAATGCGAAATTGCCTTTGATGACAATGGGCGATTTTATCAGAACAAGCAGGGAGTTCCGGATGTAATTATAATATAAACAGTTGTAGGTAAATCACGACTTCCTGCAGCTGCTTCTGGACACATCAGAAGGGCGGACGATTGCGGAAGAAGATGATGAGTTGCCTGATGCCATCGCCAGTGGGAATAAGGTATAGCAGGGAGTTCTTTTCATGTGTTTCTTTAATATTGCCGAAAATCGCAGTGATTTGGCGGGAAGCAGTCGTTTTCCTGTTTCAGTTTATTTGGTTCCTGTTCTCTCATTGGACACTATTTATCCCTCCTTCCACAGTAATTGCCCGACGAGGGATATTCCGTCAGCCAATATGAATTTTTTAGAGTAATTTTGCATAAAATGAAGGCTTTCGGGAGTGTCTCCAGTAAGGAACGAAAGATGCTTGGAAGTGGGCACAATACTCGAGCTCTTCAATAACAAGAGTTATAGAAAGCAGTAAAATCGAAGGACCTCATTTGCGAGTCTTAAAATCGACGCCCCTTAGATCTGCGGCAAACATCAGTTATTGAATGCATCGGAAAAAGCAAAACGACGTTGATCGACGGTTTTTGCTGCTTATTCAAACGGAAATTTTCAAGTTTGGAACTCATTTTCACCTCGCTGAACCTTTAAAATCCCGACGGTTGGGAAGCTGGCTGAGCAACCCGGCAATGATGATCGACTTTTCCTGAATGAAGAAATTGCATTCATCCCTTCGACGGTTTAAAAAAACGGTTTTTTTTTAAATTACGAACACTGAGAAGTTCGAAAGTTTCATTTGGTTTCGTCGAACCGCTTTGAAAATATGAGTACCCATTTTCGACTAGCTTTGTGCTATACCGTGATTGCACCGACCCCGAAAAACTACACCGTCTAGCTTACAGTTAACAAATTGAAAAAGAGCTTGGTAGACACCATTTTATCCTGTCGTCATCAATTGTTGTCGACCTTTTTCATAACGAGTTTCGTACATTTATTGTATAAATAACGGGTGATCTTTATGAGCTTCAGGTTGCGCTCACCGAAATCGAGTTGCTCGCACAAGGATACTTGTTTCTTGCCGTTGGATTTCAGACCACAGCCACCATTCTTCAATTTGCTACTTACTCACTTGCCTCAAATCCTCATGTGCAGGAGATTGCACATGATCACATTATGGAGGTGGCGGGCAATAAGGTAACACTTGTGATAGTTAATTTCATTGGGCGGATAATTCTTTCTGTCAAAAGAACCTATCCATTACGAGATGAAAACCGCGAAACAGACCTATTCACAGCAATACACCTTACTGGAGCATCCCAGACTGACCAACAGGCATCGTCTATTCATGATGTGAACCTACCGTGATCGTTTCAAGACGTTGCAGTACAGCGAGGCTGCAAACATTACAAATCTCATTTCGGGTAATCGTTCATAACATTGTGAGTAAAAATTTCCTGACGACGGATTTGATAGGACGATTCATTGTATTTTAAGATTGCCGGCTCTAATAATCGTGTTAGCAACAGCTCTCAAGCACAACTGGGCTGACGATGCCTTCGAGTGACCACTGAGGTCACATCTAGGAGAAGCAAGCGCCCGTTTGTGGTGAGAGATCACGAGAAATTCTCTTTTCGAGGGTGAGAATGAATTCACGTGAGCGGTCCTTTTTCTAGCAAGCATGGACTCCATCTGTTCAAATGCGATACAGCGCGACGAGGTTCACGAAGGTGGAAAACTATTGTCAACAAATAGTGGTGGAACATTACTCTATGGAAATCGCCAATGTGGTTTTCAGGAAATCATCGAATACGAAGATCTTATGAAGATGCCATATATAGAGCAAGTGATGTTTGAAACGTTGCGGATGTACCCGCCAGTTCCAAGGTGCAGTCGACGCCCTTTCCAACGACCTAATTGCCTTTTGCGCAAGGCTTCAGGCAAATGTTTTACGGAGCTCCTGCTCTGCCGAAAGCCTAACTCGTCTGAATCACTCTTTACTGAGTCAAAACAGTGCAGCAGAGTAGAGCAGCATATCAAATCGTCCCTCCCATTCATCCGTAATAAAGCAAAATGATTGGACGGGAGTTCGTAAAAACTAAAATATCCTGGAAACAACCCGAAACCTGAAGTAAACAGTGGGACTTACCCGAAAGATGAAGTAAACAGTGGGGGAATACCCGAAACATGAAGAAAACAGTGGAGGAACACCCGAAACATGAAGAAAACACTGGGAGAATACGGGAAACATAAAGCAAACAAGGGGGGGGGGGGGAATGCCGCAAACATGAAGTAAACAGTGGGGAAACATCTGAAAATGCACCACTGGAAGCAGTGCAAACGCTTTCGACGCTGTTAAAACTTTGGCTGGACGGGACAGCGCTTTAGAATCACCCGTAATTAGTTTTCCCGGTAGAGCCTGATTCAATGTCGTCGACCTATTCCCGTTTGCAAAGATGACAAGGGAAAGAGGACATTCATTCAGCGTAGACGGGTCGATCATGCATATTTAGTAGAGAACTATTTATGAAGAAACTATTGCAGCGAATTCTAATAAGAATGATGGTCGGGGCTTACAGAAGTGATCGAAGGTGCAGATCGAGTACTATGGTGAACGATATTATGATCGAGAAAGATACTTTTGTGTTTGTGCCGACGTATGCTATTCATTACGACGAACGCAACTACCCAAACCCGCAGGTGTTCGACCCAGACAGGTAAAATATTACTTTACTTCTGCGCACTATAGATAGAACCGACTTGGATAGCGTTCGTCTTGACCATTGCTCGACATACTATTCGTGAGCGATGATAGTGAATATTTTTAGAATGAATGACGAGCGACAGGAAATGCCTTTTGTAGAGGACAAGTGCAACTGAATTTGAGAACATTTGCGTTACTGAGTTCTCAAGTACCCAATCACACCCTCTTCGCTTCTTGTTTCTGCAGTTTTGTGAAGCCGCAGAAACAAAAGAAAAAGTTCGTTTCGCAAGCAGCAAGCTAAAGTCATAAGCAGCACAAGAGAAATTACGGTGCTTACGGAAAAAACAGAAAAATTCCCATAATGGCCATGATGAGATCAAATTGAAATGCGAACAAGGAGAGTTGTTGAAAGTGCGGCATAGTTTATGGCCACAATGCTCAAAGCGAATAATACTCAGAAAGTCTCCAACCAATTACAGATTCTCGCCAACTGAGAAGGCCAAACGAGATCAGTTTGCCTACGTACCATTCGGCGTAGGTCCACGCAGCTGTGTTGGAAGGCGGTTTGGGGAAATCGAAATCCGTCTCACGTTGGCATACCTGCTGCGCAAGTTCCGATTCAGCGTACCTGAGGAGTATTTGGTAAGAAATGTAGGGGAATAGCACTGTCGCAGTGATGTTGAAAACTTCTCGGCAGCTTTTCATTTATACGCGGAAGTGAGTACTTTTGTCCGGGCTTTTCCGATGAGTGTGCCATTTGGCGCAGATTATATATGTATATACACATATATATACATATATATATACATATATATTGAACGTAAAACCCCCACTGCAGAGGCAATAGTTGCTGCAGTTTCATGACAGGTGCCAACCTGTTAGTTTACTTCGACTAGGTATGCCAGGAGGATTGCACACTGAAGTTGCTGAGATCACCTGATGTCAAAGTCATTTCACTGCGTTAGGAAAAGGCTCCTGAAATCTGTTTTATTAAAATCGTAACGAACCGCGTTTTTCTGTTGCGCTTATCACATGCTGCGCACATAAAGAACCTTTACTGCAGGGTAAACCGCTAGAGATCGACACAGTTGGAATGACGAAAGCTAAATGGCCGACGCACATGACCGTTACACGACGAAACTGACAAATCGAATAAAATCGCTGGAGCCGGGTCGATTTATTCACAGAAATACGCCAATGATCGTTTGATGAACAGTAATATTGCATGAGGTTTCTTGGCGCGTTGAATGCCACGGATTCATACGGTTTCTGAAATTATACACATCAAGCGTACAATAACATCTGAAGGAACGCTTAAAGGCCAAATATGATACAATGGATCTGAGCATACGTCTTCTAATAGATCTTGACATGATCTTGCAAGCTAGTGAAAGTTGTTCGGAGGGGACGGGAACAGAGTGCCCGAGCGGATATCAACAATCGCTGCAGAGTGGGATTCAATTTTGATGAAAGATTATTCGGTCGCGGTACTACCAGATCTATCTGCTTTGCGCTTCAGGCAATGCTAGATAGCACTGGGCTTTCAAAGTGACTACTGGGAGAAGCTGATGGACTTTTATACAGGTTTCATAAGTTGTCGTGGCCAGGTTTACAAATCATAAGTTGCCATGTGGTCTAGTGGTTAGGATTCGTGGCTTTCACCCACGCGGCTCCATGAAACGTGCTACATCTAGAAACGGCTACAATAAATGTGATGGTTCTTATGCCTGTTCAAATGTGTAATATCTCATCTGAGCATTTTGCTTTTGCCATCTGCAGGTTTCATTTTTGTGCGACTACAACCCTTCGTTATGTGTCACGCGTAGGTAGTCACCAGCATAAGCAAAAAAAGAAAGGTTTCTAGTGGTGTGTGCATTTTCGAGTCCAACAAGCTGGCTATAGCAGAAATGCTGCATCAAGTTAAGAGTGCACCAGATCACTTTGAAACCGCTTGCGAAGTATATCAGAGAAAATTTTCCGAGTGCTGCTGAATTACGAACTTGCTTGGTGAAATGAGTTCCCTAGATATGTTGAAAAAAAATGTTGCTCTTACTCTTTTTTTAATTAAATGCAGAATCAGCAAATTGTGGTCGAATCGAAATGCTCGTAGGCGACCGAATTGTTCGCCATGGATCGAAAATACGTCACCTAAACGAAGTCGAAATTTGTGTGCATTGTGCACACTATGCTGCTTAAATAAGCGCACACAGAAGCTTGAAAAACTGATGCGCATACAGGCGAGTGAAATCGTTCGGAGGTTGCAAATTTTTTTGGGTGCCATTCGAAGAGGCTACATAAACACCATCTACTAACAAGGTGACCGCTTCTTGTATAGCTCACAAGGCTACTAAGTTCCACCTGAGGATGCGAAATTTGAAATACAATCAATTCGATTCTTCTACTGAAGTGATGAAAATTTGATCAATGGGTGTTCGTTAATACACAAATACCGATGAAAAATACTTCCGAAATTGTTGTCGGGATTTCCGCAATACGAAATGGAGGTTTATGGGCGCATCTGCTAGAAACAACTGCGAATTTCTTAGCTTTTTATTGATTGTGTTAAGCGCAGTCAGTCATTTCCGCATTTCGTCGACTATTGTATTCGAAATAAGTATACTATGATTAGCAATAGGCTGCACCACGTTTATCTTTGACTGTGGTATCGCAGAATCATAGTAAGCGTATCGGCTCGGAAGCGCGTACATGAAATCTTAGCACAACGGCAATTATTTCTTCATATCATTAACAAAGAATGCATTCATTGAAGGATCGGCCTCATATGGTGACAGGTCTCTTTCGTAAACGAGATACAAGTTGAGAATAGAACCTGCATATGGAATATTAATATCATACAACAAGTCAAAATAGAACATCAACATTAATATCCAAAGCAACACAACAGGCTCGTTTGATGATTACGAGTCGAACAACTATTGGAATCGTAATGACAGGTGCATTTGACGCCGCCACTTGACTAGTCCAACATTTCGAAGACCATTCCCGACTCCGTTTATCAAAGTTAAGCTAATGTCACGGCTGCTGACATCAACAAGGAACTAAAGTACCCTTCCTGTCCTAATATCACCTCTCCTAATGTCATTCCCTACATCGTCGTTTAAAAAAAAAGACCACATAAGCTATTGGAGCCCCACTTCTTCTATTGTATTGTCCAATGCTCACCACTTGATCAATACACCCGTTGTGAAAGCGATCATTTTGCCTGTTCAGAAAAATACATCCAAGGTAATACTTCGGAACCATCGACTTGATCGATCATTTATTCATTGCTAAAAGCGTTGGAAAGGCCGATTGCCTCTCTCGACCAGAAGGATTTCAGTACCAGTCGTTCTCTCCACTGCAATAAGGTTTCGTCCACAACAACTCCTCTACAACAGCTCTTCTTAGAATGCCGTGTAATTTGGTTTCACCCAGTGACTACGGCTACCTTTATTACTTGCACTTACTTTTATTTTAGTGAAGCTTTTGACTTGGCTCCATTGCCAAAGTTTTTCAGCAGGTCAAATCGCTCGAGATTGAAGGGTTTTGTCAGACATATACACGAATTTATTTCCAATCGTTCACAATCATTGCATGCTGAGAACTCTAACCGTGATTTTTAATAGGTTATTCACGGAGTTGCTCAAGGAACAGCCGTCTCCCTAAACGGTTGCCTACTCCGTTACCAGACTCATCCCGTCTGGACGAACCAATCCTTAAAACCTTCTTCACTGGACAGCTTTGCACTTGGTGCTTTATTCTCATTCACTGAGGAGGCCGGGGCGTTACGGAGCACAAGGATCTTGGCTTTCCCGACCATTTCTCCAGAGTTTTAATAAGCGCAAACGCATAAACCAGCTTCATTTTACTCGCATGTTTGCCAGAGATCCATCTCTACGCAGTAAGTTGTCCACAGCTTACATTTTCTTATGTCACCTTCCGAGCGCTTTGACTTTACTCACTTCCTGAATTTGATTGAGAGCGCTCAAAAGCGCTTCACCATTCCCATTATAAGTAAAAAGTTTTCTATGATCATTAATTGCTCCCTAATGCATGCTTAAAGCTGGTGCTCAAAGGTTCCAGAGTGCTGACCTGCGAAGCTCGTATGCTGATCTCTGTGCGGCGTGCAGCGTCATTCGCCAAATATGAAAAAATTTTTTTCGAATATTCTGAAAAGCTCGATATCTGAAGAATTCGCTTCTTGTTTAGCATCGAACCCTGCTCTTCTATTTCTTCAATTTTCGGAAGCATCATACATTTCTCGATCATATTTTTTCAATAAAAAGGGCTCTGCTACAACAAACTTGTTGATTTTAGAAGACTCAGTGAATTCGCAGCGTGAATACCGTAAAAAAGGAAGAATTTTGAACACCACTACTTGGCAATTCAACTAGAACGATAAGCGTTCGTTGCTGTACTCAGCAACCAAGATCGTTGGATGAAACGAGTAATGTCTCGACTTTGTTTCGCGTGCCGACATAACAATAGATGCGAAGCGAGAACCGCACGAAATAAGTGATCGCTTCTTTGGGTTACTAACAAATATACCCCTACTTGGATCTGGGTACGTTGCTCCTGTGGAGGGTCGAAATGGCAAGCTGGGCTGAGCTTGTTGGAGCGATTGTCGGCAGCGAATTCCACAGATATTTACTCAGAAACTTGTCTGTCAACAGAAGCATCTGTTGTTGAAGTGCTCGAACGTTTTCGATATGACTGAATGCTTACTTTACAGTTTCTCCACTCGAGTAATCAGCCGCTGAGGCGAGTGGACATTTCTGCTACCTATATTGTTACAGCGGCGAGAACGTCTCTCTCATGCATTTTTCGTAATCGCATGTTCTTCTGTAGTAGGAAACAACTTTTCGAAATTATTGATTATTGACCTTCCGCGGTGGTCACGTAAAAATCAAGCGCCTCTCGAAGCCGTCAGTCTCTTCCGTTTAAACTATTCTTTAGTTACAACAGTTTCCCTTTAATATGAGGTACTCTTCTAGAAATTTTATTTGTTCCTTCGAAAAAAACAGCATAAAAAATTAGGAAAACAGGTGTATCTGTCCGATTCACAATTGCTTTTCTATGGCGGAATTATTAGGAAGACATCTTTAGATTATAACATTTAAAGTGACGCATGAACTTCCGCGAGCCTTTTGATTTCAAGGTGGCACCGACTACAGAAAGGAAAAATTTTGAGACACGACACGTGCGTTTTTATCAAGGAGGGCGCGATGTGTTTCTTAAACGCAGCAAAACCGGAACATTAGCGGTCAAAAGTTCTTTCTTGGCTGACCAACGATCGAACTCGTGAAGTGTATCGGAAATAACCTCATAGGATCAAGAAGTGTGTCGGTATCGTCTCGTCCTCATAAGATCATGAATTGTGCCAGTTTAACTCGTACTTTTTCCTTAGGTTTCCCATTTTATTAGTGTTTAGCGTTCATTTGTGGACGGCCGGCCTGCTAGACTGAGAGATAACTCTAGAAGAACAGCAGTTAACGATAATTCATTCAAAGGCGACATATTTATGTCTTTTCCGCTGCTTCGCAGATTATCCCTTCTTGTGGGGATCAGTTTTCTTGCTTCCAAATGCTCTTGCTCGCGACCTTTGAGTTTGATTCAGATGGAGTTACCGAAGATGGCTGAAGCGAAAAGGCGTCAAATGAAGTTGCAACGCACGCAGAAATGGGTGTGCGTGTGCATGCCACCCCTATGTCCATACTCCCCTTATGGTGATGTCTTCAGCAATGTGAACTTCTATGGAAACACTTACAACAAATTTTTTAGCGAGTAAACTTTGCTGACAACTCCGCGACCATTTTTTTCCGTTTCACTCCCCAACTTCATTCTATGTATAAGCTTTGTTCCGATGGGGGATTGCTCGGAGAACATTGCTTTTTCATAGAATACTCTTCGCCACTATATTTCGCCTTTTGGGCACCGCTGCTAGCAATTGTTTTGCACACTCACTCGCTGATCGCACTCCCGCATTTGCTCATCTTTTCTCTTACATTTTAAAAAACTCGATCTTGAAAATCTTCCGAAGCACCTAATGAACAGATGTGTACTAACAGATGTGTACCTAATTCATTTTCGTGAGTTCCACAGCAGAGATATATCCTAGCATTATCAAGCATAACTTGTAACCACTGAAACAATTAATTCTGATTCGATTTCATGATCTACACAGATAAAGTATAGCGCAATGAGTTCAAATTCGTCGTTCACTTCCTTCGTTCGTTTTGCCTTTGCTTAACGCACAAAACGGCATCGTAGAAATTCGATGTTTCGTTTTAACGCATAGCAAAAATTTGGTGTGTCGAAACCGGAATCCAGCATACCTGCAGAAGTGAAAAAGAACTCTTATCACCTCACGAAATCATTGGTCGGTCCGCTAATCGTTTTGTATCTCGATAGTTTTTTTGGAACGGAAAACCAAACTTCTCCCAACATCACTTCATCAGATCTCTTCAATGGATGGTTTCAAAAGTGTTTGAATCATTGAGAAGAGTGATACCACATATTTCAAAAATACTTTATATCTGGCTTTTTTTCAGTTCACTTAAATGCTGTTCCGAAGTTATCTTCACAGCTATCTTCGGCGAGAACGTGCTGCCAATTGCTGCCCTCGCGTGTTTTAAACTTCTTCACGCCACTTCCCACCCATGATCATTTCCATTCGCCTTTCGCTGCGACAAAAACGCTTACCGGGCGCTCTTTGCAACTTGTTTTCTAGCTCGTTGATTGTAGTTTCTTTTCTGTGCCACTTTCAACGTTTGTGAAGCGGTGCCAGAGCGGATACTTTGTATGGTGAGCAATATCCATGTCGCTGGCAATCGGATCGGAGGAAAGGTTCGGAGATACTGCCGCTGTTATTCGGTACGATTACAGTATTTCTATCGTATACGTTCGCAGTCGTTACAGGTTGTACATTCAGCATCACATTTAATGTTTCGCTCAGATTTCCGTTGTACCTCTAATATCTTATATACTTCCTTCGACTAGCGAGTCTGCGATCGGTGGTTTGCGTTTACGTTTGTATGGACAGCGGTCTATTAAATTTAAACGGTGTTTGTTGAAACGCTAAGGGAGCGCAAATGCCTGCGAGACGACCAAGGTCGATAGATGAAAAAAAATTTCAAAGTGCTCTTCTAATATTCTAGCTTTTCCGAGAGTGAAGTTCGGAACTGGAACGGTTTCACGGATGCACGTATTTGCTTTCACTGGGTTTTCCATATGAGAAAGCCTTGATTCATTTTTTTTCCAGAAAAAATTATGATTGGCTTCGGAGAAGCGGCCGCAGTATTAATTTTTTTCGTATGCGTTTCGTTCGTCATTTTCAACGGGACGATTGGCGGAGTGACTTGTATTGTTGCTCTTCTTGCATATTTCTTGTAAGTGACGTTCCTTTGAATGAACCTCGTAGCCCTTTCAAGATGTTTTCAAAGGTCCTGATGAAATTTTTGGTTAGTCTATGTGAACGGTAGTATAGTGCTCATTAGTTGACCGTTGCACTCAATTTAAAACTCTTAAACTGATAGTATCACTGACCTAAAAGCTCCTTTAATCACTTGGACCGAAGAAACTGAAAGCCTTTAACGAGAAATGAGTTAGATGCCCAAATGTGCTGACACTCACTAGTCCATCGACTGTCCCATGGTACTAAGACATTTCTCCCATACGTTCGTCCCTATCTCTTCTTCCCTAATTGTATACAATTCGCATGCGGTATTGCATTACTGTAGGCTAACATTCTCCCTGGATAATTGGAAGCGATTTAACAGTTGGGGAATTTTTCTGTAACCTAATTTATCAGTGACTACTTCTTAACAGAACAGAAGGTCGTGATTTATAAAACAACTTGTTGTGTTTTCCTTGAATTACACTACCTTTTTGTTTCTTGTGAGGAAATTTTCCTCATTATGTTGAAAATATTGTATGAAATACTACATAGTCAACATTTGAAAGCATAATACCAAAATCCTTCCTATTTAGATGGACAAAGCGTCTGAACGAATACTGGATACGACGAGGCATTCCAGCTCCTAAACCAAATTTTTTTTTCGGAAACTTTCTACAGATGAGTAAAGGAATTCACCTTTATGATCTGGAAAACGCAAAGAAATATGGTCCTGTCTATGGGTAAGGAATTCTGTTTTTTAAACCCTCTTACTGTTTACTGAAAATTTGATATTCTTCTTGTGCATATGAATATAATGCTGTATATATATAATATATATACATAAATATATATATACATATATATATATCCAGGCTTATGCTATACATATAAATATATAAATAGCATAGTCCTGGAGACGATGATTGTCAAATTACCGGGCTTCCATGGTTTTTACAGAAGTTCCACCAAGCTCGGAGCTCGAAATGTTGATTAATTTCAGGAAGGTATGAAAGAAATATTGATTGTTCTAGTCCAACGTCCCATAGACACTGTGGAAGGATAGGAGCTGTTGTCTTGCTTATTCAAAAGATTCAGATATTGGCTTCACTACTGAAATTTTCTTAAGCTGTTGCGCAGGTTTGACCATCAAGATAAGCACAAGATTTTGACATCCCCTTTTTCCATCTTCCTGTAAATGAAAATTTTCCTGAGTCGATCGAAAAGCAGCATCTTTTTTCTTCCCGCATTCTTATGGAAGAAGAAGCGTGGGGAAACGTTTGGATGGTTTTCACAGCGAAAGGGTTGTTCTCGTCGGTCAGCGCACTCTTTGATCGTTTCATCTTCTGAGCTGTTTTTTTGGTCACAGGATATTTTCCCTGTCATCGGAAAAACTGCGAGTTGGCAGTCACAGTTTTTTTTTGTGGCAGTTAAGAAATGCAGGTTTTTCCTCTATCATCAACTATTCTGTCTGCTTGTCTTCATTCACAAGCTAGTATATCCTCATTTCGTTCCATTCATGGTTAGGAGAAAATGTACACAAATTTATCAATTTCACTGTCTTCGAACTTTGTACTTTTACAATAACGAAACAAAGACAAGGCGGTTGCTAATGCAGCTCAACACGTGTTGACGTTGCTCATTTTCAACGCTCAAAGTGATGTGAACTGGACTAAATCCACACATAGCGTTGATGCCAGAGGAACATCCTCGGCACACAGGGCAAACAAAATACAGCCACCTTAGGCTAATGCTCAAAATAAGGAAAGTGTGTTTTGGAGTGAACTAAATAACGAAATGAATGCACACTTTCAGGGGAACGCTCATTGGATTACGCGAGTTGAACGTTTGCGATGTCGACATGCTTAGGCGTATCCTCATTCAGGATTTCGCTGCGTTTCCAAATCGCGTGGTTTGAAACTATTTTTTTTTAAAATTTCGGTTTCTTTGGCACATTTGCTGAGCTCGTTGTTTAGACAAAATTTCGATAGCTCAATAGATCTCCAAGACAGGTTGTATGAAATAATGCGAGCGAATAGTAAGTGCATCGAGTGCTAGTGCAACGATCAGTCGTTTAGCCTCCTCCAAGCCTAACTGATTTCTCGTCATGTTCAAGCTCGAGGTGATGAAGCATTCTCGATTCCATGCAACGGCAACAGTATTCTGTAGAACTTTGAAAGTTCGAAGTGAGGGACATCGTTACTGTGCAGGTGCTGAGCAAGCGTCACTGATGCTTGCAGCAGCTTCCGCACACTGGGAAAAAATAAAATCCTGATCTGTATATAAGTTAGGCAAGTTCCGTTGATTCAGTATGATTGCTGGGTTTTGATATTCGTCAACATAATGTTATTAGATCCTATTATGGCCAATGGTTTCCAAGAAGTGATGCGTGCAAAAGTATCAAACGGAATGATCATTTTTGGACGGAGGTGAAGTTAACAACATGATCCCCTATTCAGATCGCTGATTATTTCATCGGCAACCAAGCGATTCGGCGAAACATGGTTAACGTTATGCGTGATCAACACTGGAAGGATGTTAGAAAGACGATCACACCCGCATTCACGCCTGGACGCATCGAGAAAGTTGGCTGTCCATTGGTGTTTTTAGCGTTTTTTTTTTGCCTAACTGGGAGGTGTGCATTACCTGAATGGTGGTTGTGAAATCATCGTCGTATGCATTATGGATAAGCAAAATTAGTCCATCGGTTTTTTAAAGGAATTCGCAAGCATTTTCTAACGTTCTTTTTAAAATGTGATTCTTGTTTCCCGTCCAAAATGGCTGACGCGTTAAAGGTTTCTCGTTCAGACAGGACATTATCTTGTAAAGCTATGAGGTGTTACCCTTACTCACTGCATCATTTTCACTGTTTTGCATATCTAATCATATAAAATACTAATTGCCACTTAATGCAGGACGACGACATTCTTCGTAGCAAATGAACTAGAAAAAAAAAATTTCGCGCTGTAGGCGCCAATCGGCTCAGCTTGATCGCTGCTTCAAGCGCTCGGTTTTATCGGAATTATTTCTCAAACTAGGCAAAATTTACACCACATTCTGTAAGCATCGGATCCCTAAGAAATGTTTTATGCCACTCGTTTCCATAAATTTTTCAGATGTTTCCGATTATGTCGCGGTGTATTCGAACAGCAGAATCGATCCTCGATGACTGCATTAAAAATTCAAATGGAATTTTTGAGGCGAAAAAGTTTGAATATTCATTTATTCTGATAGTCAATAAGAAAATGGGTTTTAATAGTGGATTTCTGGGCGTTTAGGCATACATATATATATATATATATATATATGTATATATATATATATATCATGGTTCTGGTTGTAACCGGGTGGTATATTGGAGTATCACGAGTACTGTGGTGCACTTGCTTAAGATGAGCCAATTCTGAGCAATTTTTCATTGATCACTTCAGCTGCAATTTATTTTCTTCAAGTTGCAGTCAAATCGAAGCAGAAGTAACCATTTCATGTTAGTGATATGCAGAAAAACTCGGCACTTTAGCCATCTGCAAACATAAAACATAGCACTGCCTAACTTACAATAAACCACCCAGCCGCCTAATTGACTGGGCGATACAGCGTGTTAGTTTGTTTCGATAGCAATCTGTTAAATTCTGAAATCTTGGGTTGCTCTTCAAAATTTTGTTAGGAAAAACCATCACGAAATTATTCCGAATTCTGAGCTGCCGTTACAGCATTCTCTTAGCGTCGATAGACTATCAGTGTATTTTTAAAAAAAAAAGTGCATCCAATGAATTTTCAGATTTTTCGGTCATTTCTCGATGGACATAATTGCACAGTCTGCTTTCGGTGTCGATTTGAGTACGCAAAGGGATCATGATTCAAAATTTGTCTACTACGCAAAGAAAATGTTCGAATTGAAGTTCGTCGATTATCGCATCATGTTATTGAGTGGGTAATTACGCTTGATAGTATGTATGGATGGCTGCAATATTGCATTTCGAAATACTCAGTATGTTCATTACAGCTTATAGGGCTGGCACACTTCAACGATGTGCTTTCCAAACTAGGTAGATATTTATTAGCAGAACAGTTGTACTAGAGTTGATTATAACGAGGCGATGCCAAAGGAACAACGCTAGGCAACGGGAACAGCGCCTCATTAGTGCTAATGCCCTGGTCAATTGTTCACAGTCGGCAAAGATTACCCTCCTCGAAATTTACGTTCAAAAAGTGGTGCTGATGAACAAACCTTACTCGGCATCGCTCATTTGTCATGTGGTGACACGGCTATTGCAGCACTATTTCCCAATCTTGCGCGTCTTGTTGAGAGAAGTTTCAACTTCCAACTTATCGGTAACTCGTGTGACGCGTTTTTCGAAGACGTCCTCCGAAGGATTGTCGAACAGAGACGAAAGAATCCGCGTAAGGTGCGTTCAGATGCTTTTCGAAAACCGTTCGGGTGTGTTGCTGGGGAACATCTTAACAAATGAGCACTTGTCTAGAAACGAACTGTAACGGACCTCTGGTTTGCGAGGGCAGTTTTACATGCGAGATATACAAAGCACGTTAAAATTTTCGGGCTGCCGAGGTCCCTCTGATTATCGCTTCCTTCTGAGTTTTTCATACACTAAAAGGTAGCGCTTGTTTCTGCCAGTAGAGTGCGCTTTTGTGGATTAAGTACATGATAGTGCCAACCCTTCTCCTTCTTTCGCTCAATTTGGTGAAGTCAACATTAGTGGACGTTTTATATGTTCTTGTGCGGAATTCGCTCTGCTGAAAGCAGCGTCTTCGATAAATAGTTCCAGAAGTCGGCGCCACGAAAAATGAGAGTGAAATTATTTTCAGGTAAATCCTGATTTCCTGCAACTGCTTTTGGACACTGTTGAAGGATCGGACAGTGTCGAGGTTGACGAGGAGTTAATGAATGAAGCGGTCGCAAGTGGAAAGAAGGTAAACGGCGAGGTTTTTTTATACACAAGAAGGAAATATCGGGTCATTTAACATTCCTGAAACTTGCAGTCCTAGAATATTTGGTTGCAATCACTCTTTTTTTCCAATATTCATGTACATCTATACGTTTCCAATTTTACATACAAATATATGTTCACATAAGGATGTTTTTTCCACAGAATCATTTTGTACGCGCCTCTTCTTAGATACCAAGCAGTTAGCACCTCTCATGTCTCATTTGCATAATGAAAAAGCATTTTCTGATGCGCAAAATGAGGCAGTCAAAGCTTTCTCATAGTGTTCCTTAGTTCGAGCAATAGCCGTTTACATGGGCCTTCGGATCCATTTAGTAAATGCACTTCAAAATATATTCCATTTTGATCCGTTTGACAAGTCGCTTGAACAGCATTTCAGAAAACTTTAACTGATTTCAGCTCATGCTTTTGCGGGCCTATTCAAGCTACAGCCAGAAATCTCGCCAAAGTTGAAATTAAAGTTTCTTAAGAAACAGCTTACTACAACCGAAATCTTACTGTCCAGTAATCGACTGATAAAGACAAGGCATTCGTAGCTTAGATATTTAAAGGCCGGTGTTTTTGTGGCAACGTGCAGACAGACTGGGAAGTTTCCGAAGTTTGCAACGTCTGACGTTCGATGATTGCTGGAATATATTTCTTTTAAAGACAGTCATATAAAAGTTCAAACGTCCGACTTAATCTTAAGTGATCTTAAGTCGTACCTAGAAGATTCGTCACGTCCGATTCAATATTATCGCTGTAAATGATGCTTGATTGTGTTCGAAATTGTTTTTCCCAACTAGTTCCTTCTTCAGATTTATCCTTGAAATAGAGCCAGCGTATCATGAGCTTTGGTTACATTTAATTTAGGTTGCGCTTACCGAGGGCGAGTTGATTGCGCAAGGATACCTTTTTCTTGTCGCTGGATATGAAACCACAGCGACTACCCTTCAGTTTATTATATATTCCCTTGCCGCCAATCCACACGTGCAAGAGATTGCCCATAAGCAAATTGTGGATACTGTCGGAGATAAGGTAATATTTGTGAATGATGGCTTAATTATGCGGAAAGTAATGTCAGCTTTAAAAAGTTTGCCGTCAAGAATAAAAAACGTCGGAAATCGGTGTATCAGTTTAAAACATAAGCATTCGCATTACTTATCCGTCCCTATCAATACGCGCCAAACGAAAATAGTAGCGTGAAACAATTTGAGAGGTTTCGAAAAACAAAAAGAAACATCACCATGATTCTCGCAGCTTTCTCTTGTCGAGTAGAGCTTTTGTTAGAGCTTCCGTTTCAGTTGGATGCTTATGATGAGTTGACGAAAAAAGAAATCGTGGCGGGCATAACTGTTATGACTTGTCAAGACGTTATTTGCTTTTTTTAACTGTTCTTAGCCTGAAAGAAACCGTGGAACCATAGTGAATGAGTGGACGATTCCTACTAATAGACTACCACGTGTCCTGTAATAGGGTATAGTGGTCTTTCTTTCGTAAGGTGTCGAGAAAAAGGCTACGTTCAAAGGAGAGGCTCTCGTTTCCTATATTTCTGTGATGGAACGCGCACGTGCACAAATTCATTTCGGCGAGGTTGTCAGACGACCAGAAATGTTTGCCGCAAGCGGTGCTCAATTTGGAATCCGTCGTCATTCTCATTTTCAGGAAGTGATCGGACACGATGATATTATGAAGATGCCATATATCGAACAAGTGATGAATGAAACATTGCGGATGTACCCGCCAGTTCCAAGGTAGAGTGAGCGCCTTTTTGGCAAGTTCATTTTTTTTCGACGGAAAAGCGCTCTTTCGAATTTAGCATATTTTGTTTATAACTTATTTAGTAGCATATTTTGTGCATAACATAGTTACCCTTAACCACTACTGAACTGTTCAAAGGGAGACTACGACGCAGCAGATTTTCTCAACGGCACTGTTGTTTACAGAAACGACCGGAAGTGTAAGTCGAATATTACATTAAAAGGTACTACTATCGAGAAAGATACTTTCGTGTTTGTGCCAACGTTTGCTCTTCATTATGACGAACGGTACTATCCAAATCCGCAGGTGTTCGACCCGGACAGGTGAGATATATCATTGCGTCGGCGTTTTGCACAGGAAAAGGTCTCCGGTGGCGTTTCGTATAGCTTGAGCTTCACACGTCATGAGGGGATGCTAACTTGTTGGCGTACGGGAGACCAAAGAAGGAAACACTTTTACGATGCCACTACAATGAATACTCGAAGCTTCTTCATGCGAATTCGAGCAATCAATCATCGGCTCATAATCAGAACAATATATAATTCTAAAGCATTCCTCTTGGTGTGCTTTAGTAGGTTACAGTCGTTTTTGGTTCTTATCTAAGCAGGCCGTTTCATCAGCATCCAAACCCTCTTACTCGTCACCCATATACCAGCAGTTTTGCGATGGCGAATCTGTATCTGAAGGTGGCTAACGGGGATCGAAAAGCCAGGTCCGGAAATTCTACCCATTCCTGAGATGGGATTGAGTTGAAACCATGGAACGTTTTGTGTGTGAGCTGCTTAATGCAACCAATTGTCAGAACCACAACAACCATTTATAGATTCTCGCCAACTGAGAAGGCGAAACGAGATCCACTTACGTTCGTACCGTTCGGCATCGGTCCACGTACCTGTATGGGAATGCGGTTCGCTCAAATGGAAATCCGTCTCACATTAGCCTACCTGTTGCGGAAGTTCGAATTTAGCGTTCCGGAGGACCTTTTGGTATGAAATATTGAGAAACATGAGTAACCAGAGTGATATTTGAAATGCCTGGATCACCTTAAGGTCATCGGCAGGAATTGAGCCCTTCTGTAGTAGATTTCTGATCGCTGAGCGATTAGGCGCTGACGCTGACAAATACATGCATATGCTAAGAATGTCTGTTATTTGACCAGTAAAATTGGGAGAAAACATTTTTTTTGCTCGTAGTGATTGTATTTGAGTGAAATTACACATGCGACGTACTGCTGAGATACTTGTGTGGTTCCTGTTACGGTTCCCGTTTGGTTACTTTTTAGACGAGCTCTGGCTTCGTAATCTCTAAAAGTCGCGGCCTAAACGCATCACTACAGGGCCATCAAAAGAATTGTTATTAAAATCATAAGAAACCACTTATTTTTTGTTCATTCAATTAGGCTTTGAGCCTGTCTAGAACACTATCTGCAGGGCAAGCCGCTCGAACTGGACACAACTGGAATGACGAAATCGAAGGGGCCGACATTCATAACTGTTAAACGAAGAAACTAACGAATCAGCGGAAGTGGCGGACGTTGGTCGGATCTGTCCAAAGAAAAGCGCGAATAATAATTGATATATGATGTCACTGCACATTATTGTTGTGGGAGCAAGGATCCCTCGGATCCCCTTAAGCCTGTTGTAGAAATGACGGAATAGAGCTATCCGAACTTCCTCCTTGGGAGAAACTCATAGATCTCTATTATGCCGTGCACTCAATTTGTCCCTGTGATGGTGCTCTTTTAACATTGCTAAGGCGCAATATGAATGAAAACCGATGGTAGGTGGAGTTGGCATGCGCATTTCGCAAAACCCAAACGCACTCGGCACGAACGTGTTCGTCATATTCTGTCAGTAGGCCTTTGGCAAATTTGTATGGTCATAACAGAAACATTCAGATATCAATGAACAGATCCACCATAACACATCTGAACTTAGCGCGTTCCCTATAGATTTGGCAAAAGTAAATGTGGTGTTCCGAAAAAGTACCACATCGAGGTGTCAATGCGGTATCGCACACATCTCTTTAATAGCACCGATTAAGAGGCCACATTCAGGTCATTCCTCTTCTCTAGTTCGCACTGTTCGAGTTAGGCATAATATATGTAGAATTTTTAACAGCAAATTTTTAAAAAAATGAATATTTTGAAGTTGTGCTTCTGCTTTTACCATCAAATGTCTGCCGCAGTAAACTTGCGTCGTGCGAGAAACACTCCAGTTCACTTCGAAACCGGTTGTGAAATATACCTTACAAAACATTCGCTCTATTGCCCAGTGAAAGAGTTTACTGATGAACTTCAATCTCTTCAGCACATGCAGTTTTGTTTAGGGTCCTGGTCGAACCCTTATTGATTTTTAAGCGAATTCTGTCATCGAGAAACCGTTGATTAAAGTTCATATTTACGTTTGGCTTCTCCTGTTTACGCCGATTCCTTGAAAGAAGTGCCACATGGGCAACGCGTTTCTTATCTGAACAGCCTAAAAAATGGTTTCAGGAAAAGAGCAGAAATTCGCGGGTAAAACCATCGTGAAGGGCATTTTTAAGAAGTTTTTAGCATACAAAGGAACTATACTGTCTCAGTTTAAGTATGACTCAACTCGTTCAAATGAAGTTGCTACACATGATGAAATTGACACGCATGCAGAATGTGTGCTTTTGCACAGGATCAACCCAGCCCACCCAATACCTCGCTTCTCTTTGGAATGACGTTTCGCAAGACCGTGCTTCTTCTTGAAAATTCTTACATCCTGACGTCGGCAAGATTCCCAACCAGCAGAATCAAATACACCTGCTAAGTTGCGCCTTTCCTTTACTACCCTAATAGCCCTTTTGCTTTTATGATTCTCTCGTCATAGTTTATCGGTTGGAAAAATCAATCTTCATCGTATCATCCGATAATGAATAGACGATCCAGTTCAATGACTGTTCCCTATCTAGGTTCGTATTAGTCACTAAAATACTTTATCGAAGTTCTCCTCTTTCTCTTCTCGTCCAGCTTAATTATGATGAAAGCAGCTGATTCGTGAAAAAAACCAATGACAATAATGCCTTTTACGAATCAACTTGCTAACTGCAGCAATGGATGTATTTTGAAATGCAAGCAAATTTGATTCACTTTCCTCGTCCGCTCTCTGAATCCTTGCCGAACTTGTGAAGATTCCTATGCGTTTCATGAGCTTGGCTCTATTGAGAAATTGGAATAAACACTAAGTGGAAAAGGGGAAAAAAATGTGTTTCCGGTTTCCACGAACCATAGATGGCAATTAATCGTGCAGCGTTCCTAAAGTGGCATGTTTGTGAAAACCGGAATTGAGCGCAACTTTACGCACGTGGTAAAAAAAAAAAACTAACATAGAAGCACTAAGAGCTTTGCTGTATGCTAAAAGGCCTCGACTGCTTTTTAAATGCGTCAAAGCAAAACAAAAAAATTCGTGAGAGATCAATTCGCGATTCCAAGTTCAATGATGCTTTCAAAAGTATTTACGTTGGAGTGGTTCGGGGCGGTAAATGCTCCAGAGTAATGAAGCATCACATCCAGCTTCGTCAAAGGAGGCCGCAGCTGAAGCTGGCTAAATGAATCGAGCACAGATCCGATGGCTCGTATTTGGACGTCGGAACTCAAAGCAAGGTTAATCGTTTGCATGGAACAAGGTCGGATGTGCATTCTTTTTTCACCTTACAATCAGGCTGGTCGTTTATACAAACAGAGCACAACAATGATTGGTGCCACTGCCGCTTCTGCCAACTAGGGGCGATTGAAATGGGGTTTCACACAAAAAAACCTCAACTTGCCTCTCGCAGAAAGCGCTAGCGAAGCACGCCATACAAGGTTTTTGCATGTAATGCCGTCTGGAGAAGCTTGCTGTCACCATGGAACCATTTGTGACATCGCGAAAAACATATAATGACGCGATCGGGCTAACATTTACGACTGGCTCCAAAAATGAGGAGGTTATCTCCATAAGCTGAGAAAAAAACAGCCTCTGGAATACTGAAATTCGGAAGGAGGCGGCGTTGTGCATTTGTTTGTTTCCATTTCAGTGAAGAAAAAGTTACTGAACAGTTCTTCACTCGCGGAAAGGGTGAAGAACTATTCGATTCGTCATCGCTGATACGGAAGCAAGCAAAATAAACCTTCCGAGTTTGTTGTCTTCATTTCAGGGGAGCAAACTCAAAATTTTCAAAGTGTACAAGGCCAGAGCACAATATTTTGCGGTTTGCTGTTTGCCACATACAGCACAGAAATTGGTATTTCCTCGACAACTCGACTTGAACTGACTATATATTACAACTCAACTTGAACTGACTCATTACAACTCAACTTGAACTGACTATATATATATAGAACTTCAGCGAATCGCTTCATGGAATGCTTCCTTCATAAATATTCTTAGAAGTTTGATGTGTCAAATGCTCTTCTCGCTCAACACAATACCAGAATCTACTGCTGTTTACTCATTTTCTGAAAGTATAACGGTATCCCTAAAGATCCTTTCCTGCTAACGGCCCTGCGGACCATCAATTGTTGGTAGTTTTTAAGATATCGGTGAATTCGCTGCAACGTGCGTTCTGACAATGTGTTCTGACTACGTGCGGCTTTTGCATGCCACCAAGATTTAAGTGAATCTCTGCGAAGGTGTCATTTTTTTGCGGTACAATTCCTAGAATACCGACAGCTCAGAAATTTACGAGGAACATCAGTTTGTTTCACTAAGCAGCTAGGCGACAACACGACCAAGAAAGCGATCGGCAATCGATTGATCTAACTGGTGTTTTCAAACATTGCTGGGTGCACCGCATAATTCATCAGTGGCATACTAGTGGCATCGACCAGAGATTATACTCCACGGCAAGGCGAAAACATCAAAATATACAGTCACTCGAACAATGGTGAATCCTGCACAGTCCCGACATAACAATTTCTTAATCTAAAGGCAAATAAATGCGACGGAAGCTTGCCACTAGCCAGTGCAGAATCACACTCTCGAAACCTTTAGATAACAACATATAATCATTGATTCCAAATTTTTTAAATGGCAATGCTCTCTTTAGTGATGGAAAGCGAGAGGAAGCTAATTTTTCCGCAGCAACGCCACTGAGGGAAGTACCTAAATAGTCACGACGCTCGCTTCAAACACAAACGAAATGGAAATAAATTTTCCACTTCCTCAAGTGTCTACAGATCCTTTACAAATTGACACTTGATGAAAAAACTCGGGAACCAGTACTGAAGATTTCCAATTCACTCTCTGGGTGGCTCTCGAGCGAAATTTGTTTCTTTCAAACTTCATCAGGCAATTTCCGAACTAACACATTCAGATGTACAGATATGGAGAGCATATAGACATTGATAAGCGACAAAACCCACAAGTCCAGGAATTTCAACAGATTGAAATAGCAATCGCACATCGCCATCGCCGAACTATTCGACTGTCTCCTGCATCAATGGGTTCTTAGCTAACAGTATGCACCGAAAACGCACCATGAAATACATATTTATTTGTCTGTTTAATTACTTGTTTAGTTTTTTATTTGTTTATTAATTTGTCCATTTAATTAATCAATCAATCTATTTTTCCATTTAATTGATTCATTTGTTTATTGATTAATTGAATTATTTATATATTTATATACTTACTCATTTATTTATTGATTTTATCTATTTATTTTAATTAGTTCATCAATTAATTAATTCATTCTTTCATTTATGTATCCATTTATCTATTTAGTTGTTTATTTATTTATTTATTTGTTTGTTTACCTGTTTATTGATTTACCTTGTCCTATGTTACCGAGATTTACCAAAATCCCTCTAGTATATTTTTGCTTATTCAAGCCATTTTCTTGCCCATTTGCCGGATGCGACGCCCAACTGGTTGCATGACAAACGTACAACAGCTGTTTCAATTCGAATGCGATAGCACTATGAATTAAGCTTGACACCATTGAATAGACAGTGCAATTATAAATGCGCATTTTGAGATACTCTTTTAACGAAAAGCGAAATGTTTCGCTGTTACGGTGCTTTCGATTGTAAGCGATTCACTGCAATTCGCTTCTGCTTTTTTTTTTCCGATAGCGCTTCTTAACGATTAATACACAAAGCCAAATACACTCAGAGCTGCAAAAGCATGCCGGACATCCAAGCGTAGCATTCATATCCGATAGTTCACTCAATTCAACGTTTCTCCTTCAGCGACTTCAGGAATTCCATTATTCATCCGCAGATGGCCTTTATGATTTTTTGAGGCTTATCACATATAAATGTAACGGTTAGCTAAGCTTTACATGAGTTTCTTCAACCTTTGCAATGCTTAGCCCAAGTTTGACGCCATGATGTGAATGACTAACCTCACAAAAAACAGGGAAGTAAAAAAAGCACTGAATTACCTGATGAATGAGAAGACAAGAAAAACCGACGAGTGTTTGTCGCCCAAATTGTTCCTGTCAGAAATTTATAAGAAGGAACAAATAATGACACTTTTCGCTCTTTCTCAACAGGTTCATTTTCATTTATTCGCCCAGAGCAGAGACCGCAGTTGCTTGTCAGAAACGGCCCAGTAAAGACATTCCGTGAATATTCGTGCGTCTTCTTGCAATTCAAAACCGTCATTGGCAAAGAAGGCCTCAAAGAACTTCGGAAGATTGAGCAGCTCAGCTTACCTCCTACATAACTCTAAAGATCTGCTCTTAGCGCACAGACGCACACTTTGCAATCATTGTCAGTGTTCTGATATTCTCCCATAGTTACATCTAAATGTGTTCGAAAAAATCAGACAATACAATGACGATTTGTAATTAGGAAGTCATCAAACCGAGAGCATCAAAATATAATATGCATGGTTTCATTAGCCAGACGAATCGAGTAGAAAATACACTGCATATTTCTTTGCTACGGGAATATGGTTATTCCATTTGGGTGACAAATTTTTGCCGATAATCATTTGGTTCTTCTTAATGGTTGTGTTGCTTAAATAGGCTCTCGGTAATGAATAGGCAAAAGCGATTGTTTTGGGGATGTTTAGTTCAACGATAAAGATTGCATCAATCGAGCTATCAGCACCTCCAGTGAACAAGTCGTTATGCAACGTCGATTAACAATGTATAGTCGCCCTGCCGATGTACCGTCGAACTGACAGCCCCTCAAGTCGTTTATCGGATCATTTCATAAAGTATGATTGTGAAGCTTCAATGCGATATTATGTTTGGCTCGAGTAGCCAAAGCGTTCCATATCGGTCATATGCAGAGCGCATTGGTGAAAGGGATCTCAATGTATAACACCGAGCCGGCTAAAAACGTTCAGATGAAGTTGTATGACCACGATTCGGGTGAGTGCCAAATTTAGATGCAAAATCTTTGCATTTTTGTCGTGTAAGAAAAGTGGAAAAGGTCTTGGAATGGCCTAAAAACACAATGTCAAAAGTTAAGATGATGCACTAAGAATTTATGGTCTCCATCAAAGGTGCTATGATTTAACAAGAATTTCAATGGTTACTCACTCATATGCTCAAGGGTAACCTGTTTTCTTGGACAATAAGGTATGGTAGAGCATCACGAATTGATGACTGCCAACAGTTTATCATAAATCATTTCAGCCCACTTCGTTTCCAAGCTTTGATTCACATGTAATGATCCCACAGAGATCAAATGAAGCATGACATCACTGCATCTTAGATGAAACAACATTATAAGGAATCCTTCTTCTCAAGAGTGAGTCAACATGCGAAAATGTGACGGTTGAGCACAAACATATATTTCAAAGTTCAACATGATTCATTGGAGATGCTCATACCGACGAACTTATGGCAGAGGGAAGAATGGAAAACACGGGCACCCTGTTCTTGTAGGCCGCACTGCCGATGTGCGTTTGCTTCTACTATAATGTTATACAAAAGTAGGGCGGAGAACGTTCTAGTAACCAATAATATTTGAAAAGTTTATCATTCATCATCATTTAATATTTCTAAAAGATATTTCTAAAAGGTGAATTACTTTCATATGCTGTTAAGTGGTGAACACAGCTGCACATGAAAGCACGACCACAGCCCCTTCGTTCGTTCCGTCCAGAAGAATTAATGACCATCACATTCGTTTCGGCAAAAACATGCGCGAAGTCACTGGTCCAACAAGAGCGTGCCAATAGGCGGTTTGAACGACCTAACCTTTTTCGTCACCCATCCTTGCTGATGCATGATTACTTTCGTTGACTATATTTTTCAACATAACCTCTTCAGTTTAAAAAATTCAATGCATGCCTCCTCACTCCTGTTGTCGTCCCCTTTCCCCGTCACTCCAAATTCTCGAACTTTTCCAGATTCCAGCAAAAATTTTCGGGCAAAAACTTCCTAGGCATAAACTTTCGAACCAATTCTGCGGTAACAACTTCAGCCGACAAACCTCTGAAGAAGACTAGGAACCCTGTGATAAATGGGTTCTCCGAGTTGTAATTGCTGAGGGCGCCGAAATCATCAAATCTTATAAAAATATCATCTTGGCCGGCCATATTTTTTGAAAGTTTTTTCCTTTAACATTAGATTCTCCGTGGCTTTTCCGTTTCTGCCAGCTGCGGGTCTCTCTTCAAAAATGTTTTTGTCCAAGGATGACAACCTCCAGCACCAGTTTTCGGTAGGGAGGAGGTGAGTAGGACTGAAGTTCTTTATGCGTGATTCAGATGGCAGTCCTGTTTTTCTTATGTGATGAACAGCGCGTGCCCTTCGACTACTAAATGAAAAAAATTTTATTGATTGTTTGCTCAAAAGCAGTCATGGCTATAGAAAGAGTTATCAAAAACCAAGGAATAGCATTAAGAACTGTTAATCTCTGGCCTGAAGAACACGGTTTGCACAATCTGGTTCCACCCACATTGAGCGCTCACAGCAACTCAGTCCAGATGAACAACGCAAAACGATATGCCTCTCAGCTTTCGGTTCGTAATGACCAATTTCATAAATTCATAAGCAATGTGCAGGTGTGCAGCCGGAAGGCATGTTTTAGGTGCAAAAATCATATGTTTCAAGAATAAAGACTACGCATAATTCCTGCAATATAAGCGCTATTCAACTTACAGTATATATAATGGCCAAGCTTGTGAATACTTCAATTCATTCATTACGATCTTGTCTGCAATCCTTTCTCACTGAAGACAGATGAGACTGTTTTGAGTCCTTTTTACTTTTGAGGCTCATGTGGAGGTTAGACGATCCAAAGTAGCGACGGATGGGAGAATATGGTGGCATCTTGCTATGAACTGCCAGGCGATGAAGTGTCAAGAATACTGCGGCAATGGCGGGTCATGTTTCCCTGTGATTTAGATTGGCGACCAGTGTAGGTTAATCGTCTTCATGAGAAGATTTTCTGAAGAGTACAACAGTGCAAAAGAAGGACGCTTCTAGTGACCTCTATATCAAATGATGTACAAATTAGTCAAGTGCTTTATGAGATGGAGTGATAAAATTTACAGCAACGCACCCTCTAAAGTTTGATGCTCCAATTTGGAATTTTTTTTACTAACTATATAGTGCATTTTCATTAAAGAACACATATTCCGTTTACTTTGTTTAGAGAATGCAATTTATAACAGAGGCGCAAACTTCCTCCTTTACTTGGGGAGAGCGGTTACACTCTCCTGCAGTATGAACATGCAACCATGAATGGTGAGCAGCGGATGATATCCCATCAGGACGTCGGCCGGTTGCGCAAACATGTGCGTGTGTCATGCCCTAAAGTGAGACGAATTGTTATGCTTTGCTTTTTTCGCTGTTTTCGACGACATTGGCCGTTAGGTATGAACAACAAGCTTAAGATGTGGCGAACAAAACACTCAAATGTTTGCAGTAAACGTTGCCCATTCACCGCTCTCATTTGTCCTTCAACGCGTAATTTTAGTTCCGGAGCGTGGATGTCATGCTCCCTCGCAAACAGAGTGTACCAAATTCATGGAAAGGAGCTAAAGTGTTCCTGGACAAAGAATAATTTCGTTTATGCAGGTGATTAAAGAAAATCCTTCGAAGATAAATTTTGTATCTTGACGTCCGGAAAGAAATGTGTGCCTTCCTCTTACCATCTTTAGCCCCTTCGGTAACCGCTTGCAGTCCGTTTGATAAGCTAAAAGACTACAACGAATCTGTCAGCTTTTCCACATGTATCAGCCAAACTTCCTTGGTAATTGGATGGACTCCGTTATGTTTAACTACAAAAAATATTGATTTTTGTAATGATAAGGTACACAGTCACAGGTATATCATTCAGAAAACCAGGCCTTATCATGCGTAAAGGTGTATTTCCAAATGGTTATCTCAACACCAAAGGTTGACGTGACCGATGCAAGCCTCAACATTTACCGCAAGTAGGGCCTGTTTTTGCCTTTTCCGCATTCGAGAACAATTAACGCCACTGCTATACCCATACCATCAATCAGCCGTCTCTCATGAAAACTAGTGAGCAAAAATCCAAAGAATCTTCTTCTTTGAATGGTGCGGTATAAGCGCAGCAAACTCGAATCCGTATGTACATCATGAATTGGAAGTAGCAAGTCCCTGAATATAACCCGTTACGAAACTGGCTTGTTGTTAAAACCCACGTCGCATTCCAAAGCCGAGGCTATTTCATACAGCTTTAAGATTAGAGCTGTAACCATAAGATGATGCTCTCCGTTCTCGAGAACTTCCATCCTCGAGAATTCTTGAGAACTACATTGATTTTGGACGGGACCATGGTAAGATGTGCATGATATGAAATATTCGACTGCAGCTGAAGTTTGACGGCGAGTCGACGGAATGCATCAACAAGCGAAGCATCAAAGACCTCAAGCGTGCATACGTTATTTTAGGCACATTTAAGTGCCCGCATCCTACTTCCCAGTTGCAGCAGTTTTGTAAGGCAGCAGTTTGGATATCTTTTGTGAAAACAGCATGGCACTATAAAAACGACCACAACATGAGCCTCCTGGAAGATGTCCGCACCTTCAAGTGAAAACGAAGCAAACAAAATCTTCGCGACTGCTTCGCCTAGAAAACGTAAGGAAGCAACGCAGTCACACAACAGTTCATAGTACAAAACCTAAAAGTGACACTTAAGCAGTACGACTACATATGGTAAGTTGTGTGCTCCACGAGATAACGTCTTATGCTCAGCGCCGTGCCACCATTTGAAAATCGTGGTGATAGGCAGGAGCCCTCAGTGCTGCAATATGTAAGCTCGCTATCACTGTGGAAATAGTTTTCTTCGATGTTCGCCAACTTGAAAGTTGCATTTTAGGGTTGATTTCTGAAATAACGTTATCGGGTAGCGTGAAATCCCAGTGGTCATCGTGTGGTTTATGTCTGACCCCAGTATGAGGTGCGAAAGTATCCGATAATAAACTATTCCACTGATTTTTGGGTTTGCTCAGTAATACTGACGAAACCCAGTGCAATCATGGTGCGAAGCAAAGGCTTATACGACAGTCTCATGCACGGTTATGTTATTCTGTGCTTGCAGAATTCGATGACCACTCTGCTTTTTGTAGCTTCACGACCGCGAGGGAACATGAACAGCAAACTGATGGAGCGAATAGCAAACTTCTGATAAACTGCTGTTTTCCCATCTCTTTCTATGCCATGCGGACATTTCTATATGCAAACAGTTTCAGGTAATAGAAGGCACTGAACTTTTCGAGTCATCGGTTCACTGAGCTACCATAATTCGGATATTTCTTCGGTTGTCGATCTTGGCTACGGCTTCTGGAAGAACCGCCTCTTTCAAAGCCGTAAAAGTTCGCCTGGCATGACAGAATTGCGGTGCTTACATCAGGCGAGCATCGTACATGAAACGGCCGTGGAACGTTTCACCTTTCATTTCTCCAGCTGCTTCAAGAGAAATTTTCATCTTAACTTTGTCAGCGATACCCCATCATCTTGCCAATACAGATACTAATTCCTCCAAGCGTGGAAAATGTAATCGAATTGTACGTGGAATTTCTGCTCGAGTCTTGTTGCCAGATGGATCGGTCGACACCGTCCAGTGAAATCGATGAGAAAAAAAAGCGACGGTAGCACATGTGAGTACAGCGCGCGCAATCGTCGGATGGACTAGTCAAGAGGTTTCGTACGCTTGCCTCGAACTAGAATGGCTAAGTGCGCAATCTTTCTTCCCATCTGGTTCTCCTATTTATGCTGCTCACTAATTTGTGCGAGAGAAATTGCTTCCGAATGATCAGAATTTAAGGGAGACGAGAAACGAGATCCGCATCAAGTTAGTCCTCACTTATTTGAGTTCCAACGAAAACGTATTTGATTAAGTGATTTAGCAATAATCATATATGACACTCTTAGGTCTAAGCCGTTGTCTTTCAGTTGTCAACTGTCTTTCAGTTGTTCAGTTTGCTTCGAAATACACGTCCTGAGATCGGCACTTGGTTTTTGTTTATTTACTCACTAGCTCGATACCAAATCATTCCGCATCAGAATGGAAGTCGTTACTCGATCGAAACAAGTTTTTTCTACAACTTAATACGGCATCTTAGCGAAGACCAAGCATTCGCTTAAAAGAACTCCTTCCGAATATTTTTTTTTCGGTCTGCTCACTTCTTTAGTGACGTTTACAGTGAGTCACCCATGGCCCTGAATGAAAAGCGCATGTTTACTCTGCGCTATGCGGGCTACAATGGAAGCTGTGCTATATAAACTTGCGGACTCTCGTTGTCGAATTAGTTTGGCATATCTTCCGTGAGCAATGTTTATATGCAAAAGCTTACCGAAATAGCTTGTTGTTTTTTTTCTTCGCGACAGTTAATGAACTACTCGCCACTCTCTTCCTTGCAATTCTGTCATGATCATGATTGGAGACTCCATCATTGGTGCTCGATGTCCGAAATCGCCAGGCTTACCTAACTTTATCGAGAGTAACCAATCTATTAAGGAAAAGACCGTTTCCGTTGTTTTGCAGTTATGTTGGCAATTTTCATCGCATGTATTTCGTTTCTATCCACCACGGATGCGCTGATTGGGCGAACTCAAAGTGCCGGCGTCCGCGGAGTGCTTATGTGTGGCAATCGGCCGGCTTCGAACGTTCTCGTGAAGTTGTACGACAATGACAGAGGTGAAAATGTGTCACCACATGAATTTCTGCTTTCAAAAGTAAATTGATCTAAAAGCGCTCGGTTTGGGTCGGTGAGCATTTCTTAAGAGTTGAGATCTTCTGCAACATTTCTGATAGTTCAAAGTGGAAAACTCTCTAAATCTCAGTTCTATGCTACTTGTGTATTTTGTATGAAACAGGCATCGATAGGGACGATCTCATGGCGAAAGGAAAAACGGATGCAAGAGGCTTTTTCCAGCTAGAAGGTCACACCGACGAATTCTCAACAATCGACCCTAAACTCAACATTTATCACGACTGCAACGATCATCTCGTAAGTTCAACCATGTAGCTGCACCATTGATATTTAAGCGTGTTCAAGTGATCGCATGAATTGTCAGTGGTTCTGCTGAAGTTTTAGAATACTTCGTTGAGAAACGGCTAGACAACTCGTAAGATATGTTGTGGTTAAACGTCAAGAATAGGTTCATGGTTTTCGCGATTTTTCGTAACGTCATGAAACGCCCAAATTCAGAATTCCTTTATCAGAGTGATTCACTGTAACAACATTCACTGTAGGATGGTGGCAACGTTCCGTTCAAAATCCATCTATAAATTGGCACGTCACTGTCTTGTGCTAGCAGCTACTTCTTTTGTTAAGTACCGTTTTTTTTTTCACTGACGAATTAGTCGTACCATTCGATCACGGGTAACTTCGATTCTCGTTTAGAATTCTGCAGGCTTTTTGCTCTAACGATCATAGAACCATCCTTAGCTGTACTGTCTTATAAGGAAGGATACCACTAGGATCCACGGAAGAACGCCATTCAATCGCCGAAGATATCTTGGTTGAGCGAAATTCGCCTATCATTCCTCTTGTGTTCTCCACATAATCAGTACAGCGTGTGGAACGGTTATCTTTAAAAATATACTATGCATCAAGCAGTGACCCACTGGCATCTCGAACAGAACACGAATTTTTACAGATGCAGCCCAGGGAAAGTAAGGGGCTCAGAATATGGTTGCAGATTTCTAAAAAATTTGTTTTAATAATAGAGAATTTTTTTGCAGCCTTGTCAACGAAAAGTGACTTTCTACATTCCGGATAGTTATGTGAGTTCCGGGAAGAGACCTACACGAATTTACGATATCGGAACAATAGATCTTGCGCTGAAGAGGAAAGGAGAATCGCGGGATTGCATTCACTGATTGTGACGATTTGTTCATATTTGCCTTGTTTTGGCAAAATTTTGAAAAATAAAAATTGTTCAACTAGAGGTCTAAACATCTCTCACCTCTCACGAACGATCTTAAAGTTACAATGGATGATATCTCATTGCCATAAAGCTTATGCACTATCCATCGGTTCTAATTCAAATGCACTGAATGACATCCAACTATTTATTACCTGCTCCTTTTTTTGTCAGTCAAAACATTTAGCCGCATAGAATGCAATTAAATTGGGCTGTCGATTGTTGAGAGAGCTTCGAATTGTACTTAAGACAGCAGGGAAACCATCGTACAAAGATAACCTGCTCGTTTGCTTGTCGGCTGATGAGCTATCAAAGGAGTTTCTGAAATTCTGACCTGATGTCAGTGAGAGGACAAAATTAGACATTTCACTAGCAAACTGGACGGAAAACATGTTCGTAATATTGACCAACAGCTTGGGCGAATGACAGATTATCTGTTGAACTAGCTGTTCTTATTGGTGGAATTTAGGGAGATCATCGTGATAGTCGATGATATCTCCAGCTTGCTGACATCCTGCTGATTACGTTCTCCTCTTGGAGCAATCGCAAAACAAAAAAAAATAACGAATCATTAATAACCTGCCTAAAACTACTAGCAAATAGGTCAAGGCTTTTGCAAGCGATTTCATATGTCCAAAAAAAAACCAAGCAGAATCTACAGGATCAGCAGGGAAAGTTTTATGGTCTAATGTGCTCATCCAACCTTTCTCATTTCTTATGAGCAGTTTCATCGACCCCACAAGAAAAATGGAAGTGTAACTAGTGCAAACGTTGGCGTCCGATTTCGCTCTCCCCTAACAAAATTTAAACTTGCTTACACTGGCCAGAGCTGTGATATTGTCAAATCTACAACTGAGCTACCGTTCATCCCGATGTTCGGTCAAATGTTTTTTTTTGTGACCCAGCGTTCGGACGTAGATTCCAACAATAACAGCCAACTTCGCGTACACTTCCTTTCACAAACCACCACGCCGAAGATGAGCTGCATACAACATGCAAGCTTTTTCGGTATGATCGCATCTTCCACTGAGTGGAATCCTCTTTTTTTCTTCTCTCTTCATAAAACAAACAATTAAAAAATTAGCAACTTTTACATTTCAAATGAATTGTTGGTGAACTGCGCATTAACTAAAATGGTTATCGATATCCCTGCAATCGAGCAACATTAGCACTTACAACAATCCATACTTTCACGATAGCAAATGCATTCTCAAAGGTCACCGACCATGCTCAAACAATATAGGTATAATTCCGCATTGTACGCAGCCAACACATCGACCGCCCGTGACTGTAAATAGTTTATACTTCCCCAATGCAGATTCCTAATGTTCTTTTCTAACAGCATTCGTGCGCTTGAATGGTGCAACAATTACTTGTACACGTGCGCATCATAAACTGTCAGCCGGGAAAGAAAAATAATCCCAACTATCGACTACTCATGAAAAATCCATCAATATAAACTCGACCATGATCGATACAAAAGGAAAGCTACATTTTTGTATTCTTTGCTCTACTAGCCATAATTCATTCGGATCTCGTCAACATCATTTGTTTCTGCATGACCGCTTCACTCTTTAATATTCACATCCTAATTCTGATGCAGCCATAAGTTTTGTACTTCCAAGCCGTTCGGTTGATGATGCTGACCACTTCACACATCTGGAAAACTAGCCGACCTATCTGTATCATTCTGCAATGTCTTAGCATATCTCTTACTTCTGTTTAAGAACGCTTCGTGTGCTTCGTGTGCTCCTAGATTCAAATTCAATTAAAAAAAATAACTGCTTTGAAAATTCCTTAGCTGAGAATAATTGCAAAAAACGTTTGAAGCATTGGAACAGTGCTTTTTATATCACATAGACATCACCGAAACCCCTCGAAACATGAGCAATTTTGTTTTCTGCCAATCCATGATTTTCTACGTGATTCTCTGCTTGAAAAACTCAGTAACGCGGAAAATTAGAAAAATCAAAGAAAATATTCCATGAAAGAATAGCACGGGCAACATTCCCTGAATGAATCCGAATCAATACCTAGAGTTCTATGAATATCTGAAGTTCTTTTGGCAAAGTAAAAAAGTTTTAAATGAAAATGTCAGCAGCTCACAGCACTGTGTATGGAAAGAATGAATTTCGGCGCATCCGAACACAAACCTCTTCGTACACAATTTGTACCGTAGATCAGTGAGGGGTCGACTTAGATATGCAAAAAGTGTTGCACAAGGACACGAACCATGGTAAACAACGGCTTTTTTTTTTTGTTGAAGACAACAGGTGCCGGTATAAAATACCAATGAAGTTATATTTCTTCAGTTCACAAGTGCTCTCATTGATTCCATTTAACAAATTAACTCCTAAAATTCACCAAAGGTGCAAGATGTGCATGAGTGGAGGTCGCTTAGCATCGCTGCAGAAAGAACCAACACGGATAGCGTTTTGCATGAACTAGGCTGATTAGGCCGGTTTTTGTGATCGATGTAAACAATCACTGTCAACCTGTCCACAATACTAGGCTAAAGTTACTGCACACGTTAATGAATGTTCAACATCAGTATCGCTGTTGTGAAGCCATTTTCACCGACTCCTACCCCTTTAGCATCTGTTCATTTGCATTCAGTGTATCTCCTTACCATCAACTTCGTTGAGCTGCGGAGTCTTCAGCAATGCTGATGCTAGATGCCCTATGATATCGCAGCCTGATTATCACCTGCTACATGCGCACGCGTCATATTTAAATTTCACAGCACTTCAAAGCATCCCACGAAAGTTTCACGTTATGTTTGTCTTCTTTGATATTGCTTGTTACCTTCGATGTCTTTTATTCGTCTTTCGTTTACATTAAGCATTGTCCCGCCTATAGTGACACATATACAGATTTCCCCTTGATCTAGGAAAAACAACTTAACGGTTTCTTCCATAGAAATAAGAGCATGCTCTCATGCATGACCATTATTTGACCAAATAAAAAAAGCTCGCGAATACCGCCGCTTTATTTAACGTGAATGACTGACAGAAATGCGAAATGTCAAACTGTTTTTGTCATCCGTTTTGCTTTTGATGTGATGTGAAATGATTCATCTACAGAAAATTTTCAATGCAGACCCATTGTATCATCACAAGCTAAACATTTTCGTCTCACTTAATGGCGATCACATGGTTGAATGGGAACGGCTAAAGGAAAAGCTATAAGGAATTATCAACAAAATAGTAGTCTCCACCTGCATTCCTAGACTAGTAATCTCCTGCAAAACTTCTCCTGTAATTCCGATAATGTTGCACTTAATGTTTGCAGAAGACAATGATGCTCCAAGTGGATGGCATGAAACCAATCGATTTGTATGAAGCTAAAGCCTTTCGCGAACGAAAGTTTTTGCTTTAAAATGGTAGACACAACATGCTTGATGAACTTCGATGAAACACTGATGAAATTTCTTTGGAAATCTCCCTCGTAGCTCGCTGTGACTGTTGTAAACATTTCGTAATAGCTTTTACATATAGACATTATACCCGCAATAGTGAACAGATCGCATATTAGATCATTGAAAGAAAACATCACAAACAAACATCAACAATACAACAGCCAATCGACTAACAGATACAGCTATGAAAAGCATGTGAAATTTGAAAAAGATGAAAAATATTAGGCAGCATTAAAATAACGTTCTAACAACATTATAAACAACCATTTCCTAGAAAGTGTTCATAATTTCCAAGCAAACAGAACAATCATCGATCAGTCGTTCTGCATCCGCCGAAGTCGTCTTGAACGCGATTCACCCTGTGATCTCATTAATTCTCTAACAACGAAAAATTAATTCAAAACGATTAACTGAGACTAAAAACCGGGAAACTAGTGTTTCGAGGTTTTCATTATAAAAGTTTGAATGTCACTTCGATGGGATTCGAATATTAAGTTTCCAACTGGAGCAATATTACACGAGTTTTGGAAACAAAATTTACCAACTACCGAAGAAGGTGACGAGATTTCGAAAATATTATGTTCCAAGAACGGACGTACAAGTTAGTTGATGACCCATCATTTTAGCACACTATTTCAGCTGTACCTACGTATTTCAGCTGTACTATTTCAGCCGGACTCAATCGGGGCACCCAACTGTTTCGATTATGAGAAATGAAGCCGCCTATAAAGCAAGGATTTGTTTTCACTTAATAGGTAATCGCAAGTACGCATCTATTATATACACTGAAAACGTGCCACAAGCCCTACGGAATGTATGAGCGCCATACATTTATTCTGTCTCCATAAGCGATGAAAATTTTTTTCTAACATTGCCCTCCTACAAAAAAACACATGCTCGACGATAACTCATGGTATCGGGGAAACGCTTGATCCTTCACTGCGACGATTACGTCCAAAAAAGCCGCTAGTAGTTCTCGTTAACTATAGTGGCGATAAATTCGTGAACTGCTTGGTTGGAGTTGTTGGTTGAAGTTGAGCGCAGCGCGACGAGTCTATGTGCCGACGAAGCAGAAAAGAAAATACCCTTCGATGCGATTTTGTACTTTCATTTTGCGGCTGTAACGGAATGGCAAAAATTGCATAAGAGACAATACTTAGTTGAAATGAGCAATGGTCCGAAAACTCAAAAAATTGGAGGAAATACATAGCATTGTATAGCTCATACAAAAATTTCTACCTGGTCATGAATACAGACAGTTGTCGTTTTTTGTGTTCCATGAAACTGCAGCGAACCTGAACTGTTGCTCATGTTTGAGTTTCGACGCGAGCAGAAGTCATCTGAGGAAAGCGATACGGCACCAATTATCTCGGAAGACGATCTTCGTAAGGGAACATCGTCTGACGAATGCCTGTAATGGGATAAACAGCTGCACTCAAAGTCGCATAAGTGCGATTCTAAAGAGCAGAATAAAGTAGTACAAAAAAGCTACTGAAAACGGAATAGCACATGACGATGAAAAGCATTCATCATGAACGTGAAGCTTTTCTCAGAAAAAAAAACGCTTTATGCACATTTTCAAATAGTGCGCTATGGACGTGGTGAATGATTGAAAGCGGTGAAGTGAAAGTCGATTATATGAACGATGGTTTTCGTTCGCATTCGATCGTAAGTTTTTAAAATTACTGTTTAAATGTTATGATATTACTTGTATGACACTAATACAAATGATGCAATTTTTTCTGTTCAAAAAACATCGAATTATTCTTCAAACATTTCACAATCAGAAATTTTCGGCCTCTAAACTGTCATTATTTAGTGTGCTTATCCATGTTTGCCTCATTCGAGATTTTGCGTTCATTAAGAACAAATGAAGACCATTCACTAGCTGGATGGATATCTGTTCAACTCGTTTGGTGAAGAAGTGCAGATTTCGATGCAAAGATTGACTAGAAAGTACGCTGTGACATTATATTTTTCGTCAACTCGTCGACTGATCTCGGGGTCATTCGCTCAGACTATGCGCAAACAATATGTAGAAGGAACTGATGGCATAAAACAAATCTGAAATAAACGCTCACTGCGCGGTAAATTTAATGAATCAAGCTATCGTGGGACTGTCTCATAATCACCTCCTAAGCGTACTGTGTCCTAGCCTCTGATAAACTACCAAAAAGCTAAAATTATTACGAATTTTTACATACGTGAAAGGTACTAATGTAATCGCGCTGCTTCTTTCTCGACGTGGTTGCCGCTGACTCACTTACAAAAAGGCACCTGCATTGAGGTGCTTTTTTAAGGCGAAACGCGCTCCCGTACCGACTCCTCATGGAAGAAAGGCGCCTGGATGCTCACTTAATGGCCCACCCTGGTACACGGGCTCCTCAAGAGCCTCGAAACGTTGTTCTCTGTTAAAATCCCGTCAGAATGAACAGGTTGATCGACTGAGATCACTTTGTAATCGGTCCTAATGATTCTATCTGTGCTGCAAAATATGATATATGATTCCATATGAAGCAAACAGTCGGCAATCTCCTTTAATGAGATAATAAAGAAGCATGTGCGTTGTTCCATCAGGAACCTCTCTACGGCACACGACTGACTGAGGAAAACGTATACTTGGATCGGTTAATTTTCAACAGATGAGTTCTATTTCAATCACTCGTGTTTTTTCTAAGTAGCTAATCGATCGTTTAAAAAATCACCGTCCCGTGATTGCGGAACATTATTCCATATGAAGGAGGACCCTTCAATTGCAAAAGATCGGTTTTGGAAGACACGACGAGACAAGCTGATTCCGATTTGACTGCCAATGCATTTACCATGAACCAGTGAGCCAGCCGAAATTTGTCTGCCA
>JPKZ01002986.1:900378-932287 GCA_000803305.1 Toxocara canis | reverse complement strand
TCAACCGAACCGCGGATCAATCATGATTCGTGTAACATGCGCACTATTATGCCTTTCAAAATTCAAGCTGTGCTCGACACGGCAATTACAATCATTTCCTACGTGCTAAAAGTGCGACTTCAACCGCGGATCAATCATGATTCGTGTAACATGCGCACTATTATGCCTTTCAAAATTCAAGCTGTGCTCGACACGGCAATTTTTCAACAATCATTTCCCTCGCGTTGGTCGTTTTTATTTCAGGAAAAAAGTTCGTGATCGAAAACTGTTTCACCCACTTTAATGATCTATTCTTTCCTGCTCGAATAGCTTCAGAAATCCTTATTCCTGTAGGAACTGGCCCATATTTTGGGAATTGTCAGAAGTCTACATTATCCTGCACTAATCAAATTGTACCAAAAATCAACGCATGGGTAGTCCTATCGCTTGTCTTCCAGTACCAGAATCCGTGGATCCTATCATATGGGGCAAAGAAATAAAGTGAAAACCTGCTTGCTTAGTGCACCAATTCAGTCAATAAGCGATCACAAATCGAGTGTACAAACGTGCAAAACAACGCCAAATAACATTTTCCTCTATTGGAACAAAATGGAATGAAGTTCTTTCCCCTCCAAGAGGTGCTTGTGATTTTTTTCAAATGGCGACCTCTCAGATGCCCTCAATGCTAACTTTCGTAATTTTTCCGACTATACAACTGCATTCGCTATAGGTGAATACAGCTGATGAAAGCGATCCGCACAGAAGTTAGAAAACAGAAAACACTTAAATGTCATTTGACTACAAAGCTGCGATTCGAAAATCTCATCAGAAACATTGGAAGATATATTTGCTAATCGGTGAAACAGAAAATATCGCGGATGAATACGCTAAACAAAACGTTCCAGTTAGGAAATCAGCTTGCGATATCAACAACAACAGAGATTTACCTGAAGCACCCGAGAATCAGAAACTGAGATATTCGAGTGCCTCGTAGCTGACAAACTACTTTCTATTAAACGTCAGATAGGTGAACAAACAAGCACTCAAAGATTTCCTTTGGAGAGAACATCAATTCGGAAACCACGCCAGCTAGATGCAATCAGAAGCATTCGGTTTAGGAACGCATTTAAAAAAAAAATGCTTTTATCGCAATTCCCTTCTTACACAAAACTTATCGCAAATAAAACGCAAAAAACTGTTAAGGTCATTAAAAGTTGTCTTAGAAAGTGGAGACTGTGAAAGGTCGACTGATTTTGTCTCCGTTCGTTTCCAAAGATTCAAATTTCACCCATTTTATAAAACGATAATAAACATTTTTCATAAGTGGTAGCTGAAAGGAGAAGTTGGATACAAATGATGGCACATACTTTTCCCGATATGGGGATCGCTATCGATTGGAAGCATAAGGGATTCCTCCGATCCAAACAAATCAGCTAAAATAACTTCATCGAAAATACGAGACAATATGGCACGCATTAAAGTTTCTGACAGCAAGCTCGCATCAACATATCCCTTGCGCCAGGGACGACGGCACACCGTGGGTCCTTAAACAAACACATCGCGGGATATATGCATCACAACTTTCCATGCACAGAAATGATGAAATTAAGTTTTTCTTTCACATCGAATTATATGCCGTCCCTTCTCTTTGCTTGAAGAGCAGCTAACAATTGCGCGCGACTTTCATGACTTGCTTGTGATCCATATGTATGGATTATGAGATGTGTATTTTTTGACGCACTTCTTATGGTACTAAATCACTGGAGATAATCGTTAACACTTACCGCGAGTTTGTGGATTGCTTTATTTTAATCTGTTGTCCTCTCCCGGTGAACGGTCCACATCCACAACATTTGAAAGGTTCCTGAACCGCTTCTTTTGGCGGTAGCATCCACGTCGTTCGCTGTTTCGAACATCCGTATCGTATCAAACGACGAAAACTCGAACGAAATTTCTACAACGACAATAACTGCATCCGAGATTCAAACCATGGAAATAGTGAGGAGAAAAATAAAAAATCCACGATTACGCGGTGCATTCACAGCATCCCCTGCATCAAGCGAACATGGTGAAAGGAGTGGAGCAATCGCTAGGTGAGGATATGAAAGCATTAATGACAAGAGACCTGGGAAATTATGGAATCGAATGGCTTCGCTTCCAAATTACCTTTCATGGAAGGAGGTCACAACGGAACCCGAGAAATGAGCAAACTTCAGCATATTGGCTTGCACGACTTCAAACACATGAGGAAACATATGCTGCTAAAGAAGTTGACAGGTAAGGTCTATGAAGCTGTATCGAACCGATAAACATTGGGATGCTCTCGGTGCCCATAACGAAAAACCAAGACCTATTTTTCGAAAACATAACGGTGACCATATATGTCAGCGAGCGAAAACGTTATTTCTAAGTAGTCACAATCGGCTATTGTTTCCAGTTTTCGGATAGACGTTCTATCGAGGTACTGAGAACCTAGCTTACACACCACTAGTTAATCGTATCGTTCCATCAGCTTCATATACACAAGATGCGACAGTACCGACAAGCGCATGACGGCAGATTCAGAGTGGAACTGATATCGCTTGGGACACATATATATATATATATATATATATATATATTTTGGAGAGAACATCAATTCGGAAACCACGCCAGCTAGATGCAATCAGAAGCATTCGGTTTAGGAACGCATTTAAAAAAAAAATGCTTTTATCGCAATTCCCTTCTTACACAAAACTTATCGCAAATAAAACGCAAAAAACTGTTAAGGTCATTAAAAGTTGTCTTAGAAAGTGGAGACTGTGAAAGGTCGACTGATTTTGTCTCCGTTCGTTTCCAAAGATTCAAATTTCACCCATTTTATAAAACGATAATAAACATTTTTCATAAGTGGTAGCTGAAAGGAGAAGTTGGATACAAATGATGGCACATACTTTTCCCGATATGGGGATCGCTATCGATTGGAAGCATAAGGGATTCCTCCGATCCAAACAAATCAGCTAAAATAACTTCATCGAAAATACGAGACAATATGGCACGCATTAAAGTTTCTGACAGCAAGCTCGCATCAACATATCCCTTGCGCCAGGGACGACGGCACACCGTGGGTCCTTAAACAAACACATCGCGGGATATATGCATCACAACTTTCCATGCACAGAAATGATGAAATTAAGTTTTTCTTTCACATCGAATTATATGCCGTCCCTTCTCTTTGCTTGAAGAGCAGCTAACAATTGCGCGCGACTTTCATGACTTGCTTGTGATCCATATGTATGGATTATGAGATGTGTATTTTTTGACGCACTTCTTATGGTACTAAATCACTGGAGATAATCGTTAACACTTACCGCGAGTTTGTGGATTGCTTTATTTTAATCTGTTGTCCTCTCCCGGTGAACGGTCCACATCCACAACATTTGAAAGGTTCCTGAACCGCTTCTTTTGGCGGTAGCATCCACGTCGTTCGCTGTTTCGAACATCCGTATCGTATCAAACGACGAAAACTCGAACGAAATTTCTACAACGACAATAACTGCATCCGAGATTCAAACCATGGAAATAGTGAGGAGAAAAATAAAAAATCCACGATTACGCGGTGCATTCACAGCATCCCCTGCATCAAGCGAACATGGTGAAAGGAGTGGAGCAATCGCTAGGTGAGGATATGAAAGCATTAATGACAAGAGACCTGGGAAATTATGGAATCGAATGGCTTCGCTTCCAAATTACCTTTCATGGAAGGAGGTCACAACGGAACCCGAGAAATGAGCAAACTTCAGCATATTGGCTTGCACGACTTCAAACACATGAGGAAACATATGCTGCTAAAGAAGTTGACAGGTAAGGTCTATGAAGCTGTATCGAACCGATAAACATTGGGATGCTCTCGGTGCCCATAACGAAAAACCAAGACCTATTTTTCGAAAACATAACGGTGACCATATATGTCAGCGAGCGAAAACGTTATTTCTAAGTAGTCACAATCGGCTATTGTTTCCAGTTTTCGGATAGACGTTCTATCGAGGTACTGAGAACCTAGCTTACACACCACTAGTTAATCGTATCGTTCCATCAGCTTCATATACACAAGATGCGACAGTACCGACAAGCGCATGACGGCAGATTCAGAGTGGAACTGATATCGCTTGGGACACATATATATATATATATATATATATATATATATATATATATATACATATATATATGCATATATATGTATACATATACATGTATGTGCATTTATTTTCTTAAAGCTAAGGATAACATTGTTATGGGGAATTGAAACGTCCAAAAACCAAAATTGAACTTTCAGCCCTCCACTTTCCCCTGAGACACTACGACATCCATATGCGGTCAGTGTTTTTACTCGCCGTCATGTGAGTTAATTATTGAGCTGAGATTCTGGTCTATCGTGAAACACTAATCATGTTACGCGCAAATGTGCCCATAATTTCAAAGTACGCCTGCATGAGAAGGTCTATAAGACTGTCAGCAATTAAAGGATATTGGAAGGCAATCACTAAGGTTATCAAAGTAAACATATCATGAATACGAATGCCAAACGTCTTTTTCCTCCGTACAGAGAATGTCATAAACAGTTCGTTCACTCAGTAACATCAGTAAGTTATCTCGATGGTGCATTAATGCATTCTAAGCACAAACACGAATTCCTGAATTACGGCTCATTTTAAACGGTCCATTTCAAGATGCTATCATTCACTTGAGCTGTTTATTTGCATCATTGAAGAACATATTGGGAACCGCGTAAAGCTCAGATTTCTTAGTGAACGTTCATAATGGAAACATTCATAATGGAAAAACAAATTCCGTAAACAAGTGATCCGTTTACCTGGTTAATGGCGGAATAAATAAAGAAATTCAGCGAGGAGTTTAAGTAACCAAGAGCGGTGAACCAATGAAACCATACTTCAAGATCCCTCGGCCAATTATTAAACATTAATTTGTAAACTTTTATCATATTGAGTGTGAAGAACGGTAGCCAACAGACGAGAAATACCACTGAAAATAAAACATCGAAGTATAAAATAACATCGAAATATTAAAAAAAGTGATTTCAAAACGGGTGGTTTGAAAACAAAAATTTCTCTGGAAGATTTGAAAAATTAGCAGTGAACAAGTGAGACTAAAAAAATTACTTTTTGAGACTAAAAAAATTACCCATAACAGTGGCGACGAGCTTTGTGGCTCTTGTCTCTCTTCGAATTGCAATACCTTGTCTCGATCTTAACTTAGCTAGAAGATCAAGTGCCCAATCCTGCAACAGCTTAACACTTTATGGGAATAGACACACGTGAGAATTCATTTAATATATGTATGCCACCTTATTTTAAGGTGGTCATATGATTAAATCATTTCCTTCTTCGCTAGCTGTGTGTCAAAAATTTTGTGAGTCAAACATAGAGTTCAGGGAACGCCAATCTCCTTTTATCACACTGCGCTAAATCCGAATTTTGAGTCGTTGTTTCCTCCGGTGAAATTTTTTGTGCCCACTGCTGAAAACTCGTCGTGCGATTTATTGTAATTTGATACGAGATGCTAGCTAGTTCCGTCAATAATAGCGAATAACACGGCTCCTAAATGTTGCAGTCCGTGCTTATGAACTTTGTCTTGGCTAATGGCCTGTTTAAATGACAAAGCTTTATGGCAACATAATTTCTGCACGTTATTGATGCTACGGTTGTACTGCCTTTGCTGGTATATTTTAAACCGAATATACTCTACGCAGTAAGTGATGCTACAAATGCGCCATCCCATGTGTTTTGTATGCTTAGAATTGACACAACGATGTAAGATGTAAATTGTAAGATAGTGTGGCAAAATAATCATGTAAGAAAGTTTGACAACCATATATACCTTTAATCCGGCCAACTTTTTTCGAGCAACAAACACCGATTCGCGACGAGCAAGACTGTACATATGGGAAAGTGATACTCGACTTGGCCTCTCCCACTCGGAAATAATCTCAGATAGTCGCCGCATTTTCTTCTTTTCCTGTATGCGAACAAATTTCAAAGTCGCTCAAATTTGGTCGAAATTGATTGAGACAGGGTTCTCTGGTATATTATCACATTCATCATATTCGTTTTCCGCTCTCAGTGCTGTTCCCGTAGGTCAGTAGCCCACCTCATTCACACCGTATCAAGCAAAATGGTTGCTCTTAGGGGATGAATGTGCATATTGTATTCCGCACATCGAACAGCTCACTAAATTATGATACGGGTAGGGGATCTTTAGAAAAATAGCAGGCAATTTTTAAAAAAACGTTCTCAAAGAAAAAAAAAACCTTTATCATTTTTTTCAATATTGTGGACGACCCCGTTGTTTCGCAAACACATTATGATATATGCATATGTACAGTAAAAAGTTGGCTAGTGTTGGAATTTAAAATAAAACACTTGAGAAAAAAATTTCATTTTTAAAAACTTCAAAACTAGATGTCTTGTTTATTGCGCGTACATGGCTACCTTTATCAACTGATAAAAGTGCTGACATTGCATAGAACGTCCTTAGAAGGCTCCATGGCAAATATTTCGAAACAGTTAACGAAATCCAAGGTACAGAATAATTTTTGGAGTCTAAAAATAACTGGATATAGGTAACTTTCATATTCGACCAACGAAGCGTATGATGCGATAGGGCAATCCTCAGCGATAGTTATATTGTGCTAGATATTACTTTTTAAAGTCGAAATGATAGAAACAGAAGTACAATTTGGGTAAAATTCTTTTCTAAAGCGATGAAACAGAAAACTCCGCCAAAAGGAAAAGGAAGCAGAAGTTTGACGAACATGTGGAAGTGTCAAACGAAGAGCGAGATCCTCACTAGGCGATCGTTGTACATGCGTCTCTGTTTGGCATGAGAATCGTCTCAAAGCGTTTACGACGCCACGCTGAGTATCGAATTTCTGGTGATTATGCTGGGAGATCGTCTGCACTGCATCCGAAAAACGTCGACCAATACTTAAAAAGAAAAATTACTTGAATTTCAGTGTATGAAAATTTTGCAATTGAAAAATATATTCACTTAAAAACACAACTAATGGAGCTTAGAAAATTGAAAAATACTCCTCTTTCTGCGCTCTACTACGGATGATTAAAAACGTGGATCTAAAACGAAAACAACATGCCATCAACGCTCAGCTCTGCGTTAGAATAAAGGAAGCTTCTTTGTTTCCAAAGCAGATACTCGGCGACAACATGAATATTGAAAGCGAAACTGCGCTTCGAATGACGATAGCTGATAATTTGTTTGTTCGAATGGCTAACATCAACCCTAACGAACGAGGTTAGCAGTTAGATTCACTTGTGAGTGTTTTCTTCTGCGCAGAACAAGCAATTGCAAACCTCCTAACGTATGTTGGCCGCGGAACTTGTAAAACTTGTGCGAATGCATCGCCCTCAGTTATAGTTAGTTTCATTGTGACCGCATCAAGCAACACTGAAGGAGGCCGCTCAGATTCTTCTTCGAATTGCGTCATTTCTTGGGAACCACTCGAAGAAGGCTGCACCGCCTCGAGTATTGTTTGTAGCTGTAACGGTAGTCCTTAAAACGGGCATATTGTACGAATGGACGGGATATCCGGTCTTCATGTGAAGAAATGAGGGCAAGGATTTCGTCACTGACTTCATGAAAGGTGGGAACTTTGGGCATACTGCTTGCAATTTTGCCCACACAAAAAAGAAATCTGGGCATATTGTTACGTATCTTCCATGGATATGTTTCATTGAGCAAATCAGGTACTTTGCCATCCGGTAAATGCTCCGTACTCTTCCGAAAGCTTCTCGGCGCATCTTTACTCCATCTGGGACATCGCACCCACTCAACGATCGGGCCAAACATGCTGCTTTCGAACAATATGTCTCATTTATTACAGCAGCGATATTAATTTAGCAGAAGCTCAACCTGCTCCCGTTCACTTTCGTTCAACGAGCTAGCATGTTCGGCGGCCGTCTCTTCGATTTTTTTCAGCAGAGGCTTCTCCCAACTAATGGCATTTCGATTCTTCGCCGATATTCCGATCACTGTTTGCATCGCCGAATTTGTTATGTTGCCAACATCAGCACCAAATCCCACAAACTGGCCGCCTGCCATTTCCTAAACTTTATCATAATGGGTGATGACTTTAGACTACAGTTACTCGCACGTTTCCGCACTCTGGTCACTATTCGTTAAAAGTTTGCCGCTGTCATCTCAATTGCAATTAGGCCTAAGGAAATTAATTAATGTTTAGGGCAACTAAACGGGTTTATGACAGAATCACTCGAACGTGTTTAATGAGAGAATATGCGACAAGAAGCCATGAAAAACTGAAAATTGCCGGCTTTCGCAATTCGCCTCCAAAATTTTAGTGCTAACGACGATCAGCAACATATTGCTGCCGTTTTCCGTTCAAAAATGCCAGGACAGAATTGCAGCTGCAAGCTTCTGTTGCCTTAGATATTCAAAGGTCTCTGAAAGTTATCTGAGACGAAAGTGAAGACAACTTTGACCAGTGCTGCACGGACCTGACTTGGCAGTTTCAGCAGTGGTTTGATTTTAAGTCATTAACAAGGCATGCGCGGAATAGCTTTCTTATGAATCGCAATAACATGAAAAATTGCAATGTCGCAGTTTGTGCTTCCTGGGCAAGTTGTGAAGCTTTTCTGTATCACAAGGGATGAAGTCTCATAAACATATCGATTCACATAGATATTTCGGTCCTTCAGCACCCGCTGGGAAATTCGCGTTAGATGACCCTTGGAGCCGATGCAGTCAGGTTGTCATAAAACGCCGCTGGAGATCAGCATGCAAACCTAATGCCGATATATGGATAATACGGAAGACTCTTTCCATATTCTGGTTCCCCTGTTATCAGTTTTCGTTCGGCTTCTTTCAGCAGTCCTCAAAGTGAGATTCGCAAAGATACTCTCCAATGGAACAAAGATGAAGTTGAACATCTAGTTTCGAGTGGGTCAGTTCTATTATAACAGATCAATAGTTGCTGACGGGGGAAAAATGTTAACAAGAATAGCACGCGCGTTATTCGACTGTTTTTTCCCAGCTCATGAGCGGCTAATCGCTTAAGCGTCGCGCCAGCCGGACTTCACATATCACTCCTTAACAAAGGTAGGAGATCTTTGAAACCATACTTTCAGAGGCACAGAAGACGAAAATCTAAACGCTCTAAAATCTGAAGAAAGCGAATGCAGGATGGTTGGAAGAGGCATTGGTGGTGCAAAGCGGCACGATGAACGGGTTGAGAGGGGGATGGGGATCAAAAACTCATGTTATATTACCAGCGTGAAACTTGAACATCGTTTGAAAATTTCGATCAGTGTTCTTGCTTAAACCCAATCAGCCTCCTGATCTGCCATAGACTTTGGTGGCATATCAGTAAATACGCCAAAGCTATCTGCGAGCATCTCGACGAAAAGATATTCTTGTTTTCACTGCTTATGATAAATAACGTATGTGTGACCGTAGAGTGAGCTGCACTCGCTTATCGTTATGAACTTCAAAAGCATTATATAGCATCCCGTATTGCACTGCATCGTCGTGCATTGAAATATTTTCGCATAATGACGTAGCACATTCATTACTCTACATTACAATTTAATATATTGAAATGGTGCATGGATCTCTATCATCACTTGTCATTACGTCAACGTTCATGCAGCACAATATTAAAACTATTAGCTGTCCGATGATCAAATTTTCGATGTGGTGACTCGAAAGTAGTTGTCGGTTGCAAACAGATGAATATCAATGAACGCTGTTGTTTTCAATGCGTCCAGAGTGCAAAAGCGCATAAGAATGGACTATCATTATTAATGTCGACTAAATAAACAGTTGTGAATCGATAATTGAATGCATAACGGTTTGCGACGACCTTGAAAAAGTCAAAGCTCTTCAGCGGTCTCGGCAAAATGAGTTGGATTTGATGCGTGACTCGCTCTTGTTCTAGAAGCTTTTCTTAAATGCTGGTTTTTTTTTTGCGCTGCTCGATCGCGTGATACGTATTCGCTATCATCTGCTTGTGCTCCAAAAGACCTAATCGCAGAAATCGAATGTTTTCGACATATATACAACGTTCTGGGTATATCGACCATGCGTAAATGGACTGAATGAAAAAAAGCTTTTTTTTCAGCCGGCGATAGCGTCTATAACATGATACTCCGTGATAAAAACTGTGTTACGTTTGCCATTGCCGCTTCCCAGGGTTTTTCAGAATCAGGCATTTTTGAAAAACTGTGCACTCCACTACTTAACTCGAATAACCCACTCTGAATGTGGTTATTTGGATGGACTGCTGAGGTCAACTAATGCAACGATGATAATAACCAAGTGATATGAACAACTGATCGAAAATATCCTCTAAACGTTTTGTCTGAAGTGCGTATCAAAACATCCCTGGAATTATTAAATAATAATTATACTGTAATAGGCATTCGACTTATTTTACAGTAATTATTTGCTTGGATATATTTAGCTCATAGGCATTCAGCTGGCTGTCCTCTTTTATAGTCGACTTGTTACGTAACTCAGAAGGGCATTGATGCAATCGTATTTGCATCAGAAAAGAGGGGAAGTGGCCAATTTTCAAAATTGAACAGAATTCCTCCATTTGGAAAATTTTTTTTTTGTAGGTTTCGCTCACTAGTGCGTATTTCCATAGAGAATTGTGGCTCTCATACAGCACGTGAACTGAAATCAAATGCCTCCTGTTACGGACAAGGTAATCATGGCAGCGGTGATCTATGTCATGCTGGAAACGCACGCTACAAGGTCTAGGCTGCAAAAGTACTGATACGGGCCGTCCGCGTACTTACACTGATGTCAATGGTGAAATCACTCCACTAGCAGAGAAAACACGAATACTGGTGAAGGCACTCTCGCATCAAATTTGCGCAAAATAGTTTCATTTTGGACGATAAGCACTGAGAGATCAATAAAGTCGAAAGAATACCTGCAGTTGAATGGCTTGAAGACGTTTCCTGAGTGTGTAGAATATGAAACTATATGTAATTATCATAATCAAGCAAGGAAGGTAAAAAGCGAATATTGAGCTGCAAAACATATACATCGGACTGTAGATACCGCAGTGGTGCTCCTCCAAGAGAAATTGCCTTGTTTTTGTGTTGAAACCGGTGCCTGAAAAAGATATCACGTAGCTGATGTGTTCAATACGCGTTTGCAGCTAGACAGTTGTTAGTGATTCCGAGAGAGGTAAACCCGTTGTCAGTAAACAATGAAGGTGCAGAAACTGGTAGTGATGTTGGTATAGCGCAGTAGCGTGGATGATGAGGGAACGAGGAAAGCGTGCGTACTATCTTTCTTTTTGTCGCATCTTTTCAGTTATATTCCCGCACGCTACAAGGTCTAGGCTGCAAAAGTACTGATACGGGCCGTCCGCGTACTTACACTGATGTCAATGGTGAAATCACTCCACTAGCAGAGAAAACACGAATACTGGTGAAGGCACTCTCGCATCAAATTTGCGCAAAATAGTTTCATTTTGGACGATAAGCACTGAGAGATCAATAAAGTCGAAAGAATACCTGCAGTTGAATGGCTTGAAGACGTTTCCTGAGTGTGTAGAATATGAAACTATATGTAATTATCATAATCAAGCAAGGAAGGTAAAAAGCGAATATTGAGCTGCAAAACATATACATCGGACTGTAGATACCGCAGTGGTGCTCCTCCAAGAGAAATTGCCTTGTTTTTGTGTTGAAACCGGTGCCTGAAAAAGATATCACGTAGCTGATGTGTTCAATACGCGTTTGCAGCTAGACAGTTGTTAGTGATTCCGAGAGAGGTAAACCCGTTGTCAGTAAACAATGAAGGTGCAGAAACTGGTAGTGATGTTGGTATAGCGCAGTAGCGTGGATGATGAGGGAACGAGGAAAGCGTGCGTACTATCTTTCTTTTTGTCGCATCTTTTCAGTTATATTCCCCCTTTTTTTTTTTCGCCAACGTCTGAAAAAAACTACATCACTGCTGCAACACTTATCATGGCGAAAGTCGATTAGATAATGTGCAACAAACACAGATATGAGAATATTCATTTAAGTCACAGGGACTTACTGAATTTCAGCAGCTTTAATTTCCCGTCCTACAGGGGGGCTTAGATCCTGTCTAAATAGTCTATGCACCTTTCCCAATCAAAAAAAAAAAAACGTACGAGAAAAGTCGCCGAATCGAATGATGCACGTCTAATAAGATTTGCCATATTCTCATGAGGGTTCCTAGGGAATCTAACAATAATTAATGTTGCCTATCGTAACTGCATCTCTCGACGTCCAACGGCACATTAAAAACGCGGTAGCCGCTAATGATCCTTATAGATCAAAAACCATCGAACTTCAGAAAATAATTTTGGGTGAAGGTTGTTCATTTCGGTTAAGAATAAGAATCCGGCTTCTTCTCTCATCCTTTTTTCTTGTTTGCTTCAGATGAAGAAAAAAAACAGCCAAACTCAACATCCAATTGTTATTGTATCATCGTACGTAATGTTCTGAGCAAATAAAATTGTTTCCTGAACTGATAACTTCATTGTTCACTGACACAGAAGAAAAATTCTACCAAGGGGCATAGACAATCCTATACTGAAGATCCATGCTAAACCAATCGCCATATAAATTCGTTTTCGATGCTTCGCCGTCTTATATTCTGCCGGTTTAGTGGCCGCAACGAGTCTGAAAAACCTGTATGAAAATTGCCGATTTAGGCAAATTTTCATTATCGTATTCGCAGAACCAACTAATCAATAAAAAGCAAACCTTGAATGTCCAACACATCTCATTGGAAACTCACATACTTCTATAAAAAAACAGAGCATCTTCACATGTACTACCACGGATGGAAAACTCCCTAGCAGCGACGATTTAAACGAAAAGTCAGTGCATTTTTGTGGCCCATGGAAAAGAAACGAAATCATCAACGCCCTTACAGGTCGATCCAATGGAGAAGCGGAGTTGACTTTTTCAAAAATTCGCATAACAAACAAACTCTAATTTGATCGAATGCTGCTGGGACGGACAAACGCCTATCCAGCCAGACGGACGAGAACGACGGTTGGTTAGGATCACTTTTCGGCGCCTCTGGCTCAAAAACGCAACTTTGAGGAAGTGAAGAGTGAAGATAAACGCTAAACCAAACGAAGATCTATGGTTTTCCGCTAGACTTTCCAAGGTGTCGCAAAGCAAGCATCTCATCTCTGCAGCTTTGTCAACTCGATCTTTCACCATTCACTAATTCGAAGAACAAATTCGATAGACTTTCGTTTATGTATCCTTCAACTCCATCAACAAATTATATTTGCTCTGCACACATTAATCACGCATAAATTTAGCTTTGAAGCATCATCCGGTGCACCGATGATAGATTTTTGTTTCAGTGATTTAAACATATAAAGGAACAAAATATCAGCTCGCACATAACGACCGCATTCAGCGATTCGTTCATGCGTGATAAGTTCAAATGACGGGTGTTTGAAAAAATAAGTGAACTCTGGTGTAACATAAAATGAATGATCTTCTGAGTGAAAATAATGGCAACGAATAGCTGCCTTTCTCCTCTTGCTATTACTGCTGCTATGCAAGGAATAAGTGATGTGAGCTATGAGAAGATGACGGCACTATTAAGCATGGCGTTTATCATCACGATTATCGAAGTTCCATTTCGTACAAACCAGTTTATTGTCGAAAAAATAAACGGAACATTTTTGCATCACACCTATCCAGAATTCTCAAAACTGCAACATATCGTTTAATGGAATCAAAAAAGCGCATGAAATTGAAACTGTCTGAAGCCTCGGCCAACCATTGACATTAGGCTAGCGTAGCATATGATTATGTGCTAAGAAAGTTGAGATAACGACTCCGCATTATGTTCGATACCTATCGCCGTTAAGCACACATGTATATTTCTATCACTTAAAACAATAGGAACTATTATGATGAGGAATCTACAGTTGGCGCAGAACGAAGTTATGAAGGAGTCAAATTTATTCGCTTTCTACGTTCATTGTTGTGCTTTGGAGATGGCGGTTATTGTTTTCGTGTAGAATGTACAATCACTCATTTTTTACAATTCACAACCACATAGGTTTGTCATAGTTACCGATATGAGTTATTTTATTTGGTGCCTAAGAAAGAGACAAAGTAAGCGCCACACAGACTCATCCAATTCAAGGATACATCTCTGACCTCGCACATCACATTTTCAGTAACGAGATAAGCTATTAACTATAGATATCACAGCAGTTTTATATGAAGATAATGCTAAGAACCATTTTTCGGACTAGCGATGGCCGAATTGACCACGCTCGTAAAGATGGGACGAGCTACAGTATTACGGCGTTACAGTATCACTTTATATGCTAACATTTAAAAGACGCATCGTTTTTCGTCGCTAAAGATGATGTGTTAACTTAGTAAGGCTATTAGTGCACATCGAAAGTCTCTGAGGTACTTTCCAACGTAATATTAACAGTTAACACGTGGACGTTTTACGTCTATAGCATTACTGCAAATGGAGCGCAAAACCAACCGATCAACACTGATCAAGACGAGGTGCACGATAGAGCAAGTCGATGCAGCCACATCGAGCACACAGTAGAAGTGACATACCGGCAACGGAAGATGCCAATGTAAGCTGTTCACCTTAACGAATACGAGAACATTTTTTTTTTTGCAACTCCAATCGCTTTCTAGCATCCATCGACAATAGAAATGTGGACAGGGAAAACGAATATAACTTTGGCGGAAAAAAAATGGTCATAAAATTACTGCCAATGGTGCCAAATAATTTTTTATGCGAAAAACTGTTCGGTTGTTTTCTGGCAGCTTTCAGAAACAGTTAAAATGTAAGCCATTTTTGGCTTACGTATTACAAATGATCCGTTCATGTGTTCTCAATGTGCTTTGTATATGGAACGTTCAAAGCGCGAACAGCACCATAATTGCATAATTTGGCGCTCTAAAATAGTGATTTCATCAACCAATCGCTCATTCATATCAGCTCTGAAGTGCAGATTGAGTTTCGCTAACAAGTTTATTTATTCTCAACGGATATGCTGTGATATATTGCTCCCATCTCATCACACCTGACATCTCACATGCTCGCTTCGTGGGAATTTGGACTCGGCGGGATGAGGCACATTTGGACCAAAAATAGTCTCAGCTCAGCACTGATGTCTCGAGTACACGCATGCAGTCAATTTCGCCACCACCCACCCCCTAGATCTCCGCCATCCACCAACCCCCTCCCCACCCCGGCCGACCTGCGTCGGACCTGAGACTGACAAAGGCATTCGAGCACAACCGTAAGATTTTGCACTAGCGCTATACGGCAGACCGAACAGGCGGAAGGTACTTCTGTCCGTGGCTTCCTTCAAGTAACCCTCCCGACTGAAAAAGGCATTGGATTTTGTCCTGTTCGAAACGTGTGCCGCAATGCACTCTTATAGACCCAATTATCAGCATGGCTTTTAATAGCAATACTCTATCACTGCGTTTCGCTATTGCTCTCGCAGCTACCCGACCAGTTGCCAGTGTTGAAGTGGAATCCAGAATCGGTCTCACGCTCAAGTGGTTCGATTCCTAATGAATTCCTACACATATTAGATGGGTCAGTAATAAAGGACGGTGAAAAGAATTTATGCTGAAAAGAACATTTAACCTAACAACTGGCCCATTTTCTCCATTAAATAGTCAAACAGAATTGAACTCTCTTTCAGTATTTACTGCATAATATATTCTTGAAGCTCATTAATGAATAAGAAAACTAACCGACAAGTAAATGCTGAAGGGCATAACGAAGCTGCCAACAACGAGATCAGCAATAGCAAGGCTGACGAGAAGATAATTGGTCGGTGTTTGTAGACTCCGAGTTGTCCATACCGCAGCCACTACCATACAGTTGCCTAAGATGCATGCGATAGGCACCACCGCTAGAACAAGGTAGTGCCACTGACGTTCTAGATTTGCATCTAAATCCTCAGCAATTGTTGTCCCGTTCTCTGAACTGATGTCGGTTTCGCCTTTAAACCAAACGTCATCCATTGTTGTGGTACTTTCCACTGCGGCTAAGCCTGCGAGGTGACTGCATTATAACTGGGATGTGTGGCAATCAACCACCATCGCTTGCGGTCGATTGGGAAAGCTTCCTCTGAAATCAGGCGGTGGGCTTAAACAGAAACGCATAAATAAGCAGCCGTCAAATTAGCCACTTGGGTTGCACGCTGCAAGCAAACGAAACGATCCATGCGCAGGCTGAAGCATGCGAAAGACCGCTTGAAAAATATAATGGCAACAAATGAAAAGCTTTCATGACAGATCAATCATGAATTGATATTGGACGTTACTCGCTGTGCCCTTGACCATCGATGATAGTATTGTTGGTAACTACCGCTAAAAATAATCAACTACCGCTCTGGTCAGACAATGACGGCAAAACAAACACAGGACGAATATACGTACAGCTAATAATTCATAAGAATCATCTGTCACCTCCTCAGTGATGTTCATTCCCTAGTTGTTCATTGTGCGTATTTAAAACATTCGAAGGAGTCTCAGCGAGTTATAGAAGACCAACAATGTTCAACGCTAAATTCGACGAAAAGTGAGAACCTTTGGGAATCGAATTACGGGGTCATTAACTGCTGATAGCGATTGATGATTCATAGGCGGAAGAACGTGCACTTAACGTCGCTACGCCATCATTCACTACAGTCTCAGTTGCACAAGGGAATTTTAAGAGAACTTGCGTGTACATTTGCGTCAAATGATTTCATTATACATTCCACAGGTATTCCAAAAAAAAGAAGCCTCGGAATTCCTCAGGGCCGGCGTTTTCAACGTAGATTAACCACGCACATGCTGAACAATTGATCCTGATTACATACACCTTTAGACCGTTCACAATATAAAAAAGCGAAAAAAATAAGGAATCACAAACAAAAAACTGAAACTTCAAATATTCCTGAGGCATAAAATCTTCAAAAAAGCAGCAAATTACTCGTAAGATTCCGCACACAATTTTTCGCTCACCCTACAAAATTGTACATCTCCACCGCAACATCTCTATTCACTAGAGCAATGATGTTGGCGAAACACCTATTTGGGAGTTCCGATTACAATACTTCAGTCAAAACTATTTTCGAGACCCACCAACAAGCGCAAGTAGATAATGTTGAGGCGCATTTGTACATGAACTGGTGGGCCGGTTCCCATGTGCGTAGCGCAGCACCTTTTATGTAAACTGTGAATCGAGTTGTTTTGCGCATTCACTCTCAACCACTAAGATGATTTCGTAATCAACGTTTTCGCAATGAGGGCTGCCAAACGAAAACGAAGCAAAAACTATTAAACGATTTGAGCGTATTAATATGGATTGAGTTGATGCGAGAATGTGAGATTCAAGAAAACACACACAAAAGGCCACATCTCCGACAATTCTTTCAGTTTTATCACTTTATAGCCCATATTTCAAAGCGTGAGCGGCTCACACGCAATGACGTGATTGTCGGAAAAGTGGACTTTTTTCGACTTTATTTAACAGTCGCTTATAGCGCAATAATACTTATTTCCTGGCGACAAAAAAGGGAGACTGCCGAAATCACGATTGCTTTGGAAAAGTGGATGAAACGATTGGTCAGCTCATAACAACAACACCAAAGAATCAAGATTATCGCCGACATTCACCATTTCCGTTCATTGTTCATCCCTTTTCAATGCTTTGTGCGTTAAACCTTTTGTTCCTTTAAAACGCTACTGTCCATATAGCATACGAAAAAAAGCCCAGTATTACACTCATTTGGTAGACATGTATATCATGGGCCCATCTCATACAGCCATCCATCCATCCATTTACAACTGAAAGCAAGTGAACATGCTGAAACAAACATATGTCAAAGAAAAAAAAGTCTACGTATGAAGAGCTATGACGAAATACGCTACTGTTGTCAACGTGAGCATAAAACGCGACCATAAGTTCTCACCGAATGAAAAATTTCGTTGTTTAAGTCTTACCGAGAAAAACCCTTTGTGCATAATCGAACTACCGTTAGAAGCTGAAGTAACGAGTAGAACTTGACCTAAGGAGTAGTTGCTTATTCGGTAGTTGAAATTGCCTATTGTTAGCTAAGCCAATGTCAAATCGAAAAAAAAAACCCGCAGCACTTTAACGACTCAAAGAAATCTTTTAATTTCCGAACATTATTTTGAGGATGCCTTCCGCTCGTTCTAGGAGGTGCCATCTGATAGCAGCTTACTTTTGCAAAGTTAGCATATGATATCGAACAGTGGAATGTTATTTGAGATCACCGCAAACACAGCCTTATTTATAGCTTCATGAAGCGTTCGCTAGCAATAGTGATCTACGAAGTTTCATTCGTTAACTTCCGCCATCTTGACTAACAGCTGTCAATTGTGTGCATTGGTGCGGATAAAAATTCCCGCTTTTTCTGTCGTACTTCCGGTTCAGTTATATCGAGTTGTCCTTTCCTTATGGTGTGCACGGTAATAGACACCTAATGCGCTCACAGGGCGAAACTTGTCAAAAATCAGCTGGACATATGCCATATGGAATGCGCACACTTCAGATGCGGCGTTGGAAGTTTTAAAACAGTTTTTGTTATCAAAAATAAACGTTGCTTTATCTACCTATACTGAGATGATAAATGAACAAACTAATTTTCAAGCATTTTAGCGTCAGCAGAAATTACCTATATAATCACATAGCCAACACTTGCATTCAGACACGTGCAGTAATGGGAAAGCGGATCGCTGCTCGGATGCTTAACTAACCAAACAAAACTGAGATTCATGAAATTATTGATCATAGACCATTGGTACTCTACCCACATTTCACCCTGTTAAACGGATGGAAATCAATTGCAATCAAGCTGAGTCATCAAGGCGGCTCATTCGACAATTTTCATCGCATGTTTTAGTTTAATTTTCATGTGAAACAACCTTAGACGCTCACCACACAACTGCTTTGTGTCATGCCCGTGCGCAGCTCGATGGTGCCATTGTTTTAGCGTAAGGGAGGGGGGAGGGGGGGCTGAAAAATTGGCCGACATTGAACGAACCAAAAATACTGCACTCACAATGGCTACAAGAGGACGTTTTCAATCACGAATGATAAAGCCGTCAATAGGGGCACTTTATTGGAAGCGTCCCGTGCTTGTGTTACTTGCCTCCCATTAGCAAGGGAAAACGGTGGAAGAGGGTTGGTTTAAGTGAAGCTTGTGAATGAAAAGTTGAGGATTTCTGAAGCAACGAAGGGGACTACGAGTTCAATTTGCATGCAGCAACTCGAACTGTCGAACAAATTGATTTCTTGAAAACGTTAAAGATTTCAGCAGATAGCTGTCTTCAGCATACCATGCAGTTATGACGGGTATACTCAACTATCGAACTCAGTCCTTCCTCGACATGGCAGATTTGTTCAAATTCAATCTTCGAAATAGGAGTTCACAGGAGCGTCACTCCTGCCCCCACTCCACCCTCACAACCCCAGTATACTCTATAGCCTCCTTTCGACGTGCCGAAAAAAATTCCCTTACATTGCGCCTCCCTTAAATTTAGTTACTATCCCCCCATTAAATGCGACTTATCGCACAAGCTGTTTCTTCATGTTTAAAATAAGGCACAAATTAACTCCCATTTATGTGAGCTCGAAGCACCACGGAATGCTCAGCTCATTGGTGGTTGGAGTGCGATTACCCATACGGTTATACTCGTTTACAATTTCAGTTCTTGAAAAATAAAGAGTGTTTTTGTTGCAAACGAAAGGGAATTTTAAATGCTTGAACGCAAATTAACGGACTGTTCGTAACGCTATGATAGTATCAAATTGAGTGAGCAGCTAATGTAAACATCAGTTCACTATTAGATATAACAGTGTACTCTTCTAACGAATATACGCTTGGCTTCACGTTCGAGATGATTAACGGACTAGAAAGGATTATGTGGTGTTGATATCAACTAAGCAGAAAGAATTGCCACTAAGCGCCGCATCTCGACAGCGCCAAAGCAATTCTTTTTCATCTGCTCAAAATAGCCATCCGTCTAGCAAAAACAGCTGCATCTTTCAATAAACGACCACCACCAGATTGCGAACACCTATGGTTCAGTAGCAACAATACGGCCTGATTTCACAGTTGCCAACACTGATCATCAACTCTGATGTGCGTTGCGCAAATCTACGCAAGGATATCAAAACTTCTTATCGCTAGCTAGCATTGTTAGCGTCAAAAGAGGGCGTGATGAAAGCGCGTGACTAACGTTCATACCCTAGTCGGCTTATATGAAGCAATTTCGCGTTAAGCGAAACAAGAAAAGAAGTATTGGATCTTCTTCGCAATAAAAACGTTTCCATCTTTTTTCCGTTGAAAATTGAAAATTCAAAAGCATCTTTCAGATTGCTGCGCAAATAAAAACGTACACAACTCTATTTGGTTACCACCTCCGAACTCTTACCATTCCCCCTCCCCCCAATCCCTCTTCGGGCCCTCCTTGTCGCGCAGATTGATACCTGCGATAGAACCAATCTCACTGACCGCAAAACTGATCTTACATATCAAAGAAACAGAACTCTTGCATGCTGCGAAATCTTCCACTATTCAGCAGGATTTTATAACGACGGCGTAAGCTCTTCAATTTCAGCATGCAGATCGTTAGATGCATGCATAAATACGTATATATTTTCTTTAAAATGAAGGTTTTCTAAACTAATGAAGCATTCAGAATTTTGAGAAAAACCTTCGAGAGGAGCAAATAAATTAAAATCGTCGAGAATTTTGCGCTCCATCAACAATCCGATAGATGCTTGCGCGCAAAAAAAAAAGACGCCGTTACAAGAATTTGAAAGAATTCAAAGAGAAAACTTTAAGCGAACACTCGCTATTCGCTTGAAAGATTTTTTAAAAGACGATAAGAAAACTAGCATATTGAAATTTACGAACGCTCAACGCCATTCCTAGTAAGACAGAATCGGATTGGTAAAAATGATGCTTTATTGAGAGAAATCTCAAGAAAGAGAGCAACTGTATGAAAACAAACAAAGCATAAACAGCAAACTGATAAGGAATGCACAAAAAATTTACTGCATTGGCTTTTGCATTAAAAAAATTTAATTAACATAAATTTTCGCATAAAAATTTAATTTGCTTAAATTTTTGCCCGTACAAATTTCGCGTAAACATGAACAAATTTATTGTGTTGAAAACAATTTAAAAGTTTTGCTAAAGAATGTACAACAAAACAATTCACTACAACAAATCAATTTAGTCTTCCTCGTATGAAATGAAGTCAGCGTTTCGATCATGTTTGCCAATTGTTTTTAATTTCTCAATGTAGTTAGTATTCCGCCTCACTCAACAATGCAACATATAGAGTAGAATGATTATTTTCCGCCACTTTACGTTTCATCCTACCTGTCTAACAAATATGGTCATCAAACAACTTAACAATGAGAAAATAAGGAGCCGCCGTAGTTCGCTAACGAAAATATGCTCCTTAATGCAATGTGCTAAGCAATAGCGTTACGAAATAATAATCTCCGATAATAAAGTAAAAAAATAGAAAAATTGTCGAAAACATTTAACACAAATGTTTGCTAACTTCATGAAAGATATCTTCGTACAAAACTACTATTAACAATCGAAACACTGCTAAAGACAAAAGTTATGCGTAAAGCTGTAACGTTTTATTGGTCTTATTAGTTATAGTTCATAGGTTTTGCATAAAACTCATTACGATTTCATTTCTTAGTACGAGATTTGTTTTTCCTTCATGAATGATGGCGTTTATAACATATAAAAGTTCATCTGTAACGATGAAATTGCTGGATTCTAACACGCTTACTTCATTAAGTGTATAACTGACGCAAACAGACGAATTCGGTGATGCACTAAGTGTTTCGCATGATGCAAAACACAGAACATTCGTTATTTTAGGAACGAGGATTTATTAGAAACAAATATATGGGAATTGAATTCGACCAACAATGCTTAATGATGATCAGCAAAACGATACGATTTTATGCGGTATCTTAATTAATTTCCGATACTGAAAGTACTTCATCCAGTTTTTGCTTAACCATTATTGAATACGTAATTGAGAAGAGATATCTGCAACCATATAGCTCTTAGCATTTATGGGGTGACTGAGCTACGTGAACAGAACGCTTTCACACCGTTAGTGCAAATGCATATGAAGTGTATCAAAGTTTATCACTGCCAAATAGAAGTTAATTTCGCTCGTCGATTAGTGTTGAATTGCGTCAATTTTAATGACAACACGGCATATTGGCACTAAGACTAACGGGAAATGCATACGCAATAAGTCTTGTCTGCCATCCAGCTAGCTCTTTGTGGAACTTCTGATGAAGGCAAATAAAGGACTGATGCATGATCAGTAATGAACGGAGAGCTAACTTACATACAATCATATTGCCTAATAGCTGCGAAATATCGTAGACGAAATGTTGCTTGAGCACCTGGTGCATCATGTTCCCGAAGGAAGTTTAAAACCCCGCAAGGCGCAGCTTACTGACCCTACATCTCTATTCCGCCATTTCAATGACAAACAAAGTTCTGTTGATCGACAGTGAAAACTGGTAACGAATACAGAACTCTTGCGGGACTACTGAGAGCAAGTCGAAATAATGATCAGTATTACTAGCAACATCGAAAATAATTATTAATCATGCAAACATGAACGCAATTCTATAGCGGACTCCAGGAAAAGCACGTCAGGAAACCATCACACCACAACTTGCGATGATTTAGTCTTCAGCTTCCGGCTGCAAATAAGCAGAGGTGGGCGCTGGAAAGGCAAGGTTTGTCAGGTAGCACTCCGAATGTCAACTAATTTATTATGGTTAACCAATCCTCTATCTCGAACGGTACAAAATTTTGAAACACGAGTTACCTGCAGATTTGAAACAGTAACGAAGGAGGTGTCGTAGCTCGAGAAGGAACAGAGCGCGTTTCTGTAATATATTTTCTTAGTCGCGTAACTCAACGTCTAGATTAGAAAAATTGCTACGCTTCGACACACTACTGTGAATGCAGAGGAGGCTTTCTTGAGTAGGGCGGAGATATTTGCGCACGAAGAATATGCTGCATTCAATTAAAGATCAATATTTTTCTAGAGTCCTAGGTCGGACGATTTTACTTGGATGAATGCTCCTAGAAAAAAACGAAGTTCTACTCGACGTGAAACGGTGGTTTGGCATGGTCAATAAAAAAGTGCTCTCTGAACTATGGATAGCACAAGTGAAAACGCTCGCCTAATTTTGGAAATCCCATGATGCCACTCACTGCACAGCCCACCACTCCCCTTACACGATAGAATCGTTTTGCATCACACCCTGGTTTCGCAGTTGTTATCCTGACGTTTCTATGGCATCGTAAACGTTTGAATATGAAGTTTTAAAAGGGATTCGACCTCTAGATCACATATGGCTCTGGAAGATGGCGGTTTTAGAGATGAAAATTTTCCGAAATTTCTCAAAAAAAGCACTAAGCTCTGTCACACAGAACGCCTCCATTTAATAATAGAGGGATAGTATGGAAAAAAAGCTGCACACTTGGGAACGCACAAGACCATCACACTTTTTTGGCGAACATGAAAGTGGAATACGCGGCTGAACACAAAGAAGGATGCTCATAAAAATGCCATACGCAACCAATTCTGAGTAATAAAACCGCATGGACGGAGGTCTCACACCGCATGTGCGGACGTCGCACGACCGTACGTGAAAAAAGCTACGTCCACAGCGATTTTAACACCATGCTACGGTTGACATGTTCCATGTTCCAAAAACTCAACCACAAGTAAAGCTTGCTGCTGATTTGACTGGTGTTGAAGAAGCACACGAAATGAAACCAGAAAAAAACACTGTTTGCTGGTGAGTTGCCAAATTTTGGGAAAGATATCCAGAAGCTATAGTTAAGATAATCGCCAAACATTTTGACATAGCAAAAGATTACTGGTTAGTTGCTGCTGTCTTTCGGATCGCTACATAGGGGAGCAAAAAAAATAAGGAGTCGCGAACTACGCATACGTCAAAAATCTTCAGATTATCTAATCGACTGGCACTCGTCCCTAAAACATTTAAGTTCGTTAGTGATTTATGCAAAAGTACAGAGAAGAAAAATGTCCGTTATGAATTCGGCCGAATTCGTCGGTCGTGAAGCACTTATGCGTGGCTTAGTTCAACCAGCCTTTCAACTTTGCGTTTAAATTTGCTTTTTTTTTATTCAGTTAGTTTTCAGCTCAACAAATCCAAAATGACACACTACAAAATTCATCTCGTAACGAGAAGAAAACGCCCACTTCTAATGACAACAGAACGAGCGGTAGCGATAAACCTGTATTAGCGATCACTAATTATAATTCTAATTTTAAATTTGAACGAAACTGCTGCTGCTGCTGATTCACTTTTGAAAAGTTATGAAAATTTCTAAGAAAGTGCAGTCTAGTACTTTTCCTTCTGGAACATGGGCCCGTTTTTTTTTCAGATTCTTAGAGAAAAGGCATCTAAGAAAAATGACGGGGAAAGCGAGTAAATTTTCCTAACTACTAGAACCAAAAGGAAATCGGAACGCAGTGACGCGCACGTCAATTTTTGACGCAGAATTTGGCTTGCTTGCCGTCGAATTTAATGGCCCATACCGACTCTCAATATTAAATTTCCAAACGCTCGAGTACATGGTTTCAGCCTAAATATGCGCGCACATAAAAATGCTTACATTCAGGCACTTGTGACATCCATGCGTGCTCATAAGTATTCATAGTACTGCGTTCGCCCCCCTCCTACCGAAAAAAAAAACTTTACGAGTATTAATCTATCATTATTTCGGCATGCTGTATGAAAATATTTCGCGCCGACTGAAATTTTCTTGATGCCTGTAATTTAGTGCCAAAAGTAATCCTGCAAAACCGGAGGTGCACACGAACGACACTGAGGAAAGGTGCCATGACAACTTCGGTGTAGAATAACCAGCGGTCAGCTTGACTCACTGTCACCTGCACACCTGCTATATGAGGATGCATACTTGCACTAACGCATACGCGAATCTACTAGATGAACTTTATCTAATGTTCGTGTGAAGTCAGTGTCTTATATAAGGCAGTATGCTTCGCTCGTTGTATCGAATTCAGAAATCGCTACAAATACGAAGGCGGCTCAACTTCAAAGAGTTTAGTAAAAAAGGAAAAAAATTGTTGTGCATAAATCCTCGTTTATTTGCTGGGTAGTGTAATGCGCTTAAGCCTATTTGCACTCCTATTCTTTGCCTCAGGCGTAAAGTGATCCCTTTAAGGGTAAAGTGATCGACAATGACACCACTGCTTCCGCCAAGCCTATGCACGCATCGAACTTCACAGACACTCATGAATCAACAAGAGGAAACCATTTTGAAGGTTACACTACCAAATGAAGGTAAGATGATACAACGTCGTATAATGGCGTCAACCGCACTATTAAAACAGTTCAGTCATGCAATAGCCCACACCTTCTACTGAAAGCTCGTAAATAATGACTAGAAACAAGTAGATCCGAGTAGTGCTTTCTGAGCATAACTGAAAAGCACGAATATCTAATGAGGCGATATTGATGAAGTAAGGCGCAAATCGGTTCACCAAAAACGCCGAAAAAAAAGAATCCAGCTCGATGCATGTGCATGGGCTTGGAGAATTGATTGGAATATGCGCACAAGCATTAAAATTCAACCCTAAAGCCGCTAATGAGGATGGGCTTTCTCAAATAAGCTGGGCTCATTGTAAACGGAAAAGATACAAGATCTCACATTTTCTATACGCAACACAGTAGTATTAAATTAAGAGTGTTAAATTGGAGGCCTAACCCATCCGTTCAATTGCAAACTGCTAACAGCAGCTGCCCATCATTTGCGACAGTTACGAGAACACAGCTGCAAAATTAGCGACGACAATCCACAAAATCCTTACTTGCTGCCTTATAAGTACCAAAAACCGACCGTTGCGCCAGCGTTTTGAAGGTGTGACTTATCGTGCCAAGTTGTTCGGTTTCATTTTAGGAGTGTCCAACATCAGTGCTCCTGACGCTCAAAATCACCGTGTGTTAAACACCCTTACGACGGCAACAATCAGAGAAACAGGCGCTATCAGGGTCATAATAAAAAAAACAGTGTGAAAAGCGCTATACAAATACTTGATGCTCAACAATCGTCATGTTGACGGCGCTGCCAATATCACGTTATATACACTGCGTGCTCAAGAACGGCCATAAGATGCAAATTGGTTCCCACCTATATAAATAGGAAAGGGAGTGATTTGGCGCATTTGGCACTGGAATACGATTCGGCTAATTCTACGTTAATATATTTTCCGCTACGATATTTTCTTTTTGCACAATCACAGTTTTCGATAAAACAGTCGAGCTGTATTCTCCTTTCTTTTTTTGAAACGACTAAATCATATCGTTTAGTAGTTCCTCCATCCTCCGCTTTTACTTCAGCCAAACGCTACGATTCAGTTGTATGCGATCGCCACAATTCCATATGAAAACGTTTTTGACGGTAACCGAGAAGGTAAAGCGCTCTTCTAACTAACGTCATCATAACACGCTCCACTCTCGTTAAGAGTCCTTTTCATCATTCTTTTGCAGAAAAAAAAAGAAAAAAAAGACTTAACTTCCTTTTATCGCACTCGTACGGCTCATTTGCAATCAGGATTTTCTCGAAATCGAACTTCGCCTAATGACCCAGTTCGCACATCGCAAAAAAAACTTGCAGTCGTCACATCTCACACTCCACCACGAGACATCGTTTACCTAGTTTTTTTACTTACAGAAATATTCACAGATATAATAACTAAAATGCGACTAGAAAAGTCGAATCGATAATGCGCTGAAAGCTGAGGAAACAATCAAGTGGACGACACTGGCGAACACTGTTTGCATGTGCCGAAGAGATGCAAAGCCCTTTATGCTAGTTCAAAAGTCGTTCATGTAATGCTTGATGCTAGTGATGCCATCGTACCAAAAAGTATAATACTTTTCGTACTGTACTTGTACTTATACCGGGTATAGTACAGTATCGTACCAAATTTAAAATCGCAAGTATAGTGTAAGTACAGTACAGTGCGATTTTTCGAGGGGTAGTACAAGTACAGTATCCTACCGATTTTTTGGAAAAAAGTACAAGAACATCGTACCAAATTTTGACTGTACTTGTACTTAAAATGTACTTCACTCGCGGGAGGTGCAGATTATCGTTACCGCGCTCATACAGTTTTAGACCTCGTCGTTGGTTCCCGGCTCGTCGCAACGGTTGAATGATGGCGAGGAATTACAGTTTATGCTAGATTATTTTACATAGCACTCATTTTGATGTGAGCAAATGTGTTCTTCGTTAAAAGATGGCATCTATTGAGCACCATCCGGGACATCGCACGTCTTACAATTGCGGACGGATGAAGACAAATGAAAGTGCGGGAAATGGAATTCACGTGCACATAGTACATTGTGTGTATGCTTTCCTCTTTTCAGTGTCGTTCTGCCGCTGGCTTTAAATACAATCGAAATGGGTGAGCCCGAAACTGCACTGCAGCAAGGCAGATCTCGTACCCTGTTTCACCCTGGGTGACAGTTTTACGAGGTGGTTCAGGGAGGCTTATAAGTGTCTGAGGTGTGGTGGGCCGCCAAGTACAGTATAGGTACGGTACGATCCGTCTTTTCAGGGGGTGGTATTTGTACAGTATAATACCATTTTTTGAAGGGAAGTACAAGTACAGTATCCTACCAAAAAATCTGGTACGATGGCATCACTACTTGATGCATTTAGTGGTGGTTCTTCATTGCTTTATTGAATTTTCATTAAAAACAACTATGAGTAGCATGCATTCATTTCACCACAGTTTGACAGTTTTTTCTCATATAATCATTTCGGAAACCAAGTTTGTGCAAAAAAAAAGACGAAATGGTAAGACAGATGAACGATCGGAAAACGTGTACTTACTCCATGAATGCATTAAAACGTCACAACAATATGCCGGAAAGAGGCGCCACAGCTTTTATCAAGAAGGATTCAATTTAGGTGGTAAATCGAACTGGAGTGAGGGAAGCAAGAGGAGTTGAGGAGGGTAAGAAAAAGCAATTGCTTATAGGGAACAGCATATTCGAACAAGAGGACTCAGTTCGAGCGTATGATTGGTTGTGACAGAATTCGATGGGACGAGCCAGTTGCGATAAGGAACTCGTATGATCATCGAGCTCTGGAAAAAAATTGGATTGAACTTGAGGTGGAGACCCCATCAACGAAGAAAGAGTGAATTCGATTTTTTGTAGAACTCAGTAAAGTGTTTGCACATTTTGTACGCTTAGCAAAAAAATAAATGAACCACAGTATCGCATGGATTTACATGATTATTACTGGAAAAAAAGCAACTACTGTGCTAAAAGTTAATGTTACAAACGAACGTTTCAGTACCAACAATTCGTTTTAAGGAAGATGTTTCGTCAAACACATGCGTACGAGTGGGACATCTGACAACAGTAACATCAAACATCAAACACATCCGACAACAGTAAATGCTGGCTGCTTATAGACAAGCAGCAAATCAAAATTTTCAATTCCTCATGGATCCTATGATAGCTGCATAAAAATTGATTGTTTCGGAAGTTAGTAATTCATCCTAGGAAGCCAATGTATCGCTTAAGAATGTCAAAGAAGACAGCTAATTGTGCTAGGGAGCTCGGATAGGTGAAACGTGCCACAAGCAGACGAGATTAGCTCGACTACTTTTCCGCCCCCTCAAACATTGACTGCGACCCATTCCACAATGATCATCGTCGCAGTTTCGTTCAGGAACTCACCTGCTGCATATCGAACACGAATTCCGATCTCTTGCTCGATTCGTAGCTCTTCTTCCTTTTTTTCTTTTTAATTTCCCTTGTCTCATTTATTCACTCACCAATTCACTCACCAATATTCTCTTGTTGCCTCGCTGGATTTGCATATATACTCTAGCCACAATATGATCTACCTTTACAATGTGGTTTCCAAAGAGAATGCATTGAACAGTAAAAGAAAAACCAACACTCGGAAGAAAGCAATTCTAAAACAACCAAAACATGGTAACTTTAGTGATTAATCGAAAACAAATAGCTTTCCCTTCAGCTCATCCGATTTGTAAACGAGGAAATGTTGTGGAAGCGCAGGCGAGCATATGCAGATGTGAGGCTGAACAGTTGGTGCGGATGTGTTTGGGTGTTTTTGCAAATATGCTAGCCACTGGTGCACTAGCTATGGGATATTTACTAATCAGATGAATGTGAATGCGGCACAACATTATCAAAAATATATAATAACGTTTTGTATTTCCCTAATGAAAAGTTCGTGCTATACGAAAGCATAAAGCATAAATTGATCTAGCAGATTCTGCACAAACAGCATGGAACAGATGAAAAACGCGTATTGAGCTATAAGATGAGCGCTACGCTCGTACTCCCCATGCGTTGTCACATACAGGTACGTGGGGACTCTACAATCCACTTGTATGTGTACTGTTTGAAATGTGACATTCCACTTCTGCATACATCTTCATACACATGCTGTGACCAGGAAGGAGCGATGGTTGAGTGCATATGAGTGGCGTGCAAAATCAACAACACTTTTTGTTCAAATGTCCTCTGTTGTGTACGTATGCTCTTTACTGTTGATTTGCACCTTCTTTGCACCTTGCTTGCACTTTGTCATTGACATGTATTGCACAATGTTTCATCATAACAAAGGGGGCTCAAAGTTTTCTTCAGTATTCTCTCCCCTCCTCAATTCCTTGAGACCCTGTATCCACCCACCTATCAGATCCGCTCACCATTGGTCATATAAGGAGTGCGATTATACATTGTGGTTTGTTTTTTCATGTTGTCTGGTGTGCGTAGTTATTGTTAGATAAACAATTTATTGGATACGTTTCCCACACCTGGAATCGTCGTATTATCTCATCTGCAGTCCACCTACTCAAGTCCACACGTCGACGAGTTATAACATTCTCGGAGCACGATCACCTTCACACAACGCTCGTTTCGCTAGCTGTAAAGCCGGTATCGCATGACCGCAAAAGCGTATCGAGCACGAATGAACTTTCGGCACACGTGATAAAAAATGTAATTACCCCTCGATGATCTCTTCAATCAAACAGTTGTCATTTCGGACATGCTTCACTGATGGCAAGCATCAGTATAAAACCGTAAATTCAGCGTACACTTTTGCCGCTCACAGCTCGATGCAGCTAATCAGATATTCCTTTGCGGGTGTCCCTAGGAAAGCATTCAGTAAGAGTGTTACATTATACAGACGTACAAAAGTTAACAATTTATAGGTGCGAAGCAAAACTAAATAACTTTGACCCTAAAGTGAGGAAGCTTTAAATCAAAATAACGAAATAAGACGAAGAGCTGTAAGCATCACCTGTCTGCCTTGATAGCTTTGATAAAAAAGCGAAAGGAAACAGTTTACGCATATCGGATCTTCTAACGATGTGCGTTGAATTACCAGTGGAAAATGTGATCAGCCGCAATTTTTGAGCCACATTTTTGGTCGCTGTTGTGCATAAAATATTTCGTCAGATTCGTACAGTGCCATAAGCAAGCTAAAAAATGCTCTGGAAGCTGACCAGAGGGTAACTTCAACAGGAGCATTTAGAAAACAAACTTACTGATATGCACGAGGATAGCTCTGTTCAAATAATCATTCTTTTTACTTCGTAAAACTGACCACAGCAACGAAAAATGTAAAGGCAGAGTGCTACCGTATATGGAAATCTGAACGAGCATTTCATGAGTCAGCTGTCTAATCTACCCGCCACGTGCACTGCGACTTTCGTTTGCCGATAATAAACGGTTGCTGATCACCTTTGGCTCATATGCTCTTGGGAGCCGCTATTCCATTAAAAAAATGTCTAGCCATCAGTGTTCTGCGAAGGTGAAGTTAGAATACTTCGGAAGTCCACTTCCGTATTCAACAACTAGTCGACGATCGCTTGCGCATTATTAAATTGGCAACTGGTTAAGTTGACAAGACATTTAACATTGAGCAAATGATCTGCGATTGACCGTGGAGGACTAGTCGGGTGTACGAGTGGATTTAGGAGTGCTTCAGTGGTGGCGTGGATCAGCGCAGTCCTTAGCCTTCTTCTTTTTAGGCTTACAAACAATTGTATGTTACTCAGCAACAGAACGGAATTCACTAGAAGGACGTCTTTCACTGGGAGAATTCAAAGGAAAAAGCAATAGTTTAGTAGAAAATTGTTGCAGCTTTCTTCGAATGCTCAGCTCACATCACTGGTACCCGCAGGCAGCATTTCCTTTGCAAGTTCATCAAGACGATAATAGTCAACAATCGTTTTGGAGGAGAGATTTTCTGGGGTTATGGCACACAAAGCATCTCAAGAGGTCGACAGATGGCGTAACCTAAACGTTTTTCGCTCACAATATTCGTTTGATGGTGCCTAGCAAAAAAGTCTATACCCTCAAACCTTATTTTCCGAAACAAAAACGCTCCGCCATTCATTACCATTCTCTGTGATCGGCTTGCTATTCCTGGACGAAAATTCAGATTAGCTTTCCAAAGGCGCTAAAACATTCGGAGTTCTCAGTTGAGTGGACCATGCTGAACAAGCTTATCACAAGGGCTCGAAATGAGACGAACTGAATGAGGCGACGCGTGTCAAGCGCTTTAACAATGGAACGCCTACGAAGAATCTGCTAGAAACGATTCAAGGCCGCATTTGTTGAGGACTACTCATTGAATCTTGTTCACAAAGTGATTTAAGGCCGTGTTGTTGTGATTTGACTTGAAGTGCACAGCCGCTCGAACCCAGTAACTGGAGCTTTATTTTCCTTTAGACACGAAAGCGGA
>JPKZ01002986.1:884378-899619 GCA_000803305.1 Toxocara canis | reverse complement strand
GGGAGGGCGATTGTGCATAATACATGCGGATTTCAATCTCCAGTTACTGAAAACTTTGCTGGTTGTCAATTTCGTGCACGATTTCTTGGATCACAAGTGCTGGGAAGAACTTTGGCAGATTTGCACTATTTTTGAAATTATTGCAGTGCCTGCCGACATGTCGGGCTTTAATGGCTCCGGGCAATTCGTAAGAAATTTTAAAATTAAGTGCAACTTCCATCTCCTCCCGTCCTCTGTCACCCAACCTCTACCGCTAAGCCCCACCGAGGAGAGTAATGCAGAAAATAGTCACGCGCAATAAGAATGCTTTGCCTTCCGATCAACCCTGAGGCGTGCCACTGAACGAACAGCATGAGTAGTTCGCAGATTAATTAAGTTTGAATGTTGCTACTAAACGGGAACAGAACGAAAAATCCTAGGAGAAAGTTGGACGCCCATGAATAGAAACGGTACTTCACAGACTCCAGTGGTACAAGTAAAGAGAAAATAATGCTTATGGCGTTCAAAGAAAAGCTTTTGCAGCTGAGAAAAAAAATAGCTGGGAAAAAACAACAAAAAGTTTTTCTTCGTTTTGAAAGACCCTACTCAAATTGCAATGGCGGCTACCCAACGTTTTCAGCTAATAGAACATGTAACTGAGGAATTCGACGCAATCGAAACGAGCAGCTGTTGTATTTTCAGTCTGATGCTCACATCACTAGCGTTCACGTGATGTCCATAAGGGAGCAGAACAAAAAACCAGTGCTCATTTAAATCACGGGATGTCAATCGATATACTGGATAGTGAAAATGAATGCTAGCTGAGTCAATACGATTATAGATAGTGTTCAAAACGATAACTTTCAGTGTATGAAGTGAACGCTACACTAGAAGAAAAAATGAAACAAATATTTTTTCCGTAATAAACTGCACAATGATGAAAAAACTAAACTAATTGCAACGCGCTGATCGCACCCAAATAAAACTCGCTATCTGAATACAAATTAAACGCAGTAACTAGTTACAGAAATATCAGAAGCGATATGAAAATTCTGCTAATTAAAACAAATTGAAGATTGAGAATTTTTAAACACATATCTAAGATGAAAAAGCGTTCCGTGTCGATAGCTATTTTTCTACCGGCAAAAAAAAAAACAAATGCACACGAAAACAGTAATTCACTCATACAATGATCAGGGACGATAAAATCGATTACAATATTGTTGACTCATTATATCAAACCGTAGCCTTTTCTATCTTCGTTTTATATTGTCGTTTTGCATAAAGTTTTGCTTGAAATGATGCTTCTATGTGGAAGTTGAACTTTCGTTCTTATCCGTGCAAAGAGAAGTGAGAGAATAACAACAAGGGCATAGCAATACTAATCATTAGTTGGGCATACTAATAAAAGAAAAGTTTGCAATTTGTAGTTACTCATTGAGAGCAATACGAGAATTACTGAGTTATTATCTCTAAAATGTACAACCGTTTATGAGTGCATAGAAACAACTGAAGAAACCAGGGAGATGTTGGCTGAAACTGAAGCATAAGTGATGTGATGAGACGTCAACGAAAAAGGGCGTTTTGAATGCGGCCACTAATGATGGCGATGAGGTTCGCTCTCACTGAATCAGCGCCTAGACGGCATTTGAATATTTCATTGAGGACGCTCGTTGTAATCTTGCCAAATGTTAGGCATCCCATGGATGTCGTTCCGCCTATTGATTACTTAGAATTAAGAGTTCGAGAAAAAACTGAATCCTCAAACTCTTCCGTATGGGTTTTTTTTTTTTCCGATTTGCAATTGACGATGCGTCTTTACCTTAGCAAAGACATCGATTACAATATATTATGCTAACCGTTAAATGTATGTCGAAATTCATTTTTTCACGAAGTATTTTTGGCTCGCTAAGACATCAGCGTTCATCCCTAAGCAAACGTAGTTTCTCTTCGTTGCATGTCAATTGAATGGGCTTAATTCCTGTATTCTTTACTGAACGTTCTCTTTCTCCTGCTGTTCCGAACTTTAATTGCAGCTCATTTAATCCGACGGATATTCAAGAATAGGAATGGTCGCGGCATCAAATATGACAACACACCGCTAGTTACTCATCCCTATACTACAAAAGTGGTGATATATTTCTCGAAAAGATGTCATTGTTCCATTGTTTCCAATTTTAGTCGGGACATAAAACGTGTTGACTGCTCCTCAAATTTCAATAGATTCATGAAAACATGAATGCGTAAGCTTGCCGACTACATCTCCTAAATCGATCAGCTTTGAAAAAGAACAACGTTTTCCAGCGCTACTTAAAATCTACATAATGAGCCCGAAAAAAAAAGTAATCATTTTCAAAAACGCTCTGTGTTATTTAATTTTTATCACTGGAATGATAAGCACTTCAAACATCCTTAGAGTTAAAGAGACCTCAGCTGGTTATACGGTAGAGGTCATTTTGGGATCACACTGAGTGCGATATATGGTGGAGAACACTTTCGGATCACCAAAATGGTTGACTGCAGTGAGTGGTTGATTCGTCGAATGCGATCATTATGACACGAAGACCTGCAGCTCATTAGAATCTCAAAAACTACGTATGCAGAGATAACTTCAAAGTTCCTTTATGGAAGCATCGATGGGGAAAACATTTCATGAGTTTCAACTTATAGTATAATTAGTACAGATGAAGGTGTTTATGAGCGGAATATATATCAACGAATAATCGCATATTTCTACATTAAAAAGGCATCCTATAAGCACTATGCCGAGTAAGCTTTCTTGAGACTACGCTGTAAATAGTAAGTGCAATACCAAATCGATAATAAGACCGTTTATAATCACAAAATGCATAGAAATTTTTTTTGCATAACATTTGAGCTAAAGTTTCAAAATTGCCAAAATTTTTAACCTCTCAAAATGTGCTATGGAAACATTTGCTGTGAATATGTTCAGGGAAACTCGAGGTGAATGAGTACCCCATCATCGCTTTCGTCATTGAACTGGCTATTTTGATAGCATTTGTTCGTAAGTGGCGTATTGGCGTAATGACATGTTTGGTGAAATTTGTTACTGCAAAAGAAGCATTTCAACTGCAACGTAGAGAAAGCTTCGACAAACGTTGCTAACCAAGGCAAGAAAATAAGGTATCACACGTTTTCTGCGAACCATACTAAGTTATGGATTAGCTAGGTTAATATGAAAATCAAAGCTTCAAATGACAACAAAACATACTGCGGTAAGTCAACGTTTGCTCTCGTTAGGCTTCATCGAAGTTTGCTATGAAAATTTTAGGAAAAAAGTTCAAGAAAATGATATCTTTAGCGATAACTTAGAAAAAAGAATCTACCTAATCAGAATGGCGAGAAATTCAAATTTAGTGAATCAGTTTGTGGTCGACTTCATAATGGGAACATTTAATCACAAACGTTCGACTTCATTGCCAATGAACAAAGAAATAGTGCTTTTAGTTGTTTTTTTTTCGGTTTATTTTTGCTTCTAAACCACGCAAATTTATCTCTAAACGACTGGTAAGGATATCAAATGCTATTGTTGATTGTTAGCATGCTAAGCGATTGAAAATTTTAAATGAACTTATTACCTAAAATCATTGTTTAAACGAGAGCAACATTTCGTTGATCGTTCATTGAGGATTTTATCTTTCAATAGCAGTTCTAGTTCTCGTTCAGCATAATTGTTGTGTGATGTATATAAGTTGCGTGAGTGTAAACCGAAGTGAAACCTTTACGCCTTTAGCCGTTTGAAGGTGAAATTTAACGACAATGCTCGTTTTCGTTTAAAGCATTTCTGTTTCGCCTTCTGAGCAAATATGGAGACTTATCGACTGCAATTTATGGATGCTGCTAATGTTTTATTGATCTCTGCATAACTGGTGCATTTCGTACAGTGATTTATGAACATAAAATGATTAAAAGATAATCACTTTTTCTTTTCCAGAAGGATTAGGAAGAGTGCCAGGTTTTAAAATCTTAAATCATTTCTTTGTAATCAGTCATATGTTTTCGTAGGTTGTATTTTACTTATTGTTTTCAAAATGTCATAAATTTTTAATTTCGTTATAAAGAAAAATATTCAGCTAAACATAAGGTGAATTTTCCGAAATCCGTTTTTCTTGGGGAAGAAAAATCGACAATTTAAAAGAATCAGTTATTAAGACACCGGCGGAGCAAAGACGTCTTCATGAGTGGGTAACTGGATGAGAGGTTTTCTTGCTGCTTATTCGACAAATACACGGCATTCACGCACAAACGCCAATTTTGGTAATAACCATTAGGTGTGAGACGCAATCCGCTTAATTATACTACTGTGCCCTTCTCACAACATAACAGATTTATGCAGAATTATAGAACACACGGCCAGTGTGTGAATGAAATCTCTAAGAGCGAACCAGAGAAGAAGAAAGCGGCGAGAAAGTAATTTTTTTCTTAACAAAGTATCTTTGAAAATAATTCTATGTGGCACACCTAAAAATGTTCCTGCGTTGAATAATCTTCATACGTGGTGCAAATACTTATTTGGCATCATCAATCAAAAAAGCTTTCGTCGATTACGAGCGACCGACGACTTCTGCTGAATCGTTGCTGAGTGCGAGAAGCGTTTCGTGTATTCTAAGATATAACTCATGCTCTGAAGTTGTTTCGCCACATCAGTGATGCTGTCGCTGACTCTCATTAAGGCATTCTCTTCCGGAATGAATATAACAGCTCACCCAAATTGAAATCGATTGCAAGATATCCGGAAAAAAAGATCATCATTGGAAATCAAACTCTTGTTTACTCCACATTCGTCGAGTTCATCTTAACGGTTTTCACTCCCCTTCACCTATCTTTTATGCGATTATTTTTCGCAGGCTTCCTTTCATTACTGAAATATCGCTGAGTGCGTTTCGCATACGCATATTTAGCCGGCAAAGCTCATAGAACGCAACAAAAGCATGACGAAAGACATTTTTAGGAAAAAACGAAAGAGACAAATGACTTTGAGCACATCCATTCAATGGCTATATGCTGAGAAGTATGCGTACATCTTTGAGAAATGGAGAGGTGCCAAATTAAATTTGCTGAAGTTATCGAGTGAACGCAGCAATAGGCGTTCCCACTTGCCAACAAGAGCAGTACTTTTCGAAGCGTATGCAAAACAACTTCAAAATATCACAAAACTTCTTACCAATTGTGCCGTCAAAAAGCAAACGTTCATGGGATCGGAACATCCAAATGCGAACGAAATATTCGCTATAAGCTGCGGATTTCGAGGAAAAAAGAAATTACGTAGAAATTGCGCAAACAAATAAATAACAGTAGCAAAATCTCATCGGCTAATGCAACCAAATTAGCAGCTCATAAACAGTTAAGTGCTACACGAAAACAAACGCCCAAAATTGAACGAGTAACATCTCTTACTTTATAATAATGAATGAGTCAGGCGTTCATTAGTGAAGCTGTCATTATAGAAATGGAAATATCGATTGCGATACGGGTTATTGAAGGTCTCTTAACAGTAGCACACCAAAAATTGTTCAGTTATTCAGCTTTGAAACAGCGGAAAAAAATTTTTTTCCCAATAAGAGACACATGAAATACTGCGATCAAAAGCAGTTGTAGCAGTGCATCGACATTTGCAGAGTTCAGCAATCATCCTCTTCATGAATATGTCTAAGACTTATTGCGATCAAATCTTGCTCGCAAACGTTTGCAATCATCAATTCAATCATCCATTCCATTTCACTGGCATTTGACGCAGACGTTTTGGCACAAATGCTCCTTTGAAATTCAACAGATCGGCATACAGATAACCAGCATTGGCATTAACCCTCCGTCGAGTAATGTCTTTTTTTTACTTTCATCCTCATGAATTCCAGTTCTTCTTCAATGTATGCCATGCCACCCTTTTCATGCTAGAAGCAGCAAAATTAAAGGCGTCACAAATTGTTCTATTACCGCGCCCTTTTCAACATGAAATGCATGTGGAACTGCGTAGCATGAATTTTTTTTTCTTCAAACTGATCTTGATCGTGTTAGTAGACAACATTTATTTGTAGTACGTCCAAAGGGTTTATTCAGTTTTCTCTTTCAGTTTCACAGGAAAAAACGTTTGCAAGAATAAACGATGAAAACGAACAACGGTTTCTGGCTCAATCGATTTCTACAGTCAAACCGATTTTTAATTTAATATAGAAGTTATATGCTTGAAAAAGATGAGGCGAATTTTCTGCTTATATATTTCGTACGATAAAATCACTGCAACTAAAAACGATAGCACGCATGCGAAACCGCTTTACGTCCAGCTAGCTGTCAGCAAAATAAACAAACCGCTTCACCTCAAGCTAGCTGTCAGCAAAATTAACAAACCGCTTCACCTCCAGCTAGCTGTCAGCAAAATAAACAAACCGCTTCACCTCCAGCTAGCTGTCAACAAAATAAACAAACCGCTTCACGTCCAGCTAGCTGTCAACAAAATAAACAAACCGCTTCACGTCCAGCTAGCTGTCAACAAAATAAACAAACCGCTTCACGTCCAGCTAGCTGTCAACAAAATAAACAAACCGCTTCACGTCCAGCTAGCTGTCAACAAAATAAACAAACCGCTTCACGTCCAGCTAGCTGTCAACAAAATAAACAAACCGCTTCACGTCCAGCTAGCTGTCAACAAAATAAACAAACCGCTTCACGTCCAGCTAGCTGTCAACAAAATAAACAAACCGCTTCACGTCCAGCTAGCTGTCAACAAAATAAACAAACCGCTTCACGTCCAGCTAGCTGTCAACAAAATAAACAAACCGCTTCACGTCCAGCTAGCTGTCAACAAAATAAACAAACCGCTTCACGTCCAGCTAGCTGTCAACAAAATAAACAAACCGCTTCACGTCCAGCTAGCTGTCAACAAAATAAACAAACCGCTTCACGTCCAGCTAGCTGTCAACAAAATAAACAAACCGCTTCACGTCCAGCTAGCTGTCAACAAAATAAACAAACCGCTTCACGTCCAGCTAGCTGTCAACAAAATAAACAAACCGCTTCACGTCCAGCTAGCTGTCAACAAAATAAACAAACCGCTTCACGTCCAGCTAGCTGTCAACAAAATAAACAAACCGCTTCACGTCCAGCTAGCTGTCAACAAAATAAACAAACCGCTTCACGTCCAGCTAGCTGTCAACAAAATAAACAAACCGCTTCACGTCCAGCTAGCTGTCAACAAAATAAACAAACCGCTTCACGTCCAGCTAGCTGTCAACAAAATAAACAAACCGCTTCACGTCCAGCTAGCTGTCAACAAAATAAACAAACCGCTTCACGTCCAGCTAGCTGTCAACAAAATAAACAAACCGCTTCACCTCCACCTAGCTGTCAGCGAAATAAATAAATTGCTTTGGATGCAGTGTAAATGATTGACAGTTTCAACCAGTTTTTTTTTTGTGAAAAACTAACAACGAAGTTATTGAGCTCCCTTTAGTGGTACGCTTAGGAGAGTGCAAAGCGAAGATTGCGCTTTTCGCTCACTTAATAAATAATGAACGGATGAAAGAGTTTATTGTTGTTGTCGAACGTGACGCACTTGTGAGGTAAGAAAAACACTCATGAACGTTTCAAAAGATAAAACAATGTTGGCAAAACGAACCGTTTTGAAACGGTGCAACTTCATTTGCTCGTAGCACTTCATTGCTCTCCATTCATATACCGAATTACCCATAGCAGAAAAAAAAGATGAGGGTCGACAAGTGTGGTTCATACCCTCCCACAGACAAAATCATAAATCCACATGCATCGTTCGAGAGAGCTCTACCTTCTATACTTCACCCTTCCTCCCCATCGCCTTCCGTTGCCGCCTCTCCCTCCTCCACCCTTGCAGGGTTGGCGCGAAATTCAAGACTTGCAAAGTAGAAGTTTGTAGAAGTACAACATGTGATTGCTTGGCACGACAAGAAAAGAGTGCTGATCATGTGCACCGTTACTCCCATTCAGAGAGCTAGGATAGTTAGACATTTTTTCAGTCAGATGTTGTAAAGAGCGAATGAGGTCTAAAATGGCAGAGAAAACATTCAATTATAGGGAAGCGGAGGGGCGATGTGAAAGTGTGTAAGCGTGGGGGCAGGACACGAAAATGTTCCCCCTCCGCCTTCCCCTTGTTCACCCCACCCATTATGGAGGGGTGAGCTGGAGACGGTGCAACCCTTAGCTGGTTAACGGAGCGAATGATGTTGAAGATCGTTTTGCAAGGTTGCTTTATCTATCGTTGAAGCTTGTCAACCAGCTAAAATGCAGCTAACGAAGGACTCGTTCAAAACTGTGTGAACGAGGTCTTTTTTAGCCTCACTTTTGTCCTATAATATAATATTCATTGTTTTCTCGCTGTCGTAAGCAATCACGCGCATAAAGACGATGATAGACTAAGCGAGCACGCATACATCAGCACTTTGATCTTCGATGCATTCTGAGCATGTTCATTTGAATATATAGCAGAGACTATTCACTCTGCGCCACTCTTCTGGTCTCTGTGAGAACCATCAAAATGTTAGCAAATAAGCGTTATCCGCACTACCATTAAAAATTCTTTCAGGTTTGCAGATCTGGTCGTATGCTCCAATAAGCGTCAGGACTAGCATTCCATGATTTCCCCCGGTGAGCCCAAGACAGCTGTCGAATAGAGCGTTGAAATCACTTCCACGGGGAAAAAGAAGAATGCTCTCGTATACGTCCCTTTTGTGGTCGGGAATGGTCGGTGACAAGTGAAAACGTGCCTCGAAAGATCACCACGATATACGTGCGTTTCACAATTCAGCGCGTCAGACGAATCAAATAACTGAACATTGAAAAATTATCAAACGTAACAACAATGTGTTGCTCATGTGAACTGATTAACTTCTCGTAGAGCTGCTTTGACGGTTTTTTGATCGGAATTTTAGCCATTTTTCGACTACCGTATCCTTGTCGCGATGTGGATATACCGTCGCGAATATCGCTTCTCTTTTATTCTCGTTAGAAATATATTAGAGCAGCAAAATTTTTAGGTGAAGCATCACAAATTATCGAGTTGAGACGGTCAAAAGGATGCACATGCACATAAAGAAGCGCATACAAACAAACACAGCATCCATATAAGGCGCCAACAAAATTGCAGATTATCAGAGCGCATAATGAGAAAAAGCGATTCGTGAGATACGCGTGATGTGACGGTGATGAGTTCTTCGCAAGGAGAATGCGCAGTTTCATGGTTGATATTCGGCATCCAAAGCCTAAATCAGTGTATGCTAGCGTATTACGAACATCAGTTGGGCAGTAATAAGTGACATTCCGATACCTCACGATCACACTGATCGCTTGAGATTTAATACAATTGAGAGCAAGCAATGAGGATGGTCATTATTTTTGCACATGCAACCTCTAAAGTCTAGGCACTGCACTAGACAACCAAACACCGCAGTGGACAAAGCGCATAAAGTAGCGATCAGCAGAATAATATATTTAAATTCGACAACAATTATAACAAATGTGAATCTTTCAAGGAGAGTGCTGTGCCCGTGTTGAACGGCTGAATAAATCGGAAATGAAATACCAACAGATCAAGGTGTTCAATTCAACAAATTGGACGAGAGCAATTACCCCCTTTATCTGCATGACGTTCATTCAGGCACATAGATTTTTAATGATTGTCCTATTTGGAATGCCACACGGTCCGTTCACTGATGGCAATCAACGGCCCAACGTTTATTCCTTATTTGCACGAGTAACAATTATGTTTCAATGTGTTGGCGAGCAATAATTTTTTCGGCAACCTAGGAGAACGACCACAAATTCAACCTCTCTATTCTCGCTTCTCCGTCATCGACAAAAGTTCTTTCATGAAGAGGACGACTATTAACGACTGATCTAATATACTGCATGCGATTCAGGGCGACTCAGAGATTTCAATCGTTTGTTGATCTTTAATATAGCGCATGTTATTCAGGAAAATAACGAAAGAAAATCGGGATTATAACCTCGGAGCTGTACAAATAAAACGTAAACAAAAGCTTTCGGCGAGATCGATGTGGTCTCAAACAGAGACGTTTGTTATACCTCTCAAGTAGTGCTATATTGGCAACAGAGCTTTGCACTACAGCGTAGTTTGGTCCTTTGAGTTCGAAGTGTTGAACGATATACTAAATTTACTGCTTAAACAATAGCATCTAATCGAGAACATCTACAGAAAATGGAGGTAGGAATCTCGGGAAAATCAGTTGATTTTTTCACACTTTGCTTGCTTTGACCACTATACCAGTAACTAAAGACAGTACGCGCAGTCCAACAAATGTTTTCGTTTATACTGGTGGAAGGAGCTAAATGCATATGTTTGCCGCAACTCAGTGATCGGAAAGAGTGGGTGAGCGTGCAAAACCGAAAAACATGAAGGACCCGATTTGAAGTATTCTTTGGTTTTTCTTCATCTCGTCTATCAATCAAAATAAGAAGAAAACTTTACTAGCATTAAGAACTACATGACGACTCTGTAGCACAAATATTATGTGACGCTAGAGTTAATATAGCCTACTCACTGTAATACGATAATGATGAGAAATATCCATAGAAAATTTACATCTACATAACATCGAAAATAAAACTGAGCATGAGGAATGTAATTTCAGAGAAAAAACAACTGTTGCCAAACGGGAATGAACGCTAATGATGCCGACTCAGCTTGAAAAAAAATGAAAAAAAAATCTTCGTAAAATTTTGCTTATTAGCTTGTTCGTCGTCCATAAGATAGCACAAGTAAAATGGATAAAAATTATGAATTTATGTGAAAATTTATATAACTAACAAAAGAAGAATAATAACATGGAAATAGTCTTAAACTTTTACGTTAGAAAGCGAACAAATAGCTGATAGGGGATAATTAAGCTCCATTCATAGAAGCTGAATAATACGATCGAAATGCGGTACTGAATGGTAACGAAAGCAAAAGTATTTGTGATCGAGAGGGACAACGCAAAAAAAACACTTGTCCAACATCATACGTTGGAAATGTAACAGAAAAAAAAATAAAGAATTTAGTGAAAAATCATGGAGAAGCAAAACGATCCATAACATTAACGAAATATGTAATAAATGCGAACAAACACAGACTTCCCTCCACCGCTCCTCCAATATTCTTTTTTCCTTCACCGTCCACTCCTCACTTTCCCCATCCACATCTCTTCCGAAAAGCTCTGAACGAAAGTTCCGCCTGACTGCCGTTACAGCCAAGGAAGCAGTCAAGAACACGTTGGTGAGAACTGAAAATGTGGATATTCGGCAGAAAAAAAAAATAGCGCTTTGACGAATCTGAGGAGACATTCTAGCCAATAGGCGTAAAAGATTCGCTAATTTTTTTATCGCAACAAGGATGCGACACGCACATTGGGAAGCAAATCCATTCAGACAGGCGAAAGGATTGTGACTTGTCATCTTAACTACCGGTACTAGCGGTCAATTCTAGTAAACATTTTCACAAAAACTTACCATATGAGAAAAACTTACAGGTCATAAGTTCAATCAGAATCGCTAAGTTGCCGAAGGCAATGAAAGGAAATGAAAGGAAATGAATCGAATTGTAGCCGATAATACTTCTTTTGCTTTTTTTTCAAACTAAAATAAAATCATCTGAGCTGAACAAATTTTACGTCAACAAATTCTAGCCTGTGAGGATGACTCAAGACCCTGCGATTATGTAAGCAAAGCTGCAATTAGTATTCTCAGTCAAACATCTGCGATCAAGTTAACAGATTTTACGGCGGATGAGCATCCAAGAAACCTACTGTATTCTAGTAATGGATGCGTACAAGTTTGAAAGAAGCGTTTAAGGTTTTTACGTGCGGAGCACTTTGGGTTTAAAAATCAAAATGGCACTTTAGTTGACTTTGTGGAGAATTTTTTCCAACGTAGGATAGAAACAAAAGGATTAAGGGGATTGAAATGCAAAGTTTGAAAAAAAAGACCTTTTAAAAAATCGAGAATTCACCGACGAACGTTGACGGAAGCATAGCCTGGCTAGAAAGAGCATTTCTAGTGGGGCACAAAACTTTGATTTGGGTTGTTCCTATAGGATGACGAAAAAAGTTAAGAAAGCTACATTCTATGCGATCTTACGCTCAGATTATCCACAGCACAATCGCTGCTTAAGCGGTCGTGACAGGACAAGAAGTTCTTTTAAAAAAACTGTAGCATGTATGGTTAACCTTTCTTGACAGCGCCCAAATTCCGTCACACAACTTCCTAATAAACATTTGTGACAGAAAAAGCTGAAGATCGCAGGCTAGAACCCCTTACGAACAATTTTGTTTTACTCGCCATCACGCTTTTAGCGTTGCAAAATAATTGGGGCGAATGAGCCCGACTCCAGAAAACGATGCGACCAGTCATAGCCGATTCATGAAAACCAGATCCATAAAAATTTTATTATATATACGATACGTACGATGTGACTGATCATAAGAAATGTGATAGGAAGAAAAATCATTTTGTGTATGCGAATAGAACGAAAAGAATTATGCCTCCATCACGCGCATAGCTACTATAAAAATAGCTTCAGCCTACAACACAGCATGATCAGATCACTCGTATGCATTTTTTTTCTGGTCTTTTTGTTGTTTTGGAGTCCATTCAACTGCTTATTTCAACTCTTGCATGGTGCCGCGAAAAATTCTGTTGCGATTCTCTGCCCAAGAACCAACATCCGTAGTAAGGGAGCGTGTTGCAAGCAAGTTTATTTCATAGAGAGGTTGTTTTCATTCGTTAGCTGACGCCGACACTACTCAGAAATCTCCTCGATTAGTGTATGCATCGTGAGCGAAAAGGAATTGTTAATTGCAGTCTTCTTTCTCAAGAACGAACCTAACACAGTTTTAAAATTCATGAGTTCTAATGCTTTCCAATGCTTTTCTTTCATATTTTCGAAGTATAAAAGAATGCAATATCAGGTACCATTTGATGCCTGCTACGGAAAAAGAGCTGTCCCTCCTCTCCGCCAGAGACATATACGAATGTTGTCGCTCGCGTTATCGCGTTCAAATGTGGCGTCGATTCTGTTCAACACTCACAATTCTATACAACATATTTGTTTCACGAGAAATGTTATCATTGTATTGTTGAACTGAATAGTGAGTCTGTCTATATTTTAATTCCTTACTTACAACTTTACTTTTGAAGAGCATCGGCAAAAATATGATTAGTACGAAGAGATAGGCAAAACCAAAAGAGAAGATATCGCTAAAGATCCGCAACTCCGATGTCTCTGTTTGGCACACTGCTGACGTATGGCGGCGCCTGCTAGTATTAGACGAGTGCGTGAGTGCGAGGATAACTCTATGGATAGGTGCCGTAACGCTTAAATGAAAAATCGAGATTCGCCTCTTCGTGCACTTCTTGACTTGTTCTCTCTCCTTATAATAATGATTTTTGAACAGCGATGTAAGCCGAGTGAGCCCTTACACAAGATGCTAATGGTTGAAGGCCAAACAGTGAAAATGCTACAACAATTTATCACCTGTTTCCCCTTTAATACATTTCTAAATATCTCTAAGTTCATGTTCTACGGCAATGTTCACACTGCTCGCACATGTCAAACTAAAAATGACATATATGCTGAGCTAGAGTGTAGTATGGCATATTTTAAAGAGCCAAAATTATGAAAGTCATGTGGGGGAAGGGGGAACGAGGGCAATGTTCTATAGATGCATTTTAGTTACCCAGTGAATAAATGCTATTGTGTACTTTAAGGGGTCGTCGTACGAAGAATATCGCTGATCATAAAAGTACTACTACACGCCTTCTTGTGTATGCAGAAATACCTTCACTGTGATAGTGCTTCTGAAAATGACTCGGAAGGTGGTAATTTGCCAAGTCTTTTGTTTTTCAAACAGGAAAGTTTTGATGCACTCATAAACTTGGCGAGAAATGAATTTCAACTGTCACTTAAACGGTTTGCAAAGGCGTTTTCGGTTACGCTTTTTATGCGCTCCTTACGTATATTCAACTTATATGTACGTCTCCGTTCAGAAAAAGCGATAGAGATTTCTTATAAGATCCGAATATTTGTAGCAAACACACCAGATTAAGACGTTGAACTCTGAAGGCAAATTAGTTTTTGACTGAAGATGTAAAGGTAGAGTTTTTGAAACGATTAAGCTGAATGCGAAAGTCGGCAAATTATCTGGGATAATTCAGATAACCATAGCCGTATAAAGTTTTAAATAACAAACAGGCCCTAATTTAACTCACAAGAAGTTCCAGTGTGTCCGTAGGCGGTGAATGAAACCGATTCGATTAAAGCAACGTTTTCATAAACAGGATGTTTTCTCCGTAAGCAACAATTCTTCAACATCATACTCTCATTCTATAAGCCGTTTCTCCTTCCTCTACATAATGGTTGATAGCAGTAGTCAAGACTTATATCTCACCACGTTTTTCCTTACATGCAGTTGCGCGAACAGATCACAGTTAATGACTACTGTTTTTAAAAGAATCATTAGTAGGAAGCTCCTTGTGGGGCTTATTCAGAATAAGTTGAATTCGGTGTTGTGACGCTTAAATCAGTGTTTTATGCTCCTTTTGGTCCCTCTCACAGCTAAGCTTATCACATTCTGCTCCTTATTGTTGGTTTCTTCATGCTATGTGTTTCGTGACGATTGCTTGCTTCAGTAAAAATATAGCTCTTGGTGATTGTCATCGTCAAGCGAAAGAGGCAAATAATGTTTTTGCGCATGACGTCAATCGTTCAATCGTTAACCGTTCACAAACTGCCCAAGGGCGTTCACGTTTGCTTCGCTCACTTGTCTGATGGGCGCTCAATAGACAACCATTATAGAGGATACTACACTTGGAAGTTTTTTTCTTTTCAATCGACAACTCCAAAGTTTGGTTAGCCAGTTGTGCGTATCAAATGCTGGCAACTAGTGACGTTTTATTTGCTGATTGCCAATTACACGGACTAAATTTTTTTTGCCGTAATAGAAAAGGATGCACACAATATTTGCAGCTTGTCGTTATTTTTAAAAAAATACGATTAAATTCTCTTACTGCATATTCTCATATACACAAGATTGCTTGGATCATACAGAAGTGACAGTATCGAACAACGGCTTTTCGTTAGAGTACGCAGATGTTCTTCATGCCAACTGTACGGAAACGAAGCGTTTTCTCGAAAAGGACGAAAAACTAGTAGGACAAGGCGTACTGGAGAAACGATGGGCAACTCTTTCTTCCCCTTCCTCCCCTCCTCCCCCCCCCCCCT
>JPKZ01002986.1:869664-884103 GCA_000803305.1 Toxocara canis | reverse complement strand
TTCCAACTTCTTTGCGCCATCCCCATTTTAGAAAAAGCTTCCGAATCACAATTTTACCATGAAAGGGGAATGATTTCTGGGTGATAAATGGCCCTTGGTTGTCGATGGAGCCAACTTTTTTACGGTCCAGATAATCTCTGAAGGTTTTCCAAAGCTATTCATTCCGTGCTTATCAGCTTCCTTCATTGGAACTCACCTTTCGAAGTTGAGGGGAGACGCTCCCTTCCCTTCTCCCTTCCCCTCCTGCCCTCCCACCGCTTCAAAGAGAGAGAAAGGAGAGGAAGGATGCAGTCTGGTTCAGTGAAAATGCGCCAAATTTTCCACATTTCGGATGGGCGGAAGGCAAGTAGGCAAGCGGTGGAAGGAGGTGCGCTTTTGGGAAACAGAGATCTATGATGGCTGGTCTACTCTATAATCAAGCACTGTTTGGATAAACTGAGGTAACAAGGACCAGTGTGAGATCTGAAGCTCAGTCGACAACATCGACATAGAAGTGCATGCTGCACATGGACTTATGAATAACAAACCAAACAGAGAAATGTTTTGATGTGTGTTTATACTTTTCATTGATGCTAATATGTTCATCGTGGTCATTCGGCGGCCACATAATGTCATTGGAATTACAAACACATGCCACTCATCGTCATCAATATGTTTGCCAATAATTGCAGCCTTGACTCATTTTGTAAAAAATACTACCAACTATGGGCGCTTTTTTCCCCCATTCTAAGCTGTGCTACGCGATTTATTACTTTATTACCGATTACCGACTATACTAATTATTTACGATTTATTACCGACTATACTAATTATTACTTTATTACCGATTATTACCGACTATACTAAATGACGCACATTTTTCTTCATATTACTGTATTATATTGATTTTTTTGTACTTACCTACTTACTAACTTGTATTTCTAAACGTCTCAACTGAAACACTGCACAATTGTGATGTACAGTACGCCTGAAAAGACAGCCTAGTTTAAAAGCTTCAATCATCAAATACTCAATAGAGAGTGCTTGCATAATTTCGCTCGTGCATCAGACCTTATGAGACATATGAATGTCGTCGAATGCAACCGGAAAGGAATGCTGACCAACTGTGTTGCATGCGACGTGTAACAACTATTGAAACGATGCCCTAAGCGAACATGTAAAAGAACTCGAAGAAAACTAAAAACGTCTACAAGGATTAGGTATGTGAGGACGACAAAAGTTTCACCATTCTAAAAGATATGTTAAACGAGCGAAAAAAAAAATGAAACTAGAATTCAGAGGAGATTATCGGCACACCGAAAGACTTATCCCCTCTTTTGACCCTTAGCTCCATGATTAGTAGAGAATTTGCATATGTGAACTGTGCTATGATTCAATGCAGTTCTTTGCACAAATAATCATTAAAGAAGTTTGTGTTTGTCGCAGCTGCCATGATTTTTGCGTTTGAAACCATGCCTTGAGGTTCGTTTATAAGTCCCATAAAAATACGAAATCATGTTGCCATGACGAGTAAACGTTTCAGGCTTACGATGTAATTAACGTAGTATTAGCGGACGAAAATATTGTCGATGTCGTCTGAAATTGGCACAGCACATGGAGTGGCGTTTTTTCTTAACAAAGATCACGTCCTAAAGCTAGCCTCATACTCTCATTGTTCACATGTGGATTACCTATTCCACTTACAATCATGGACTGACTGAGTCTAGTTGTAAGTCAGAGTCAAATAGGCACAGAAAGAAACAGTGACCAAATGTTTTTCCGTGAATCTAATGCACTGAGCACGCGCTTGCTCTTCGTCAAAGCTTTGCATGTTTACAAAAAATACAAGCGCAAGTAAGCTCCTCTATACCTCCATGGAACACTGCGCAATATAATAGGTTTCATCTGCTTGAAAATACAGATGTATTGGTGTCTGTTATTCCAAAAGGCGACAAGAAACATATGCGCTCTAAATTTCCAACCCTACAAAGAAGTTGACCGGAACTATAATTCACTGCTGTGTGTGCGAATGTTTTCTCTGTTGTTGGTTAAATAAAAAGAAAAAGAGCTGCAACAGCTCGATGATATTTGAACGATCACAACGCAAGGAGCATAGAAAAGTTGGGTAACCTCAAGGTTCCTTGGTTGCCGTACGCCACACTTGTTCAGAGCAACCTCTTATGGTTATGAAACTAGACAGTTCATAGCGCATGTGGAAGAAGAAGCACAAAAATCACGTTGTTGAAAACATGAGCCAGTTTGCTTATCCCTGGACTGTCATAGCGAACTGCGGTTTACGAATTCAAAGTTTCTCGGAAACAGTAAACTTCGGTACCAGATAGTCAGCAACTACTTAAAGCTATTCTGCTACAAATAAGAAATAAAACATGCTTTTGTCGTTGTGAGGTTGTATTTGATGACACCGCTAAACCAGTCAAAAACCAATAATAAATGTTCGTTTAACAGATGCGTCGACCGTAAAGCGGGTGCCGTGATCACTAACAAACAATGAAATTCAAATGTGTAAGCAGTACTTCAAAACGCAAATTTTCGACTATGAAGTCCCACAGCCTCATTTATATATCATTGTCGAGACAGATCGACAGATCACGATGGAGCTAGTGTTTTGCGGTTAAATACTGCGGCTCAAACTGATAACGTTAGTTTCGCAACATGATTCTGCGCGGTGAAGCTTGGCTTCCCTGGAAGCTTGGCTTCCCTAGCAGCCATTCCGCGGGAGCAGGAAACAACTATCGATTGCGATGATCCCAACGAACTTGCCGAATTGATCCTAGCAACACTAGACACAGTAAGGCGATTAGAACGTCAACATGCAAACAAGCTCAGCAAATAAGTAGGAAGTTGTTATGACTAGTAGTGGAGAATTAATTACAGAGCAAAACAGCGACGGCAGATCGAATTTGGTTTATAGATCGCATTTTTCTGATTTCCCTACTGGATGTTTTACATTAGTCGATTTTTGGCAGCAAAAAAAAGCTCTCAAAATCGAGTCGAACACAACAAGGAGTGAGAAAATCAAAAAAAAAAACATTCTGCCGTTGCCCTCGCGATAAATACGGAGAACTATTTGAACATCTGTGTTACATGAACCGACAGGTTCACCAAAACAATGCTCGATATCAAACTCGATAATGATGTATTTTCACCTAATGCCTTCGAGGATAGGAGTTTGGCTTCCTTCCTCGAAAGGCTGGCAATTTATCCAAAATTTGTATCTTTGGTAGCAGTTATAGCGATCGAGTAGTTTCGTAGCGTATGCAGTTGGACTAGTAATATACATCAACAATAAACACAAAAATTCACTTTGAAGAAGAAACAGTGTCACCAAGAGCCTTCATCCGTTACTTGTACAGCCGTAAAATACAAACATAAACATTTAGCACTACTAAACGGTATTGAAATGAATGCCCGAATTCTCGGTGAACTTTCGAATATGTGAATGATCGCTTTTCTAGCAGTTTCTTTTTGTTTTTTGTTAAAGCTCAATGAATTTGACAAGGGTAGGCAAATATGACCAATGTTACAAATGCAAACAATTCACCGGTGCTCTCACATGTCGGTGAAAAGTAATTCTAACTAAAAAAAAAGAGAAAAAAACTCATTGGTTTAGCACAACATCATTCACTGCGCAAATGTCCGCACATTATTGCTGCTATCAAAATTGCACAAAAACTTTGGATAACTAGCCACACGTTTGATGAGCTGAGCAAAGCGCAAGCAAAAGTAGGCCGCCGTTGTGCTTGGATACTTGCAAAGGCGATTGAATAACAGTTGATAACAGGGAGAGGTGAACAGATGAGAAGAACGCAGCAGATATGCCCCTATACCAGCAGTCTTCTCTCCCATTCCCGTTCTTCCTCAGCTTATGTTTAAGGCCGGATATCAGATTTCATGAAATTTGCTATCGTCTACACAGTGTTTATGGAGTAGTTCTTGGTGTTCCCCAACCTTATTATTCTCGAAAATTATGCATTTTAAAGTCATGAAGCACCAAGACCCAACCCTAGATAGGTTTTAGAACGATGTAGGTAAACGAATCAAGAAAGATTTACGGATGAACAAAACGAAATAGTTACGCTGTCGCCAAAGCATGGAGCACTATAGGCGTAAAGGAAGATGAAATGCGTGAAAGATTACCATAGAACGCCTCCTAGAATTTATGATGCCAATTAAATGTCTGAAGTTCCTCCGCGATTAAACATCACTTTCGCGATGAAATGTCGCTTCGCTCCATACAGAAGAAAACAATATATGAGAGTTCTCGCACGATTAGAGGGAAGCTCGAACAAAGAAATGTAATCTAAAATAAATGTCTTGGAATTTCGAAACTGGTTGTTATCAGGTTGGATTTAGATCGAGAACACCAAACTTAGTGCACTGTAAGGCTTTCAACGATAGCAAGAAAATTGTCGCGACATGCGTCACTAAGGATACTGATTTTGCCTTCCTGCACACTCGATAGGAATCAGAAATCATTTCAAAAAGTGTAATCATCACGCCATGCTCAGCATCTGAGAACTCGCTCATTGGCACATTTTGCTTTGGTTAATTTCCTAACGAATTCAGATGCTTCAAGGCACCGTCAGCAAAACCATTAAATTTGCATATTCAACAAAGCAGAATTCAGCTGATTAGCATGTCTCATTCGTGTCAGTTTATTTTCCTATTGTTAGTGAACAAAGTGTTCGCTTAATTCGCGAATCCTTAAAAAAACTGATACGCTCACTCCTTTTCACTCATTACTCTCCTGAACAGGCCGCACCCACCGCTGATCAAATGTTTCCCACCATCGGGTCTATCTGACGCATCGTCAGCTATGCAGGCTACATGCCCTGCCAATTAACTTTTGCCAATGCCGAGTTCCCGGGCCAGTTGAGCAAATTTCGTGCGATATTGGCTCTCTTGGGGGGTTATATGATCACGAAGAGATACCTCAAATACTCTGCGTTCCATCGCACCTTGCGTCACGATCAGTCTTTTTTGATCATTTTTTGCCGTCAAACATCGCTATGCCCCACATAAACAGGAGGGAAGACCGCGGATTGGAACAGTTCCATCGGTAGACATTCGTCGAGGAGCATATTTTTATAAAATTCTGGAACTAGACCATGTTGCTCTTTCGTGTCTATTGCTTTCTCCTTTGAAGTTATCGGTGAAACTCAGCTCTAGCCCTTAATGGATGTAGCTTTCGACTCCTTCAATATATCCTTCACGGAGGCATATGGTTAGTATAGAACAAATCTGGTGCCTTAATCATTTCATCTTCGATAGAATCATGTCGAGTCCGGTTTTTTTGGACTCCCTTTGGAGCTTGTCCTATTTGCTCAACATTTCTCGCGTCTTATGTGCAAATACAATGCAGTCAGCTGCAAAGAGCAAATTTGATGCAAAATGCATCGGTCAAAATGCTTTTGCGCCATTTCTATTGTGCAACCGGTGGTTTTCGCATCTCATTTGTCAAAGAATTCGCGGATCAACTCGATTTTTGACCTCCAAATTGGGTTTCTGATGCCTTCCTTTTATCGAGGCTTTGCTCATTGCAGTCCATAATTTGTCTAGAATCTGTGTGCTCTACTACTAACAAAAATGTACTATTATTAACGAAAAAGCACACAGAACCATTCATTGGAGAATACTTGTACGGTGCACCTAATATGAAAGAGTGGTCAGTGAGTTTATTAGGATTTAGGTCATGTACCAGCAAACAAGTTAGTGACCGCGAGCTCATGTTTCTCACTTGAAATTCTACAAATATCTGAACTATTATGTTTGGTGGGCATTAGTGTTACATCTATCCCGTTCTATGAGCTACAACTTACAAGGCAATGGAAAGAACGATCGGACTCTACCTCACAACTTTAAAATTGTCGACAACTACGTGTAAGACGCCAGTAAGCAAGACCATGCGCACAAGTAAACGAGAGAATAAAAAAAGCTACAAAAGATGAAGCAAAGAAACATTCCATAAGTGGTGTGCGCTTCCACTCATTACAAGACCGCATGGAATTCATGGAGCATATGTGTTGTTTCGCTTTTTCTATGTCCATATGATGTCCGCCTAGAATGTGGTCGACTTCAAGAAATCCATCGAAAAAAAGACTGTCCAGGTAACTTCATTGAATGCCAGTAAACATTTCGGCCTTAACACGTCAAGCTGGAAAACGGTGGGATGGGAGGTCGAGGTTGAGCAGGGGGATGGTACGATATGTGTTTCGCTGAGCTTGCGCAGAAAAGATCAGGGGGATGACACGATGCGTGTTTGTCTGAGCCTGCGCAAAAAAAAGATCAACTAAATGTTCGAAGATCAAGCGAAGAATGCTTAACAAGGCAAAAATTCATTTATTGGAACATAACGATTGCAGGATCAGAAATATTGCGGCTGAGTCCGCTCATTTCTCGCAAGATTTTTTTCATTTTTTTTTTCGCTCACTTCGCATTTCTCATTCGAATGTAACTTTATAACTTTTAATTTTTTTTAAAAATTATTTTAACTAATTCAACTAATTCTAACTAATTCGCAACTTTGTGACTTAAATTTCTCAACTTGAGTAACTTTTAGTGCACATTTTCGCTAGCTAAGTTTCACATCAAATCTGACCGAAGTAGAAAGTTGGATTCACGCAACGAAATTTTGACCATTCTTCAATTAGCCTACCTCTCAAGTCATACATCTTCCCATTGCCATAACTCTGCCCGAATTTGATAAATCTCGCTGAAAGTTTGTAGGGATGCCTATATGATACCATAGAAAATGCTCGCCAAGTTTCACCACTTTAGCCATCGTTGTTCTCCATTAGAAACGACACAACAAACAGAGAAATATACACATATGTGAGCAAAAATGGCGGTCGAATGAAAATGTGTTTTCAATTCGACGAAGAGCGCCAAAAATGAAAAAGGCAAGTCAGTCAGCCAACTAAATTCATTAGCAATGCTCGACAAAAAAAAAAACACAGTAGAGCAACGGCAGCTTACTAAAAGCTTTAATCACTATCAAAATGGCGAATCTGCGAAAGCTCGATGGCATTTATATGACGAGATACTAAAAATTTAATAAACCCAGTAAATTAAAGCAAAATAATTTCGCAGAGTTCCGACAATTTGCTTCTTCATAATCCGATGTTTAGTTCATCATAACGTGAAAACAAAGTTCATCACAAAACAATGGCATCTTTTTCACTTGTAATTTTTCGCTTACAAAAAACTACGAAAATGAGGCTACTTAAAACTCTAAACGACAGTTTTTTTTTCCACAAACCAACTCGTAAATACGGCAAAGCAGAAACTTTTCGGGCATATCACACTTGTTATGGATCGGTTTACGAATTTATTCTCGAAAGATTTATGTTTTTTTTTTTTTTAAATCAACAATCACCTTAGATACGCTACCATCTTGCAAAATAACCAATTAAAAACGCCGCGTCTTCGCTGAACTGTATGGTTTGCTAAGTGTAAGTGATTAGCACTGTAACTTTTCATGAATTCTGTAAAGCTATGAATTGTTTCCCCTCTAAATGAGAGCTAGAAATGGAGGGAGTGTTCAAACAATAATGCGAAACGCTAGCCCACTTCATTCAAACAGAGTGGGTTCTTCAAAAGAACTTCAGACAAGAACGATGCCAGTGTTAACCATTTGAAAAAAAAAAAAAACGATGAATATTAACGTGATCGATGTAGAAGTCACTCGGTTCCTCCAATGACCAGCAATTGACAAAACACATTTGAATGATTCACGCAATTGCTCACCTTATTCATGATATCACTCATGCGCATGACTTGCCGATAGTTTCACCTAAATCTTGCGTAGGTCGCTATGGTAGAAACTAAGGAAGTAGGTATGACGAAGGCGCTAGAGAACCATTCCAGCAAAGAAGAAGAAATATTCATGAAGAGAGATTAATAAAGCAATAAAAAAATAAAAATGAGTGAAGCGGATAGGAGACGATACAGCGAAATCAAACGAAGATTGCGGTGCGGAAGAGCGGAATATAAAACGGGGATGAAATCGAAAGCAGAATAGTATCGTATGCGCGGGTTTAGCGTAGAAATTTTAGTGTGCTTTCTTTCACATAACATTCAAAACGAAATAGCTTACTTAGAGTTGTCCTTACGATCGAATAAATATTTAAAATAAAAACGTTCGAGAGCGAATTAACAAATCCGAAGCACACGAATGGCTATAACAGGTTTTGCAGAGAACATCATCATTGCAGAAGGAGCGTAATTGTGCTATGGGAATTTTATCGCTCTCTTTAAAGCGTAGTGACATCTTTTCGCCTCTCTTCCGGATTACCTTTGTGGATCGTTACTAATCCAAAAAGCAATGGCTTCCAAAAATAGTGATCCACACGCATTTTTGATAATAGCTTCAAACGTTATAAAAATGCACTCTGGATAAGTCGTTCTTATACGGATATCTTAATCCGCTGTTAAAATAAGCATATGCCAATGCCGGTATGAAACAGAAAACGACAGAACGATCTCTATAAAAGAAAATGCTTGAATTATGTTTTCGCGAGCAAACAACAACTAACTAACTTCTGTAAAAATTTGTCAGAACTTGTAGCAGATTAGAAAAAATAAACCAGTAGTAGGCCATATCGTTGAGTCTCCCCTTTGACATGTTATTTTCGCCATTATTTTCTTCAAATGCACTTTAATCAACCCGGATCGCCTTCAGTACAAAATTACTCTTCAAAGAAACCATTTACTATAACTTTTCGATATGAAACAAAATTGAGCATCTACACGTGGTTGCAAGAAACCGAGCATCAATATACCCCTTCGACTAAAGTTCCCGAAAATGACCGCATAAATCCAAGATATACTTGCGGATATTACTACAGTTGTAAGCATAAGATCGGAGTGGAACAAATGAGCTAGTTTTATCAAGAATAGGACAACACGTGATTATTACTAATGAATGTATGATATGCTGAAGGAATCCTAAAAATCATCCCGAAAAAGCTTCTACGGCCTGGTCATTCACCTTTACTTAATGAGGCAGTGTGATAAGATTTGAACGTGATGAACAAGCCAAATTGCGCAGTCGAAAAAAAATTAAATTCGACGAAGAGAACGACAACGAGCGTCTTCAATCAGGCTGCTCTGTGGAGCTGAATTCGTTTTTTTTGACACGTCTAACCGTATAGCGTATAAAAGTTCAAAAAGATTACCGATATGTTACAGGCACCAATATGTGTGCTTATCGCATTCATCGACTATCCAAAGACGTGCCACAAAAAAGGAGCAGAGACTATCGAAGCCTCCATAAATACGCCTAGTGTTATGCCCCAAAAATGTTTTCCTAAAAGCAGTTTCTGCGAATTTTAGAAATTCTGTATCGACCGCAGGTCAGGCATGTTGACTGAATAGTTCGTCATTAAAATGGAAGCGTAATTCGACGATCGCCATGTTCAGTTTCATCATCAAACATTGTTTGAAGAGCAGGTATATATACTGAATTCAAAATGGTCACACCATTTAACGTTCATCAATTGACCGTTAGGCCATTCATTACGTGATGGATGCTCTACTCATTGCGCCAAATGGCAAAAGAAAACGAGTGAAACAAAATGGTCACTACTGAAATGGCAATAGCTCGGAGCGGTTCTAAATTCCCTGTTGTTGTTCTAGCGAACTACTTATGACAACGCATCATGTTATTTTGACGACCGTTTCCTAGCTGCATTTCGCTCAAAAGTATCAGAAATCATCTTCCAGTCTGATACCACCAAGTCTAACACCACAAAATACCACAAGTCAGTCACACGAATATCACAAAGTGCACTTTCAAAATAGCTATCTTCTTTCGCAAACCGTTCTATGACACTGCAGAATAGTATGTGATGCCTATAACATATGTCGCTCAAACTTTACGTTATACGTCTAAAATGCGCCTGACGTTTTCAAGGCTTGCCAGAGCGCAAATGGAACATCCAAACAGTCGACATCATACACGTCATACAAATTTTGGAAATTTGTGTAATCTAGGCATCGCAATGCAATTATGCCACATTCGTTACAGCAACATTTTCTACAGCACTTAAAACCAAAAGATAATCTCAAATAATCTCACTTAAAACGAAAAGATAATATCAAATTCTTGGAGAAAAAAACAGCATTTGTTTCAATTCACTAATAGTGAAAGCAACTCCAGATTTTCTTGCACTACTTAATGCTGAAATTTACCTCAGATTCTGAACTTATTTCGCACATATGCAAGTGCGCTCGAGTGAAGAATCGCGAATTTTTGAAAAGGAAGGCTCATTTTTGCGTAACTGCACTACCAAAGAGGAAACCGAACAAGGCGGAAAAGTATTACTCCATTTTAGAGCTGAAGCTGGAAAGTGATGTCGAACTGGTTGTGATAAGGAATGTTGCGAGAGTGCATGCGCATTTCCTTGATGCTAGCTACCGTTGAAGATCAAAATTTCGTTGCACCAGAAGTGCAAAAGTAAAGAAGAGATAGCCGACCTGAGTTGGGCGTAATGAACCGGGACATCTCCATATGTAATAGTTCTCATCAAAAATATAATTCACTTCTACGCTACATCTCTACCACTCGTAAAGTAGTTAAACCTGTCAAAGACTTTCGCAAACTCGCCTGAATATCGCTTGTAAAATCGGTTGGCGAGTTCCACGTTTAAACGCAATAGCAAATGGGTGTCACTGAAACAATAGGGGAATGATGCTTTTGATAGCTAGAGTTTCTAACCCTAGCAAAATTATCAGCACTGTTCTTCAGTTTCTTTACTTCAAACAATGCGATATATTAGACCCACTAACGCATTTCGTTAACTACCCTATTCCGGAAGAACCCGGTACGCCTTGCTAGCCTTCACTTAGATTCCATACTTCTCTTTTGCATATTGTATTCCAAAAACTTTTCGCTCCAATCCCTCCCGTAATTCACGATTCTTAAATCATTTTGATCTACTCGCCTCAGTGAAATGTCGACTAATTTTGTACGATGATAACTGTTGCATGCTGGGAAAATTGTAAACGCGGAAAAATTGCGAAAATAACGCTAAAACTACCCTTCGGTACTTCGGCACTCTTAGCACTTTCCGACTGCTATAAGCCTTTTCGCTATCTTCATAATTTATGACTCAACGAGCGGATCACAAGCCATAAAAATTTTTGATCAAAAAAAATGATCCATAAAATTTACGATTCATGAAAACGTTTGAAAACTACAAGGTGAGAGAGAATGTTTACGTGTGGCGTCTCGCCTCCAAACGATCGTCTGGATGCGTTAACGCTCTTTAAAGCGCTATCAATGCGCAGAATATATTTGGCTCAGAAAGAGTCAGTTGTTGTGCAACGATACCATCAACCAATACGAACTGAAAAAAAACAACTTTGCGATAAAAGTTTCACTGATTCAAATGGTTTGCGGGAAACACACCCCAAAAAAAAGGACTATGGTTAATTAGTTCGAGTCCATTACATGCAATACTCACATAATCAATGGAAACCATAAAGAATTCACGTTGGACTTTATACAACGCTGTATTTATTTTTGAAAAAGCACGCTTAGAGATTTTTTTCGGCAATATGCCTTTGGAAGTAGTTTCTCGCTACGCAAACGGACATGAAAATATTGTCAAAAGTCTATTGCTCTGACTAGAATTCACTTAATTGTAGTCGCATTCAAATGTTGTACTTCAATGAAATTTGTTATGCTGTGGCGAAAAATTCAATACTGCCTTTAATGCGATCGTGACGAAGTGCCTTCAAGTGGTGATGACTAGTGAAAAAGTTCATTTGAACATCTTATGCATTCGCTGAAAGGGACAACAGAGACACACTCGCAAGAACAGATCTGCTATTATAAGACATACAGCAAAGGGATACAAAGGCAGCTGTAATTTCATCGATTCCCATATCGATGCAGCTGACAACCATGCCCATGCACGATTGTTTTGACCAGTTTCAGAACACCTGGTGGCGATCCTTTGGGAAAGCAGCCGGGAATCGAACGCAGACCTTCCCCCGTACGGGCGAGAGCTCTACCACTGAGGTACTGCTCCCCCATGAGAGGCATAATCCTGAATATATGCCATAATCGATCAGCCTCCTTCGACAACAGCAAAAGCACTCTAGAAATGGTTCTGCGGCGAAATAAATCAGTTGGTGAGATGTTTCGGGAGTCGATTCTTTCCTTTAAAGCCATTCCACAATGAAACACTTCACCTGCATTAACGAACTTCTCTTTTGTCGCTCACACACTTCTCCAGGTCTTTTTTTTTTAAACCAAAGTATTCGTTTGCACGCAATATAGAGACCTCGCTAAAACAAGCAAGTTGATTGGAGCTCACGGCTAATAGTGTGTGCTCGAGTTCTCATGAAGCCGATGAGCTTACCGGTAATGCACTTAGGTTTCCACTGCAGCGATCAATCGCATGAATTCTGACTTGATTGATTGGATGGGTTCAATCATCTGAGCATAGATAGCTAGAGAAGCCAAATGAGCAGCAACTGCACTGCATCGAAATATGAATACGAAATATGAGACGGCTACAGTATCTTAGATGAGGATAAACGAGAGAGAAAGGAAAATCTGAAGACGACTGAGAGAGCGCTAGCTAAAAATCCTGACGACAGCATCTAGCAGTTCGTAAAGACGCAACATAACTATAAAACATCACCTCCAGTAATGACTGTGTATTGGTACGCAATGAGCTATCAAGCATATTCGTCAAACTCAGTGTTGGTGCCTCCTTCTGAGGGTATCCTCGTCAACGCGACTATTATCCTCTTCACTCGATCCAACGAATTTCTTGCTGCAATAAATCAACGCTTTCGCTTTTTCTTCGCATGATACCAACATCACATCGATAACGATCTTCAACAACAATTTTCTAGTGGTCAAGCACGTTTGAATAAAGGGGAGAACAGGATCCGTCACCTTTTTTCGTAGACTTCCACGAGCGGAAAACTAAAATTGCATGCTCTTGAACGTTCTAGAAATATGGAAGAGTCTGAAAGACAAATCATAAGAACCCGCAACGAAAGCAGATCGCTCGAGGTTATTTAACTTAGGACAAATTCGTTGGCTAATTTGAGGATATAAATAAGACACTATTTTTATTTCTTCAAGAGTCTTGTATTTTCAATAGTATTATCTTTCCTGATGCATTTTTGTAGCGTTTTTACATCTGCTGATTACCGACATAAAAGCCTCACGATGATCGCTTTATGATATATACGTAGTTCTGCTTTTCATTCCGGCCCATTCGCTGTTCCCGCGGAAATCATTTGGATATTGCCCTTAATGTCCGCCACTCATGAGATCAAGCATTGCCCAGTGCATCATGCTTGAACTTAGTAACTTCCATTCCATTGCTTGATTACTGACTGCCATTTGCAAAGATCTCTTCTAAAAGACAAATCGATCATGCACCAACTATGTCGGCACGTTGTCATTTGAAGTAATACGTTTCCTGAAGTAAGCCGTTTTTCTCGAAGACATTTTCAAATTTATCACCAGCTCTTAAGACTTTATTCGTTTCAACGCCCCATTTGATGATACTGAAAATGAACAACTTATACTTTATGGTGCATTTGCATGATTTCATATTTTAAGTTGGTGATGTTAACTTGTACAACTTCTATATCACCATCGAACCATTACATCATTTTCTAGCCCATTGGTTGCATTATTCTCGTGCCACAAGTCATGGAGACTTTATAAAGTGAAACCTAATAAAACGTAAACCCAATTTTTAATACAATCATCGATTGATTCAGAAGTCAACATGCTCTGATCAAGAATCTAGCTGCTAAGAACGCCTCGATATCGGAGTTCAACTCAGAAGATATTCAAATGCCCAACATGACATACAAAAATTTCGGAGTAGCTTGGAGATCTATGGAACTTTACGCATTGAGGGAAAAGGATAGAGCAGAAGGCGATCTCTATCTTAAGAGTTCATTCCAGGAAACTTATCGAATAGAAAGCATTCACTTGATAGCATCGAATAGAAAGCACTCAGTGAAAAAGAATGACATGCTAGTAATGATGAAAACGCCCTTGCTGAATGAAGTTTAGGGCGTTATTTTAGACAGCTATCAGATGGAAAACACAATATACATAACTGATGATTGTGGCGTTTCAAAAACAGCACTTTTACTTACAAAACGTCAGAAGTGTGTGCCTTCATCGGGCTCAGGACGCTGGCAGGTGAGGAGCTATTGTTAACGCCAAATTTTGTTCATGAATCCCTAATGCGATATGTAGTTCTTGCGACCATAAAGCAACGCTTATGTTTATACGAATAAGGAACATTCGTGAATGGAAACTTTCGAACTCCTACGACCAAAGGGTTTTGTAATGTATATATATATATATATATAGTAATGTATATATATACATTACAGAACTCATTGGGTCGTTATATATATATATATTTTTGGGTCGTTATATATATATAT
>JPKZ01002986.1:833333-866069 GCA_000803305.1 Toxocara canis | reverse complement strand
ATACCCTCCTCCCCCCCCCCCCCCCTCTCCACCCTCACGCTCTCCGCAGCTCACAAAGGTAAACGAGAAAACGACAAGCGACGTAACTACCGGTTCCTGCTTGATCGTTTTGAGTGCCTCCAACCTCCTTGAGAATATTTGATATAGCGCTTGTGAAATTGCCCTCGAATAGCAGCTGTTGCTTACTGCTGACGATCGCATCGAAATCAGCTTGTGCTAAAGAAGAAAAACCTTCATTACTCATCCAATGCTATCCGCTCTTTTCATTTCCTATCTCTATCCGGCACCTGTTTCATGGCACCTTTAGACCGCCTTCCTCTTCTTGCCAAGCTGATTTGAAATTAAAAGATAAACGAACACAAATGGAACAGTGATACGACCATCAATCTTTTAAAAAGGTTACTGACTACGCAGCCATCACTTCATTGAACTTATTCGTCGCAGCATGATTTCAAGTTGAGCTCTCAACTCGACAAAATTACTAACAAGTGGCTGTTATCGATATATCTATGTATATATAAACGTATATATACATACATACCCTGATAAAATCCTATTCGCCCTTTCTTTATGAGCTTTCATATAATGGCAAGAATGTCTATGCTTGAAGGTAACGATAAAAGATGAAAATAGAAGTTCATAATATGCTACAACTTTGGTAAGATATGCGCACCGAACAGCCACATCACTATTTATGTGTCCAATTAGTGAGAACAATGATACGAATGAAAACAAACTCAGTCCAGTATTCTCTTCGCCTGAGTAATACAACTTATGGTCACGAGCGGACAGCACAAAAACGATCGACTTCTTACATTGGCCGTCAACATTCCACAGTTTGTTCAGATCGTTGGCCAATTTCTGACTTCCCTGCAATTCCAGTCACCATCGTCAAGTTAAGTTACATCGACGTTGTTGAATTTTGGGCAACATGGAATATCAATCAGTGATTTCCATTACAGGGGACCTGTTCCACCTTAGCACAAACAAAAAGAAATAGCAGAAAGGAAAACGGAATTTGTGCGGCATGGAATCAGACAAAATACGACGTCAACTAAGATGCCTAAAGGACATGGACTCTATCTGCATACCAAACTCCCGAATTTTTTGCCTTCCATCGAAATCATTCAAGAAGCAGAACCGTCTCGCCTAAGCACGAGCACAACAGCCGATGCTTCTTCATTCACAACAACTCAGTTACACCTTATAGAAGGGATGTCAAATTATGCGAGAAAAGTTTTTTGAATGACAGAAGTAATGAGCATCAAAGACGATACTAATTAGTGAAAACAACAATAAGATTTGAAGTAGAACGAACAATGTCAAGAAAATAAGGCGAATTTACGCACTGACATCGAACTATCAACCCATCTGGCTAGAATTTTAGCTAGCCATTGGTAACCAAAATGCCGAAGCAATTCTTTTCCGTCAAGAAACAATCGGCGATTTGGCAGTCATGTATCAGTATCACCATTGCTTTCAACTCATTAACACAAAATGACAATAGTATTAATTTGGTGTTTACTGTACGTCTCAGAAAGTGACAAATCTACGCACAATCTTCAGTACAAGGTTCCTAACTTTAATGCGGTCGTTTTCTCATAGTTGGCGATGCAACCTACGTATCGTCCAGTATCTTCGCAGCGATAATCCATTGAGCAGCCTACAGGATTGATATATTGCATATTTGACAAATGATGATGTAGATTCCGTCCAGCTGTTCGGATCACACTGTTTAAAGTGTTGCATGATACTCTGTAAGTTTTGCAACGTTTCGGTCTACGAACATAAAATGATAGGATGCTCCGTTAATCACCGGTATTAAATGATTCTCTCAACATTTCGGTCAACTGCCTGATTTAGTGTTTCTCATTCAGTAGTAATACGCGTATTCAAACAAAAATCCCAAGGAATCGCAATAGTCTTAACAACTATCACTTACCGACTGTACGACAACTAATATCGCTTCAATACCCTTCATCTGACAGTAGTCTCCTCGTGAATGCGATGTGCGATGGGCAAGTTGAAGGAGATCGTAATTAAGACGGTACCTCTCCGATGAAGTGAGAATCTGAAACTTTCAATCCTAGATACACGTACCTTCTGGGTAATCAAATGGCTCGATTGCCATTTCAATTTTTTCGACACTACCACTCCCGAATCGCTTTCCACCACGCTCCTCCTTTCTTGCTTCTTCTCACCGAATCTCATTTCTTTGGGTCAAGAGTGAGATAGATGATCATCCTTGAAGTGGATGAAACTTTAGAAATTCTTTTTTCTTTTCCATAGCTTCACGAATGATGTTGAACTCGGTGAAAGGCAAACACTGCGCCAAACATTTGCGATTAAACATTTCTCACTTCAACAGCGTGTCTACTAATCAACCACACAGTGCTATTTTAACGTATAGAATGACTAATGGCATTTTAATGTTGTTTCACTAACACGTTCCACTCTTTAATTCTTATGTATGTTTCTTTACAAATAGATTAATTACCAACATATTCTGTTTCATTATTCTATGCACATTCTCTCCCCTACTCAAAGTCGGCCATCTTCTGCCTAATCCTCCCCTCCAACTTCCCCATCTACTCCACTTTTTGCTCGCAAATTCACACCTAACTTATTAAAAATTTCAATTATATTCCTTACGACAATTTTCTCTTACGTTTGGTTCCGCCACTTTGTTCTATTTTCTCGTATCACATTATCGCCGTATACCTTTATGAATACCTTTTTTTTAAACAGTTCACTCAGTCAACGCTACACATATTCATAGAAAGTGCTCTGTGCGTATTTAAGTCAGACCAAAAGAGTCTCGTTTGGTGACAAAATTCGATAAAAGATCCTCAAGTAAAATTCACCGCCTTATTTGCGATTAAAAATTCATTTAGATAATGCGAGACCAGTAAGAAACGAGAAGTGATGGGCGGCGAAAATGGTTAACATTATTAACCCTAAGAGAAAAACTTTTTTAGGTATATCAAGCAAGAACAACGCAGGCGTTGGGCTTCGCCAAATTAGAACAACTTCTATTACGAATAGACATCAGCTATGTACAGCAAGTGCTATATGGTTGAAATATTGGTGGTTATTTGAAGGACGAGGAAAGAAATTCATCTTTGACATATTTATGAGGAGCGAAAGGCCGACATAGGGTTAGGTGAACAGTGGAGCAGCATTCACGGCCTTCATCATCCTCAATACATCCTCAAACAATTTTTAAAATATGAGTTCAACTTTCGAAGTTTTCTGTGTTTTTTTTTAATGCCATAATGGCTAATAACATTCACACTGGTCGATAATCTCCTGTTATCATATGCTATAATCACAAATGATGATTCGATAGGTTTTTTTTTTGCAAATGTAACTCATTGAAATGGTTCATATTTGCCGGCTTACTTCATCAGGATCGCAAACGCTGCTCAGCGCTCGCATTTTGCAAGCTTTGTAGCCAGTAGTGAGGCGTGGATTCGGGAACTGATTTGCACTCCATTCCTGTGCGAACGCCAACGGCAACAATATCGATAGCGAAAGGATAGTACTGAACATGTTCCCTATAATAAATAACGAATTCGTACGCGCTATGCGAGCAAAGAAAGATCAACAGAGTATGCATTATATCGATCATAAACGTAAGCAATTAGCGTTTAAGTAAACAATAAAAGCCACAATTTGAGTATACGCTCGTGACCAATTGAAAACGTTGACAGTCTTAACTGCTGTTTTAGAAAACAATAAGTTCCAACTAATTACCTCAATTAGTTCAGTAACGAACGCAAAAAACATCAAGCACGGACGAAAAAAGTCTTAAGCACGTCTTTGCTGCAGATTTCAGGCCGAAAATTGTTCGAAAATGCTCAATTTGGAGTTTCTTCCTGGTCACTCGCTCATCGATCGCGTTGGGCCGACTCAATGACAAAAAAGCAGTCGAATTTTCTCCAAACTACGAAAGTGATGAAAGCCTCTATTAAAATACTGTATGTGCCTCCACCCCACCCTCCCAAACCCTCTCATCTAAAACCTCAAATAAGCAATCATGTTGGACAAACAAACCTTCCCCATACTGAAAACATCGCAAACAAAAAAAAAAATATCAATGGCGTTTCCAATAGCAGTGCCATTGCCTCGCTTAAGGCGGATTGTTTCGCTTCAATGCGGAGTTCATTCTGTGTTAGGACCAATGCTGCATTGCTCTTCCTCGTTTTAAATAACGTCGTTTTCGGACACATTTCACATGCTTTTCAGTGTTGCGCTAACGGTTCTTACAGCAGAATAATTTGCCCGTTCAACGCACACATTTTCCGCCCTATAAGTCATGTGAGAAAAATAAACAAACTGCAAAAAAAAAAAAAAAACAGGTCAATAGAGCGAACAAGCGTATTTTATTTCAATGACTGATCCGATCTGACTTTTGACAAAAATAGTTGCAAAGAACAGCAAGGATGATAACGAATGAATGCGTTGGTTCGCAACACAACACTACTCTTTTGTACATTCTTCTAAAGCGGACATTCGATGAGTGATGCTCGCCATTTGCTATATAGGCTTTTCATGAAACGCAACTGTGATCACATTAAACAGCAAAAAAAAGCGTGTTATGTTAGCTCTGTTACCTCCTTTACAACAGAAAAGACTAACAAAGGGACGTGATAGAAAACATCCTCTGATACTAGTGTATTTGTGTGAGGAATCAAATACAAAGTCACTGTTAACAAAGGTTCGTCTGACCTGCCTCCCGCTTTGAAGCTTCTATGCTCAATGGATTTAGGAGTTCAAAAACGCTAAGGTTGTCCGATATGTGTTAATATCACCTGACAGAATCCTAACAATCAGTGGAGGAAACTCTAACGTTACCAATACAATGAACTTTTACTCTCTCAGCTATAACTGTGTCACGAAAAACTCAAAGTGAAAAAACTTGCTGTAAAATTTGGATGACCCGTTAAATGAAGCAGCATTAGCCTAATATATGCCTTAGTTACTCTTATAAACGCAGAATTTTCGATCCACAATCGAATAAATATCGCCCATTTGAGATCAGTGAAGCACATTTCCGTTTTCAGTGCTACAATAGACGAAAATTGGCGTGTTTTCAGCGAATGAATCGTCCTTCGTTGTACACAGACTAAAATCTCCTAAGATGTTGCATGGATTCATCTTAGAAAATTGAACACATTTGGTGGACGGCGAAACGTATTATATTGTAAAGGAAAAAAACGTTTTGATAGGCCTACGTTGCGAAAAAAGCAAGGAAATCATCGACATGCCCGGTAATTGATCGAGCGCAAAATTTTATCGCCCTGTCAGCCCAACAATCAGAACAGTACGACCTATGCGATTCATTAGTGAGACATACCTGTACAGTAACCGTTCCAATGGAAAAAGGGATATAAATAAATCGATAAAGCTTATTTGAAATTACTAAAGGCTAATATCAAAGCATAACGTTTTTATCGGTTGTCAAAACCTGCTAGCATATTGTAATCAGTTAATGAAACGAAACTACTAGATTTCGTAAATAAATATTGGCTCGTCTTTATTAAGTCAGCTTCGTATAGCATTGTAGCAGTTAATCGATGTGCTCTCTAAATATTTTGTTGTTTTTTTTTTTCCGTCTTGCCTAGAAAACACTCATACCCTTTCAAGTTTTTTTGAGTGGTCATTGCTAGCTTGGAAATGAGATTATGCTGAGCGTGAATCACTAATGAATAACTATTTGTTTACAATGCTGTTTCGCCAAACAGAACTGGGGAAAGAAACTCAGCAATCACAATTGTCAATAATCATATTGCACGGGAAATCTTGACATTCTATGCAAATATACGACGTACTTCACTAGTTGAAAAGGACTAATCGTACTAAGTGAAAATGGAGCAAAAGTAGAAATAGCCTCAACGAATGAAGAAAAAATATTCGTTTTCATGGAAAAAAATGAGAATCAAACTACAATGTATAGCATTCTCTGAATCTCAGAACTCTAGAGAACGGGCGAGGACGGTGGGTAGAAAGGAAATATAATCTTCCTTTGCGTCCCTAAAGAAATCTCCTCCACCCCCTCCCCCCTCTCCCGCCACCTTTCCCTCACCCCTGCCCTTCGAACGAATGGAATGTAAGAACATTAAGCAACCAATTGCAACATTTGTTTTTTACACTAAATAACCAACTCCATATTAGAAAGTTCTTCATTATTAGGCGATTTGTAATGTGAAATAATACCCACAGGTAAGGCCTTTAAAATTTTGTATGCACAGCGACCCAAATCTGTGACAGCAAAAAAGCAGGTGGATGGAAATCTTCAAGTTTCGCTCACACAAGATCTTATGTTTGAAGATATCCCACCACTGCTGTAAGTTAAGAATAAACCCAGTTAACTTCCATTGACAACCTCCTCGTTTCTTGTATCTAGTGCACACTCCCTCCAACCTTGTATGTCAACAAGCGTACGTGAATACGGCTCCTACAGTTTGCTGATTTATGAAACGACCAAAAATGGTTGGAAGTTCGTTGCTTCTTCAGTAACGGAGAACGAGTTGTAAAATATTTTGCGGTATCAACCAAACTCCATCCGGAACAGAAGCGGTGTAAACCCGTGCATTTTTATTAGAGACTATGCGGAACGTGCACCCATTTCCGGTAGAAGAACAGCAAAGAATGAAGGGAAGTAAGGTAATGGCGAAAACTTCGCACCATTCAGCAAGTCACACAACAGCTACATCGAACAAAAGTGATGCGATCGCATACTGCCCAACGGACCAATCGATTGCTGTGTCGCAGTGCACTTCAGCAGCTGGTTTTTTCATCGGACGATCTACCAGTGGTGATTTCTTCTTATCGACGGCAAACTAACCAAAGTGTCTGAGACTGTAGTGAGACTCAAAAGTGGATACCGAACTCTGCTTCTGACGTTCCTGAGCACCTCAACTAACTAAAGCTCTGTTCCGGAAGTAAATACTCTGATCCTTTCAAAAGCGCAATAAATCGATTTCCGAGCCTAGTCATTGTATGTCACTCATTTTAGCACGTGATGTCCAAGCTTCGTTCTCTGTGAAAATGAGTTCTTCGCAAACAAATGTCAGTGAAGTTTTAAACAACATGAAAGACACTGTTCGTGATGGATATGGTGCTAAGAAGAGGATTCCTTTGCCATTATTGGTCGAACACAACGGAACTGTGCTTCGATGCCACCTCAACAGTAATGTTTTCAATCAGAGATAACGAAAGCTGTGTGTCGAGATAAGATAACGAGCAAATAGAGTGGTCGCACTAATACGCACAACTAGTTTTGAATTCGTCACCACCGGTTACGCACTGTTTCTTTGCGCCCGTCATACATATATTTGCAATTTGAAAACAAGCATTACTTCCAAAGTTGTAGAGTTTCGAGGCATGTCCGAAGTGGTTGCAGGGAACAATCGAGCATCAACATATACAACAGCGAAAAACTTCAGCTACTGCGTGCACATAACAAGGGTGTTCAAGAGAGACAAAGTCATGAGACCATTTCCAACTCATTGCTGTCGCATGCAACGAGTTCCCAAACACAACATAAAATGATCAAAATCGACTTGCCATCTCATCGGCAAGAAACCTTGAATAGTTCCACTGTTTTTTTTTTCCTCACTGAAGACTTTTGGCTGTCAAACGATTGTCATCTGAGCAATTCTGTGTCGATTTTTCCGTGAAAATATACGGTGGTGTTTCACGAGTGGTATCTTTCGCCGTACAAGAACTGCCATTTTCGTCTAGGGCACCGCGTTCAAAATTCGAAGCCTCAAAACTCTCGAATTTCGCACTTTCTACTTCGATACCTCAATGGTTTGTTGAATCGCCTCGAACAGCATATATGCCTTTATGTGCTGTCAACTTTCAAAAAGCGCATGATGTTATCCCCGTTCTCATGTTTCATCGAGTGGAAACTGCGCATTCAGAATCCTGAGTGCATTAAACTGGATATAGTGTGATTGACAGCCATACCAAAAGCTTGTTAAGGTTGATTTTAAAATTTCTACTGAAGTTCATTCGGCACACGCTCGTATTTGGCATCGTTTTATGTGCGGACTAAATGCTTTTTTTTGCGAATTCCTACAAATGCATGATACGTTTCGCTCGGTTGCTTTTATATATTTCTATTATATTTGACGGTGAACACATCTCAGCTTCTCGTCACAAAAATGTTTCAAAAAATGCGAATTTGAATGAAAATCGATCAATTATTATTGTTGTCATGATCAATTGTTGTAAAAGTACACATGTCATCGTTACTGTTCAGCATCATTCATAGAAATAAAGTTTACAGTTCGAATTGATCTTAGTTCGACTATTTATGTTGTTTCAGTTAACTAGATGATCCTACTCGATTAGAAACTTTCTGTAAGTGCTAAAACTTTGCAGCTCCGTGAACCACATGATCGCAAACAACTGATTCATTTATGAACGTCCCTTCGTTTGCAAAACGCTGAAATTTTGTCCAATGAGAGAGATGATCGAAAACAAGTATTTTCAGCTTTTACGCCACAATCACAACAACAAAGATTCAGACCAACGCATATAACATTTGTATTCAAAATATACACAGAAAGAGTGCTCGAAAAATTATCGGAATTGCATAACCGTTGCCCATTCCGATCAAAAAAAGATGCGAAGATTTACGCACGATACCATCTCAATATCAAATAAAAATTTTTTCAATTTCGAATCAACTTCCCGAATTCCCTTGTTCGCTTTATTCGACAGAAAGCCATCGGTTATCGCAAATTTTCAGAGTCAAAGTTGATTACGAGATATTCTTCTCCGTTTTTTCCACACCATTTCTTGCATTGTTTTTCATTTTTTTTTCTAAGTGAAATGATCTGCGCGATTTGCATAAGCTCAATTCTTACCTCGTTGGTAGTGCAAACTGAGACACCACTGAAAGGACTAATCCAAGACTGGTGGCAAGCGAAACAACTAACGCGTTATGCGATCAGTGAATATTCTGCAATACGTGCAATACAAGCATGTGAAAGTTGGCCTACTGTTATGTAGCGGCCACGTTGTCAGTCATTATACAAACACTTTTTCGATATGAAATCGCCAATTCTGGTATGCTCTCTAACGACTCACAAATTTTACATCATTTCTAGGTCAGAATTCCAGGTACAAAACGTAAGTATAGTGATTATTTTTCTAATCACTTCATTTGATAAAACGTCTCAGTTTACGTATTTGCTGCTGCCCTGAGATTCGACTGGTTTCCTCAGATGCAATCCAAGCTTTACATGCACATATTTTTTAAAACTCACCAGTTATTGCTTTTCGAGCGATCAAAGAAAAAAACAAAGAGGAGAAGACTTAGTTCATCGCCTGCATGGCAGCACCACTGAAAGCCGTCGCGCAGAATACGATAGGTATCGAGCGGGTTTATGCTCGCCAGACTCATTCATACAGCTAACAGAGGACTGCAACAGCATTAAGCTCCATAACTAACACATGCAGAGACCGAAATCTGCATGACAAGCACCCTGTGACCATTAAATCATTCTTGCTCCTGAGCCCGCTCCGTACAAAGCAATAAAAGAAACAAAATTTTGTCCGTCAAACAGGCCTCGAACAAAGACCTGCAATGCTCATAACAGATGAATCTTCTGAGAACACTAGCAAACGCAATGCTCCGAACAACGAGCGGGTATTCGCTGCAGAGCGAACAAAGGTCAACAACAATAAACAAGTGGATTGAAATGATGCCTCCAAATGCCGTCGTTACAAAACAAACAAAAGAAAAGAATAATTTCAAGCAGTGAGGGGAGAAAAATATTCGGACATTGCGATAAACCCCAGTTCGATAGCCACAAACCATTCGACTGATCGATACCCGGTGATTCCAAGAAAATGCCAATGATTACAGCCATTTTCTAACAAAGCGTTGACGATTGGCACAGACAGTCCGAAACTAACGTTCGCAAGCTTTTATAAGAAAGAAAATGAGGGATGAAAAACGGCTTTCGGGCACTTCCAGAAGGCGAAGGATCACCTCACATATGAGGGGAACAACTCTGATATCAAGAACCATAAAATAATACAAGCCGATCAGCTAAGATGACTGAAAATCAATTTCGTAAAACACAAAAAAGTAACATCTGCCGACGGCACAACTGGGGAATTCCATAAACGTCAGTTAACGCTGCAGTTACAAATAACAAGTCGATCACCAGTCCGTGACGTTAAGTTCGTCAACTCCCCAATCCTCGAATGAACCATCGGGAAGATACCTTAACAAATTCGCGATTAGTACGTTTCATCAACAGTGACTACAAAAATGAACTCTTCCAAGCAAACTTTCGACTGGCTATGGGCAGCTATTCATGCTTGCGGGAAACAGTCACCTCCTTTTCCGGACAAAGTCGTCATTGAGAATGCTCCTGAGCTTTTACAAAACTTATAACACGCTGTTCGGAGACAGGAAGTACAGCAAAGTACCGCGCATGCCATACGGACCACAACAAATTTTAACGAACAACTAGTATAGTACATTTAAAAAACGAGTTATTGCAAAAACAAAGTGCCGAAAATAAAACTCTGCCGTTGTGAACATTACCGAAATTACTAAAAATCTCCGAAAACAGCCGCAACGTGAGCACGGTTCTGCTCATTCAACGACGGCGCATACGAACCATTAAATGACGGCCAACGATGAACTGATCAGACTCAAGTCTGCATCGTTTTCACAATCAGTTGTGGAAACGACCCAAACACGCATTTGTTTGTTGTCTACGGATGTGCCATTGGCACTGCGTAAACGATGCAAAAAGCGAGATTAGCTAATTTCTATAAAGGAGCGAATTTCCGACGAATAGCGAAGTAATGAAAACATTCAAAACCAATGCAACTTTTACTGATACCATTCAACTACTCGTGCAGTTCTGTCACGCCTATTCCCAGCAGTAATCGATCAGGAAGCTGCTACTGCCCCCTCACTTCAAAAGCGCACTAGTGTTCTCCATCTCTCTTTCACTTTTCAAGAGTTCGAAAAAAAAAGAGAAAGAAATCAGTTGATAACGCTTACCTTCGAATAATGATGGGGATTTTGCGGTCCTTAAGTTCCTTACGAGCAATCTCCAGCGGATCGGTCTCTCCTTCTAACTCGACCATAACGGGAGCGCCCATCGCTATTTGGAGAGCCCTTGTGCCAAGGATACGCGCCCGTTCGTACTTAGTCATAAATGGTGTCGTTACACGATCCGTTGAGGCGGTCTTCTCCGCACCCTTCGTTAAAACAACATGGAATTTCCATCGAAGCCGTCCGTAGATTACAGAAAAATTGAGCGGACAGCGCAAAGAACTCGAATAGCGCAGCAAAAAAAAAAATCAAGCGATTTCCCAATGATATGAAACGTCAACATGGACTCAAGCGCAAAAATGCCACAAACCATAAATTTCCTGCTCAGATTACTTTTTCCAAAACGGAAGTGCTGGCGCTCAACAACAACTTACTTCTTCAGAGACCCCTGCAATAAGTGGAAACCCCAGATCTTATCCCAGACTTGGTAATCCACAGAGATCATATACAAAATAAAAAGCTATTTGAATTAAACTACGTTGGTTCCAAATGCTCAAGATGACGGAGCGCGTTCTAAGCGTCCATGCTGTAGGTAAGTTTCACAGGTACACTACTATGCTTGCAAGACTTTTGAAGTGCTCGAGAGAAGATACAGTTTATCACATCTAAGCACAACTTCAACCGTACCGCCTTTTGCGGAAAAATTTTTGCAAGAAGTCGGAACCAAGTCAACAAGTGCCAACCACAGACAATGATTTGCGCTTCCTTCCCCTCATCGACCGTATTCCACAGCCTCTTAGGCTGCAGGAAGAAAAAATGAGTGTCTTGTCGCCAACATGCAGAAAAAAAACATGATAAACTTCTGAGCAAAAAACATCTAGTGGGCCAATTCTGCCAGCCAGAATTTTGACCTTCGTGCTCAGAAGTGCTCCGCTATCACTTTCGGTGTTCGCAAGAAGTAACCTGCCGTGCTGTTCGGCTTTGTCAAACATCAACAGATCACACGTCCAAAAAGTCGAAAGATGCATAGTCACAAGCAGTGTTTGACTGCCTACGCTTGCAGGGACCACAATATTAAGCAGATCGCATGCAATACCTCAACAAGCTGTACTCTTTCGGCGTCGTCTTCAGCTGCTTCCAGCTCAAGATCATCCATCTGCTCCTCTTCGCCAAACTCGTCACCATCCATATCACCCTCATATTCATCGTCGTCTGCCATCTCTCACCGACAGTTTCACTGCAATGCGCATTTTGTGCATCTCAGTTATAGAACTTGTTTAAAAGGAAATTAGAGTATGTTTAGACTTGAACAGACTAGCAGCAACGACACGTCACAGCTTCATAAGGAAAACACATAGAGTACTTGAAACACACCCAGACACTGAAAGAATATTTTTGAGAGTAAAGAAGAGCGCTGAGATTTGATCATAACCGAGTGGCAATGTTCGAAGCACAGGTAAAAAGAAGTGATGAACTGAAAAAAAAAATGTGCGTCAAACCACCTGAAAAAACAATACGGACCCTTTGGATTGTACGTGAAAATCTGGTCATCACCTTTCTAGCAGAGAGACAGGGGATGCTTTATTTCTTCACAGACGTAGAAAACAATTGAAGAACTCAACGTAGTCAGCATTATTCATTTTTATTCCATTTCATCCGTACGAACAGATCCACGGTTGTTCACCTTGAAGAGAGGCAAAACCGCTTGCATTTTGCAGCCCGTAATGAGCAACAGGATGAGGAAGGAACAACAGGTGCAATGGAATTCACATGGAATCGGCCATGGATCTGATCGCTCTAATAAAACTGGTCAAACCGACCGAAGCAAACCAAATATGTTTAAAACAACCGCAGCACAACACCCACCATCCGCATCCACAACACATAAAAGAACTACATTTGCGAAACAATTCTCGGAAATTGGTTGGATCTCTTCCAACAGCTGCATGAAACGGCTTGCAAACGTCACTTTCAAAACCGAAAAGTGTTGCAGCGCAATACCACATCCTAAGCCTCCACGAGCAAATAACCTGGCCTCATATACCGTGAATGCGCAAGGTTACACTGATACGTAATTCATAAATCATAAAAGATTAGAACAAGAAAAACGTGAGTTGTTGAACAAAAACTGATAAAATCTGCTGATTGAGTTCGAACGTCGAAATAATTTTGCTTCATCCACATTATCGAATGATTTTGCTACTCGAGAATTGCAGAAATGATATCAAATCTGGGAAGGTAACGAATGGCACAAGAATTTTTCGCAGCTGCAGGAAATACTCCTCCTGTCAGGAACCTTCCTCACTATCGTAAAGCACATATTGTACACTGCCTTCCCATACTAGAACACTGTACGCAAGCATGGTCACCATACTCGATCAATGACATAAAAATTGTTGAAAAAGCGCAAGAATATTATACTCGTACGTCATTTCGTAAATTGTTCATGGGACAATATACACCTGAATCTAGGGCCAGCTTGAGGATATTTGATCTCGAACCTCCGGAGTATCGCCGACTTAAATTTGACCTAGCTCCATGTTTCAAAATTGTCAAAGGTTTCTCGGACAAACTCATAACCAGTCTATTTACGCTTCTTAATCAGCGTGAACGTCGACCCCGTTGTTATCAATTAGCATGCGAAACCTGTTCTGTGAACAGTGTCTTCTATTGCTTCCATTTCAGAGCAGTTCGTGCTTGGAATGAAATCGCCGGTAGAATCGCTGAGGTGCAGAATCCTTCTGTGTTCATGAACCGCATCGACTCATATGACTTCAGAACATTTTCTCATTTAATTTATTATGTCACATCTCATACTCATATGCTTCGCTTACTTTATTATGCTGAACGATTCTGATTTCCCTGTGTACATATGTGCAACTCATTTACTTGCCATTCCTCGCTCATTACATGCGTTTCTTTCCTGCACATACGTACAATTCATCTACACGTGTGTTCGTATAATCGTATTTAGGTTGGTACCGTTTTGTGATATATCTTACTGCCACGCGCAGTTTTCTTCATTACTCTGAATAAAGACTATTCTCCTTCTTCCTCAAAAACATATGATGCGCTCATAAAACAGTTCGGAGGGAATCAGAATCATTTTGTCTTTCTATATGCGCATAATTTATCTCAATTTAAGATCTCCCCGGAGGCATTATTCACCTAAGCTAAGTTCCAAAATACATAGATTAAACAGCTGCAATTTTCCACTTCATTTTCCGTTCCAAATTTCGCACTTTTCTGGGCAGTTCTAGGATAGAAGCATGAGGTCTCTTATGACCCATGAGCTGAGTAAACATTCCACGGAATACTCAGGAGTTGACCTTACGTATCTTCCTCACGTTATGCGCCGTCAGCGTTCCTTTAAAACGTTTCGGATATAGCACTGGCCTTGGAAAACGACGATTGCACAGCGATCGAAATGTGCTTCTCGAAGTGGAGGTTTACAACTATCAAAGTACCTTAGACCCAAAATTGATCCTTACATTCTAAATCAGAGCCGTTTAGAGCCTAGGCCAAATCAACGTTGAAGAACCGCGGCTTTGTTTTCCGCACCTGGTAAATGCCACTTTTTCGATCAGTTCTCGATCTCGTTCAGTAATTCAGAGCACCAATATTGTAAAATTTCTCATCATAAGTAATCATTTTAACCTCGCAAAGGTAGTGAACAACCTCAGAGGTATCACTGGCGCAAGAAAGCGAGTATAACAGTAGCCCTGCTTAATACTTCAACTATATCAGACCAGGTAAGGCCATAATTGTATCCCAGCACATATCACTTAGTGCGCTCAGTTTTCACTGATCGAGATTTATTCGCAAAACTTTATGCGCTGAGCTCAGCTATAAGTTTGCTAAAACTAGCATTGAAACTTTCGTTGTCGAATTAAACAGTGAAAGAACAAGGGTTTCAGAAGAAATGTCCACATGCGCCTATCAAGATCCAAGTAGTTTATTTATAAGTTCATATTACATGCCGTTTGGAAATCCATCGACAAATCTTTACAAACAGTAAATTATATGAATTCGAGAATAACAGCCCAGTCTCTGAGATAGTACAAATTTCCGAAACTGAAAACTTGCAAGAAAAGTACAAGATCATATAAGATCGCAAACAAAATGCACTGAAGCAAGAAGAAGTAGAGGAATACTTTTGGCTGGAGAAATTAATGAGAAGAAAATGAAATTTAAGGCCGAATTCCTCGTTACGCTTTTCGCTTTCTATTCTCTCCGATCACTGTAGATCGAAACTACTGTTCGCATTCCGATGAGCAAAACGAACACGAAAGGATGGTTCAGTTAAGGTTTTTTATAATTTACTGCGTGAAATCGCTTATGCTCCGGTCATAATTAGGCATATAATTACAATGATAACTGAGCACAAGGCTGAGTGCACTGTCATGAAGCTAAAAGCAGAAACTCAGCGCATTACCAATGTGCTATTAGCACACTAAAAAAAGAGCAACTGCAAAAGTCATAGAGAAAAACAAAGACCTTAGTGGACGTTTGAGAAAACAAATTTTTCACAGCCAGAAACTTATGAATCACATAGAAAAACAGAATAGCATGATGAAAAGTTGAAGATATTTAGACCCGTTCAAAAAATGCTAAGGTTGCTAGCTCTTTCGACGGACATCCGCTTAACCCGGTAGCCTCTTCGAGTCTTCCCTAAATTTGGTAGTCTCCTTGAGTACTTCCTAAACTTGGTAGTGTTCCTGTGTCTTTCGTAAGCTTGTAGTTTCCTTGGATCATTCCTAAAATTGCTAGCCTTCTGGGATCTTGGATAAACTTGGTAATTTTCGAAAGCTGTTTCTAAACGTGGCAGTCATGTCAGCATTGTTTTCTTGAAATTTTATCACCTTTTTATGTTTATTTCTTGAAAGGAACCATTCTTTTCGTTATTACACATACTATCGTTTCGATTGCAGTAATGCTGTCTCTTTTCCACATTCATCGAGCGATTGCCATTCGTACATTTTGCAATCATGATTGAGCCACTTAGTAAACGATGGTTTAGCTTCCCTCTATCTTTGCATTCTGCTAACACCGATTGATTTCTTCAGTTCAACTGTGAATGCTCCTTCATGAACAAACATGCAATGAAGCGTGTTTGATTAGCATCGACGCACTTCCGGAAAAGAGGCGCGTTTCCTATCCGATTTATTGAAGTCGTTCTTTTGACTTGGCCTTAATCAAATGGATTTGAATAATGAATGCAATACTAGCTGCAAATTATCTGTTATATTATCACGTGCTAATCAAAGTTCTTAGTGCAGCTAATCATTGTTAGCTTTTCAGCACATAAAGTTCTCAAGTACTGTTATTTATACAACATAAAATTCATAGATACTTTTCAAACATTTCAGAAGAAATGCTTGGGAAAACTCGGTAGCGCATGTAGTCTTCGCATTGAAGGTGATCCAAAACCAGAAAATATGTGGAAATTTTTGCGTTAAGTTAGAATTTTCTCTTGTCGGTTTTTGACACCATAGGCGTTTAAATCGATATGAGGACATTATGCGAACCTCATAAGCGCCCAATGCAATTCCATTTTTTTCCATTTTTAGCCAATAATTATTTCCGCTCCGAACACATCGAAATGAGGATAATGTACATTATAGGCGGTATCCTTTTACAACCGTGAACCATGAGCTTATAAGCTTTTTATTGTTGTTAAGTGTGGCGTAATGAAAGAGGCGAGTGAAGCAGCTGAAAAAGCTTAGGTGAGTGGTATATTTGTGTAACTAACGCATCATTAATGAAAAGACTGTATGGAAATAAGGGCTGGCACATTGCGTGAATCGCATGCATATTTGTACACCGTGTGTCTTCAGTGTTTACTAGGCAGGTTGCAAAGCTCGCAGAACCTGGACCTTCAGTGGGGTCAAATATTTTATGACAATGTCCTAAAAAATTTGGAGCATTTAGAATGAAATTCATTCGAGCGGTCGTTCAGCTTTTGACAGAAAACCAACCCGTATTTATTCAAAGGGATGCAAAGGCAGCTGTAATTCCATCGATTCCCGTATTGATGCAGCTGACGACCATGCCCACGCATGATTGTTTCGACCAATTTCGGAACCCTTGATGGTCAGCCTGCTGGCGATCCGTCGGGTAAGCAGCCGGGAATTGAACGCAGGTCTCCCCGCATAGGAAGCAGGAGCTCTACCACTGAACTACTGCCCCCAATGGCGGGTATTTATTGTTGCATTACACTTTTCAATTGGTTTCGAAATGTACAACTTTATCGGCACGAGAGCTATTTTTTTGGTTTTCTGCTTCTATAATTTATCTGGTCTCACTTTGGCATTAATTTTGACAGCGTTAGAACATCGTTGCCGTTGCGATGATGCGATCCATTCGTTATTATTTCTTTGTGCCTAGATCGCTAGTAGCTTGCTGACAGTTATTCTCCTCAGTATTTTTCATGATCTCTTGGTGGAATTTCATCCTTCTTAGCAGCGTATCTTATACCTCATCTAAATCGCTATTCATTTATGATACCGAGTTCTATACCGAAATATTGTGAAGAGAACATCACAGAAAACGACCAGCTTTCTCTATCGACCAGGTCACACAGGAGAAGGCACTCGATTCGCAGGCGTGTTATTGCTCATCCCATGACGAGACGCCAAACCGCTTTTTTTGCAGTTGAATTAAAAAAACGAAAAGTGCCTTTGCAAAAACCGACGAGGAGTGCCACGACTTCGTTTCAATCCGCTTTCTGTTTCTATTTCTTTAGGGAACATCACTGATTAATTAATTCCATCAACACGGGCAACTAGGCGTTACATATTTCGAATTTCATTAATTTCGCAAACTCCGATTGCTTCCCGAGTTGAGCAGCTGTATTTCACGGTATGTTATCGATGTTTGTCCCGTATTTTATTTTACATATTTAGTTCCTTCTTCTAATAAGGTCATGGACCAGCTACAATAATTTTAATGTCAAGGTACCATCCCTAAATACCGTCAAGCATCCGCTTTACCAGTTTTTCAAGCGCAGTATGGACCAGATGAATGATCTCACTTCAACAACACCTGGCCTTGAAACGGCTCTAATGCCATAATTCAGTACTCGTTAATAAAGCATTCTTCGTTTCTGGTTGTTCAGTTGAAGATTCTTCTCGACAGCAGAGCAGGCGAGTGTAAAACGCCTCTTCCCTCCTCCCTTGTGTTGAATTTTGGGCGGAGAAACATACTTTGAGCGCAACCGCTTAATTGTCGCCTATGGCCCCCCTGAAGAAGTGATGACCGAAAACTATACCTTTTTTTTCTAGTTTCTACAAACGCTGGTAAGGAGTGGGTAGTGCTCTTGCAATTTCAAGTAACGTATTTCTCAATGATATAAAGTCCTGACTGCAAAGAACATTCCTCACACCACCTGAGCAACTGGTGTTCTGCTGTTATGATGTGAACCTGAAAACGCTTAAACTTTGGCATACATGGCATCCTAGTGCACCTTTCATTCGCCGAACACATTGGACGTTTATCGACATAGGGAGAAATTCTCGACGAATAGTTCAGTGTGTTCGTATCGCAGCTCATCGAACACGTTATGCGAAACAAACGAATCCTTGTTATTAACGCTTTGTTCATTTCATTTTCTTCCACAACGTTTCCCATCATATTCATTATTAATTTAGTGCAATGATATCATTTTGTGTACGCACAATGCAAAAAGTGCAAGCGCAAAATTTTTGCATGACACATGATATTAATTTAAAAAAAAAACCAGCGATTGCACTACACATACATGAACTGCGTAATTCCTAGAACGAAATTTAGTTTACTGAGTGTGGTATTTCCTCTTAACTTAGACAGCTTAGCTCACTTGTAGGCTTTAAAAAATTCCGGATGAGATAACAATACGTCGTCCGAGAATTGATAAGTAGGTTTTGCCAGCATGGACGCTCTCTCTGACTTTGGAAAATAGAAACTCGATTGTAGATAGTCGGACAGTGCCACCATATCGTTCGTCGGAAATCTGCAACAACAAAAAATATTTCATATATCATTGGAGAAAATAAAATCGGAATGCTATGAAACTACAAAGCTGAGAGCAATCGAAATGGTGAAATGATAAACGACTTATGAAATTATGAGAATAAAGTTGCTCGCGAATAAAGTTAATTTCAGCTCTAATCGAATTGACCGATCATATACGAATTCTTCTACTAAATATTCGTCGCCGTACAATCGCTGTAGCCTATCACACGGCGTCATGGGTTCAAAAATGCGTGCACATTTCCCAGCCACTTAAGAAAGTGAGTAACTAATAGCCTGTCTGCAGTCGATAGTGTTGTTGGAAAATGCATATGGGAGGTAATACTCGAGTGTAGGTAATGCTTAAGTGACTTGATAACTATACCTTTAGGGATTTTGCTGCTTAAACTACCTGCCAACCAGAATTTGCATACCTATGCGCAGCATAACTTCGCCATAATGCGCTATGCAATCCGCGAATTTTTCAAAGCAAAAAGAGGAACACACCTTGTCGACAAGCCCTGACAACATCAAATATTGTTAACAATATTATTTTGGGGACAGTTGAATTTGTCTGTGTTTGTCTGTCTGACAGGAAATTCTAAATGATCTGCGTGGATAGGTACTTTGCGAAATTTAGCAAATGGAGGCCGACGCACTGCAATAAAATTGGAGCTGAAGAGCCATGCAAAGCTTAAACTTTAACCTTAAGGCTCAATATTTTCTCCTTTCCTTTATTTTTAAAAAATATTCAACGGAATTCCATATGGACGTCAAAAACCAATGTTTTCGATGGGACGTGCCAAACCTTTCTGAGAAAGATTTTTAGTAAACGTTTTCGATAAAGGCCCGATAAGTTATGGGTGGGAAATGCAGAGATGCATGACCAACCAAAGGATCCTTAAGCTGAAAGTTTCACTTCAGATGATGGCGTACATCGTTCTATTCGTTTCCCCATTATGGGCAAAATACCTTAGTTGATTTGTTTATTATATCGAACAGTTGAACCGCTCAAATTCGAGAAAAAATTTCATATGAGCACCATTGAACATACATCGTCAAAATACAATTAAGGGATATTCTAATAATAATGCCCAAATCCACATAGTTTCTAGGTTTAGTCACTCTCTCCCTCTGTTTCCATATTCGCAAGACCTATCTGAATCTATGCAACTAGTCGAACCATTGTGTATGAAGAAGTTCCTTCTACTCACAGTGGTTTATTTGATTTTCAGTTAACAGCAATTGGCATTTACGCAAGATATTCTTATTTAAAAATCACCCCGTCAAATAGTGTTTTTATGAATTTCACATATGTGGTTAAAAAAAAGCTGTGACAGTAAGACAAATATTGTCAACGTATTACAATGCAGTTTTTGTTGAGTAGTTCAGAAAGCGTTTCCTCATTCGAGCATCGTTGAGCGTAAAACGTTTGGATTTGGTGATATTGCAGTCGATGTCGAAATGAGCTCAATGTAAAGAAAAAGTGTCATGCTCGGATGAATGCAGATGATCAACTTCAATCTTGAGAAATGCGGGTACGACCAAAAAATTACGAAATTACGCTGAACTCTCCATATTGTGATTTTTTTAATCTCAAATAGTAAATGTGATTCACATGGTATTTTGAGAAGCCCTTTACATATATCCCTGACGTTTTTCACAACTTATCTGTATCACCGCAAATGGAAAAGGTTCGAACGAAAAGTACGATGAACAAAAATAGTAAAACAAGAATCTTCAATAAGGAAAGCACGAACCCGAAAGCGACCATTGTACAGCAACATAGAAGAAGCATCAAGCAAGCTGAATTTCGCCTCAGCATTGTTCCTACAAAGTATCACCAAACATAACAAAATTATATGGAAGCGAATTCCACCGATGTCGTGAGGCAAATGAGCCGAACAGTGCTGTCGTTGACAATTCATATGAACGGTCACTTTCAACGAATTTGGCTTCTAATCTTTTTTTGCTTCCAATAAATCAAAAACAATCCCCTTTTGTCACAAAACAATACAATTTATGTGAGTGTCAAAAGCGAACATAACTATCAAACGCTTATCACAAGTGAACTTTATTTTAATTTAGTGAAAAATAAGGATGTATGAAGTGCTATTCAAACAGATCTACTACTCAAATTGTCGCTCAAGATGACTATGAAAATCGCTCAACATATCTCGAATTGTGCGCTTGAATGTGTGTGTGTGTGTTGACGAGAGATATAGGTGCATCAAACAGAGAATACATTCTACTAACTTTCGAAACACCTCAATTCATTATACTTGCAGAAAGGAACATTTTTTCGATCGTTAAAGTACAGATTTCCGTTTTAGTTTTAAGTAGATTAAGGTGGTACTGTATGTTTGTGCAAATTGCACTTTCGAGAGTGAATAATTTAAATGTAACAACGGGAAACGGATATGCTTTTTGCAATATGATGAAAATAATCTCAAACTATCAACATTGAGCTCCGCTGAGTACAATTAATGAATTTTTACCACTATTCTGCATGATTATCTGAACTATGTCATATTGTTTTATAGAAAGAAAACAACGTTTTGAATTTACAAAAATAAGTGAACAAGCCATTGCCCAGCATAAAATGGTTAGAAGTTTCGCCAATGAAGCCTGATGTGATCAGCGCTTTTGACGTATCTGTTGACAACAACTCAATTCGTTCAACACATTAGACGGTCGACCATGAGCGCAATAGTTCTTAAATTATGCATTTGGCATTCGGCTTGGGCGCCAGATGGAACTCATGCTAGAAATGAATTGTGAGAAATGAATTGAGGTAATCAACGCATGTGTTCAACGAAGTGAGCAAAACGATTGCGTAAGTTTTGCGGTTTGATGCTCCTTTTCTACATCGCTGCAATCATAAGTGCAGCAAGTGACGGGTAAAGATGTTACAGCAACGCCAACTTAACTGCCCTTTTCCACCGCTCACAATGCCATGCCCATAACTCTGCCCGGCAGCACCCTACGGTAAAGATGAAAGCTGGAAGGGCGTTTCCACATTGCTCCGGTGACCATCGAACGTCTTCTTCAGTAATGCTGTTGTCCAGATGGTGTCGACCAGTCCCATTTGTCATTTAATATTTTAGAAAGGTTGGCCTCAAGGTTTCACTAAATTAGTTCCGTAAAACTTAAAGCTTGATTGGCTACCCATTGCGACGTACCTTTCACAATGGTGTAGCTATTTGCATCGTTGAGAACTTCTTCTAGATATTTTTGCTTCCTTCATTATATGAAAGAAAAACTGCCGTGCTTCCGACGAGAAAACATTTTTCACGTCTTTTACAACAAAAGAAAAAACAATCCCGCAGTTTGACTGCGTTTTGCTACATTTCTGAATGGGACGCTAATACTCAGCGCAGTCTGCAAAACACCATCTGAGAACTTCAGTACGTACCGACCAAAATACGCTAGGACTATTCGTTGGAAAGTGGAATGATGCACACAAAAAATGCTACGAAAAGTTTCAGCGAATAGAAACAGTGCTGAACGTTTTTCGAACTTGTGATCACCTTATCGACCATATTGGAATGTACTCTACTACAGTACGCTATTTGATGTGATGTATGCAGCAAAAGCAAAATTGCCAGAATTGCTCGAAATGTCCATAACTATGGACAAAACTATGGACACTTAAAAAAACTATGGACAAAACTACGAGCTCGAAATTTGCCCAGAATAAACCATAACAAAATGACAGATCGATCCATCTCGAAACTGAATCGCGAACTACTGCAACAAAAATCACAATGACTTCATCTGACTGCGTTACTCGAATGCTCTAATAGTTCGCAATAATCGCCTCATTGAGTGACTACAAATCTTATGAATAGGAGATAAAAAATGATTACTTCTTCTCTAAACAACTTTTTCTCTTTGAAAACAAAATCATTGTATGTAATCATGCTCAATTTTGTTTACAAAATGAGTAAATGTGAAGTCATTTCTCTTCGAAGAATTTCGCCTTCGGTTTGTTTCCGATGTTTATTTCAACGCTGACCAGTACAAGGGCTTGTAGCGATGTTTCGGATGCGTTGAAGCTTGAATTGATTGCAGGTGATGCCTCAAAAAGTGTTGGATATACTCTGCGCATTGCGTTACTGCCAACGTTCCGTTATATATGCTATATTATGTGAGCAACGCGTATGCACATTATTGTAAGCGTAGTCTTCAAAAAATAAAACAAATTATCATGTGAAGCCAACGACTTTAAAGCATTGGAAACAAAAAAATGTCCAAGTTCTTCAACGTATTGTTTGTGTTTGTTGATTGGCGTGGAACTGCTGTTGACTACTCGGTGACGTTTATTGTTTTTTTCAAAATAATTAGACGCCTCCGGCGATTAGTTTGCAACAATAATTGACTGTGAACGTGGGACTAGAAAAGCAGGATAGCCTTTGATGGTTTTAAGCGTTGAAACAACCAGTGGAACCTGACAATGCGTTCTTCAGAATTCACATCATAGAGGAGATAAAGTGGAAATAAATTTATCCACTCCTTCTGCAATCCAAGAGGAAAACTTTGCATTTCCGGCCCGCCTCAGTTTCCAGAAGTCATTTGTTTCGCAGTCGCTTGTCGTTTCTGCGTGCATTTTTAGAAGTTGGGCAGCAAATCAGGAGGACGCGAGAATGAATTACTTCGCTAACTTCAGCAGCACACAAATAACTAATGAATGCAAACAACTTTCAGCGGAGTTATATTAAAGTCATTATTTAGAAAAGTCGATAGAACGCGGAAAGACACGAGTTTTATGAATATTTCAGAAAGAGAGCAGGATATGCGAGTGGGGGAAGATTTTCTCCGCTTTTAAAATCGTAGACTGGAAGAATGTCGGGAAAACTTTTCAACAAACTTTGTAGAGATTATTTCGAATTGCATTGACAGAAAAACAAAAATCAATCATCTCCATGGATATGCACATTTTTCGAGGCTCTTGTTAAGCTAGTCTCATATCGAGCAATAGGCGTCAAAATGAAAAAAAAAAGAAAAAGACTGATAGCATATTTAGGATGCATTCATTGAGAGGTTAGATCGAAGATAATTAGATTCGCGTTTGATGATTCGATTGTAAATTTGCCCATTGCTTTTAAATGTTAAATTTTGAGAGCGGATATAAGTTCCTTATCGCTTAAGAAGAAGCACGCAAATAATTCGGAGAATCGCTAAGAAATTTTTGAACGGAAATCGATTCCTTGCACTTAATTGATTTGAATCGAACAAATAGGTTTTCATTTATTTTGACGAAATTTTCATCCAAATATAGCATAAGTTCGACAAACTTAAATTGCCCTACATGAGAAATATTGAATGCGGAAGTTGTTGAAGTGACAATCGGGATATGAATTATTGGTGTTTGCTGCCGCAGCAGCACGCGAATTCCCATTCATCTTCACGAGGGTGATGTTTTTGCGTTACAATGAGAAATAAACATAGATTATCGCTAAATTGTACCGTAGTCGCTTAATTTAGTAAACTTCAACGCTGTACTAATTAGTACTAATTCAACACGCTTTCAGAACATTCAAATTAAACGTTTGTTTTTGCATCTCTATATAGGAGGCAAAGTTGAGGCATCCAATATGGAAGCATATTGAAACGAACCCAAAATATGTGTTAGCTCTTCTCGGTGGTCAGAATTTTCGATGAAACAAAAGATTAGCAATGTGAATGCAAAGGCGCAAGAGCTCATCAGAAAGCAGCGAAGCATTCAAATTTTTAACACAGTTGAACGATCAAAAATGTACTAATGTTTACAACTAACTGAGCACGTGCAATAATCCTTAGCTACAAGTTTCATTTTTAATTAAGGAAGGGGATATGCCAAATCTCCTTCTAGACAGTATCGAGCTGCACCTACAAAATAGGGCCATCTTTGGCTACGATCGGTCAAGAACGACACTCAAAACGGGTGTTATAAATATCGACCGTCAGTTCACTTAAGTATGCACAAAGGGAGCAAATTTAACAAAAAACTCATGACGTTCTCTGTTCCGTAGGCGGAGATCATGTGTGACGAAAGAAAGTCAGTTGTGCACTTGAAAAACAGTGTTTTCGTCGTCAACAGCTACATTTACAATGCACCATAATGCGACCTAGATGAAGTGTTTATGTGGTGGGGGTACGGTATCATGACCTCTTCTTTATGAAATGTCTAACGCTTTTCCTCCTAATACCTTGGTGCTTTTATAAGCCTTCGAATATCGAAGAGGCATTTAAAGCTTTCAAAAGAGGCAGAATCGTGGCATTTCATTCACTCATGCAACGAACAATTGTTTCAAAATCTAGGATCAAATATCGGCAGGCAGCTAACAAGACAATGAACAAACACTTTGAAGGTACTGAAGTGAGAAAATAGTTGAGGCAAATATGAAACGAAATACTGAAATCGCTTTTCAACAGCGTAATTGCTACAGCTATCCATCAACAAACTTGGAGCAACAACTCCATTCAGGCAAAATTATGCAAATAATATCGGAGTAATGTCAATATAAATGTCGAGTGTTGCACCTTCTCAGCTCGTGACATATGCAAACGCGGCGAAATGATAAATGAAATTTTTAATGAAGCAAAAAAGTGAGCGACTGTTTAATGCACATTTTTTTGACGGTATAAATATTATATTCTCAGCTTTATTGCAGTTTCAAGCGAGCACGAATGAATGTGTAAGGGGTATTTTGCATGATTTCCACTCAAAAATCGCAGCTGCCGCTTTCATAAGCTTTGTTTAAATAACAAAAAAAGAAAAGAAGAATCACATTTCCATTTTTCAGTTTATTATGCAAACACTGCATAAAAGAGTCGTTCTTTTTTTTAAGCACATTTCATGTTAGCGCCACGTTGATTTGCCTTTGCGTTCGTCAATATGCCTGCTTGTTTAAGAGCCTCAAGTTAAGAACTATGCTTGTCTAACAGCCTCAAGTTAAGAACCAGCTTGAATAGAACAATCTCCATGTTAGGCTAGATGCTTATCTGCGGGTTTTTGGGCTCATCCATGAGCCACCAAAAGAGCGAGAGGTCTTTTAGTTTCTTTGATCACACAATAAAATACAGCTTCACAACAACTTGATCGGAGAATATGCCAGGAAAGCGAACTTTTAGCATAGATTTGCAGAATAAGTCGACTTAGCTTAAATTTGGATACATTATGGCGCCTTATCATTTGCGAGGAGTTTAAGAAACTTTGGTAAGGTAAACAGAATTGTCAATGGATCAGTCATGGGAATGGCCGACCGCTTTCCCACTTGTTTTCTCCTCAGCTGCCGAATTTGGGATAAAACGAGTGATCATTGTATGATTCGGACAAACGAAGCCTCAAACGGTGTTTTGGCATTGAAAGGTTGAAGTTGAGATGATTTTAGCCTCGGATGCGATCGAATCAACGATTATTCGACACATTCTCCGCCTGAAAATTTACTTGCGAACAAACGTTAACAACGTATCGTTGCAGAAAAAAATGCACAGATATAACCTTGCCATTCAGAATTGTTGCAAGTTTCAGCTTAGCGCGCAATTTTTTACCATTTTCTAAAGAAATTTATCCGCTTGTGAAAATAGCAACATCTTACTTGAACACAATAGGTCAATCATTCGCAAATGGACTTTCAACTGCGGGATAGCGAAGCCAGCATCAATGACATTCCTGGGAGTTCCCGTTCCCCAATTTTTAAAGTTGATGAACTCAGCCTACGCACTATACGGGAAAATAACATTTTTCCTTGCGTTTTTCAACTTTTGTTTCGCAGATCGCATTGGCTAAGACATAGATCGAAGAATGGCTTCGCAAAAGACCCGCTCGACAACAGATCGACTTTTGCAAGCTTCAGCTCTCGGTTGCTTACCCCATTTCGCAAGAAGCATTGATCGATATTTGACGAATGAAAGCATTCGATTTGCCATCTGAATAAATTGCTATCGTTTCACAGTAGGGAGACACTCAAAGTAATTACATCACTCAATCCATATGTTTAGTCCTGACAATAAATATGGATTCTCACGGAAAAAGCTTCATTAGCACAAAACATTTGTCAGAGGGAAACAAAGCGCGCTATCAAAGTACGAGTAAGAGCTCAAGTGTGATTGATCCAGAGTGAAGATCACAATGAGGCTTACCGCCGATGATTTCCAATAAAGGAGATGAAATTAGCAGCATGGCTAGGCGAACATGGCCGAAACAGTGCGAAAGCCCTTCCCCCTAGTAGAGATCAGTTCCCGCTGAGTAGCGAAAGGCTCATCTAAAACGTGGTGAATAAAGGAAATTGATTCTTATAGCAGAAAACCGTTGAGTCGTTGCAGAACACCGTCGGTTTGATACGTTACTCTCGCAATGGGGCAAGAAAGCATTGCCTGCAGCTGCTTAAACAGCCTATGAGGTTTGCAAAATGGCAAAATTGCAACCATTTTTGCTAAGAAATGTTTCTTGACATCATCCATGGAATTGGCGACAAATATTTTGAGAAACATGCCAGTCATCTTAAGGGCCATTCATTCTTCTCGCAACCTTGATGACGCTAGAAAGTATGCTTTGTTGACAGTAATTGCATTTCTTTTGCTAGAAATCGGCTGCTAAGAGAAATTCAGTTCCTTCATTGGTAGAAGCCGATTTCTTACAGGAGGCTCTCTTTTTTTTGACAACGATCTGTCTGTCACCCTTGCCAATTTCTTTGTTTAAATTTCTATTTTAAGTCGACATTTCCTCCTTTTGCATCCTACTCGGACATCACACCTGATGCAATCGAGCAATAACTTTGCAATTCACATGCAAAATTGTCCTCAGTGTTGCTGTGCTTCTAAACAGCACTGAGCCGAACATTTATACTGCATCATCGGCAGCATCCAGTAGGCTTGCTAAAAGTCCTTTTAGGCGCTTGTTTCAGGAGTCCCTGACTGAGAGATTAAGGCCTGCTGCTAAAGTGGTTGAGCGAGGTAAGCTAATCCAGTTGAATATGTAAGGCAGTGAACTGGTAAACAAATCAGTTTTCCACTTCTGGTACCGGTGAGAAGCATGAATCATAGTGAGTCATAACTTTTCATGCATTCTGCTGGTTTTTTTAAAATCCTTTAAGACGTGAAAGATCTTTGATTCAACACTTCACTGGAGCTTCGGCGTTGTTTGATGAAGAAAACGTAGGGAAGAACATGCAATAAAAACAGCTACAAATAGTTAATCATAATTAATTTGCATTTTTATCTACATGTTTATACAATTAGATAAATGTATCATAATCTACATGTTTATCATAATTTAGTAGGATAGCTTCATAGATGCATGTGCAAATAGATAAAGATATATAAATTAAGCCACAGAAATGTTCTGAACCAATCTGCTTTTTGGGAAGCAGTGATCGATCCGGAAGAAGGTATAGCACGAAAAAACTGATCAATTTTTGTTGCGCAGCACACTACAACGGTATTTCCAAGAAGAAGTCTTCGCCTAGAAGTACGAAGATAGTATTTTTCCTTTGACCAAGGAATTGTATGGTTATTGAACCTTCCGAGGCTACAGTGTTTTTGAGCATGCCAAATACATCGCATCGAATGCGGGCGCAAGACCGCCGCTTCATTGCAATTTCATTTAGAATTTGACTATTCCAACAGTCGAGAGAACGTCATAAGCACAGACAGATGGAAATCAAGTGGTTGATGAGATCAAAGCGAATATGAGGGTATATTCTTGAGAGCTTACTGAAGCATAGATATGAGTGTGACGATGAAGTACGATTTAACCATAGGGATGGATGCACCAGAAAGCGAGTGTTAGCGAGGCATTCAAATAACAAAACGCAGTCAGGAGGTCGACAAGATGATTCAAAATGAACGGGGCTTAACAATCACGAGAAAAGTGCCTAATTTAAATTAAATTTCATCAACAATGGCTTCCTAAAATGAACTCGAAGACAAGCCATACACGCAAATATCGAGAACAATTCATAAGGTCGAAAACGGCGAAAAAAATGGCCTCAAAAAATACCACGTTGAAAACTTTATTGAGGAGGGTTCTCCAAAGAAACATTTATCATTGCACGACAATATTTGAAGATGCTGAAAAATTTTCATGGAACGAAGAACGCCATAGCTCTATTTGAGTTCGCAGAACACACATATGGTTTAACTTTGATAGCCGTAGCGGTGAGGATTGCATGGCCTAACCTTTGGTAGGAAAACAGGTGCTGGTCGCCTGTTTATTCTTCCTTACCGCTTTCTTGGGTGGGATTTTCGGTCTTTTAAAAGGCAGTTGATTTCGTTCAGCATAGAACAATAACGCATAAAAGGAATCAGAACAAGTTTGATGGAACCACCGATGATTTCATTTAGAGATTTTGAAAATTCTTTAAAAGGTATACTAAACCGGACATTAGGTTTAATCATTGAAATTTCTGCTTTCTGCCTTGAAGGCAAAGGTATGAGAGATGGAAGTGAAAGAAAAGAAAAATTCCGAAGCACATTCGGATGTGTCATTGAGATAAACGTCGCCCAGAAAACAGCGTATATGAAAACCGATTTTGACGAAAGGTTGTGGAAGCGATCTCACTATTACTTCTTAGATACCGCACAAATCTGGTTTCCGGCGAAATGCTGATTGTGTTTGCATGGTGAAGCATCACCGAACGCTTCGCGTCTTCCAAAGTCTGATTTTTAGCTAAACGGTTTGCTTAGCACATATTTTACTATTAACAAGTTGCCAAACAGCTAGCATATATGAAAAATACAATTTGGGTACGTAAGTCAGTTGTGAGCATAAGAGCATATGACTCTTTTACTTTATGAAGCAACAAAAAATGTCGATTGTACGAAGACCCTGCTTGCAGTATTCCAGGTGAGCGTGCGAATAAAATTACGTTACGAAAGGGACAGATTTCCCAATATAAATAAGGGACTACTCTGGCAACCACATTAGCTGATAGCATTGTACCATGCGCAATTGCCAAAGAAAGTTACTCTGCATCATTTAGCTGGTGTCGGGTTCCTTTCGATTTTTATAGAACTTCGAGGAGTACTTACGTGCTGCAACCCGAAGAAGATTGTCTATTGAAAAAATAAAGAAAAGTGCGCAGAGGCTTGGAAGTATGTAAATAAATATATATAAAAACGCATATATTTGAGAGCAACGTCGGAAATGCTTCGAGCGAATCTGATAGTCCGATGAGGAGGGTAAGAGATACAGCTCATGAAACGTCATGCAAGTGACGTGTTCATGAATGCCTCAACAATTCGTATCTGAGGCGCGATAATGAGATGCTGTATTCCTAAACAGCTCGTTAATGCGAAACGTACGCCGTACGGTACTGGTCGTACTGCGTACCACTCGTTTGTTTGCACGTCTCGCAGGATGCAAATTGCAACATTACAGAGCGAAAGTTTTTCAACATCGCAACGCAACGAACGTTTTTATCACGGTGATTGCTCTGGGAGAGATGTGCAAATTTTAGCTGCCATATTCGGAACGTCTAATAACAGTTCAAAATTGTAGTACGATTACTCATATATACAACTCATAGGTATTGGTTTTCTAATTTCTTTCAAATTGCTTTTCATTGTTATTTTCGTAATTTCATTTTGTGTAATTTTAATTTCTGCGCAAATTTTTTGTAATTATAACTTCGGTTATTCCATTTTGTGTGTCTTTACGGTTTTGCTGACAATACTTCTAACATTTTGCTTCTATTATTTTCATTTATTTTTACTGTTGCCATTTTATTATTGTTCTTCATTGTGCTGGCAGTGTTATTTGCTTTTATCATTGTTTTTTTTGCTGCTGTTTTCCAGTCTTCTTTTACGAACTCCTTCATTCTTTTGTCCGCTTTATTCTTCATTATTTCATCATGAATTTTTTTAGTGCTATTTGCTTCAATCCAATTCTTATCATTAGTTTACATTTTTCTAAGAACCACATTTAATTATTTTTTAACTGCCATTTCACGTTAATTTTTAATCAAATTTTTTTGTCCTTCTCATAATATATATAAACGGGTATTTTTTTTTTCGTTGTGATCTCCTTGCTATTCTCTTTTCAGTTTTCGTTGATTTCTTATCGCTATTGTATTTTGCTCTGTTATTACGGTCCCTTAGTTCTTCGATATTAATATCTTTATCAATTCTATGCTATTATTAGCATATTTTTTTAAATTTCTTCTTCGTCACCTCTCATCGTTATTCTAGTATGTCACTAATTTTATTTCTCTGAGTTACTAGTGTTGAGAGGGCGTTTGTTAGTTTTTGAATTTATTTCAGTTATAAATTTGGACATGCTATCACTTGTTGGAAAGCTAATACAAACGAACACAAGGTTGCTCCGGAAGTTCAATATTTATTGATCACCTGGTTTACTGGATCAGACGTTCGAAATAAATGGTCTTGCCTCTAAAATTGTGTGAATGGAATGCTTAATAAAAGAATCCGATGAGTGATTGAACCATGCTATACCAATTTGATTTCATACAAATGCAAACAAAAAAAAATGGTGCAGGATAGATAGGAATTTGCTTGCAGCATAGGTTTCTTAGCGTTTGGTACGATATACCGCTAGTGCTAGTGAAGAAAGATCTCGCAACTCGCCATAGTGGTAAGGAATTTCACGCAAATTTGCGTGACCTAAAATAGCAGCTCTTCCAACAAGAAATTCCCGATCGACTATTCCCTTTGTAGTAATAACGATTGTCGAAATAGCAGTTGATGAATTCACTGTTGCATAATTCAGTTGTCATCCCTTTACGCCTCTAACCGGGCTATAGCAATTTTTTTGGCATGCTTATCCCATCAGCAAAACGTTTGGCCAACTTCAGCAACTTTCGGAAAAGCAAATTCAAAATTTTCGTTTGCATGAGCTGGAAATCCATTGGCAAATTTTAAGTGAAATATGACCCAACATAGTGTAAGCATCATGTCTCCTCATAATTAGCTTCAACTATTTGATCTCCTGTTTCTGAGTTCAGTTGATATATACACGTGAATGCATAAGGGCAACTCAAAGTTTCGGCGCGCATCATTTTCTTCACGCTGGCGAAGTTTCAGTTCATTGCACGTTTCTCGGTGCTGCAGGCGTCTAACTACGGATGTGATTTGGAGAATTATGTGCTGCTTGCTTGGAGGATTGACGACATTAAACATTACGCATGATTCGTTAGCGTAATGTCACTTCTTATTGCGAAAAGAATATCGAACAGAACTGTTATAATTTATAATTAGGGAATATTTTGGTGGATTTGTTATATCACACATTATGAAATGATCAAGTAGCTTATCTGCTCGAGACAGACGTTCCTATAGTAAATATGATCAACTGTTTCGTCGTTGCCCTTGATACATTGGTGATGGGTCGCTTAAAAAATAAGCAATTTTTGCTCGAGGAACATTCGATTGAAATTCTAAAAATCTTTCAAGAAGATGCAACAAGAGATCGATTTCAGTTTTGGTTATTTGAAAAGGCTCCGAATAATCTTTGGCTATCGTCTCTGGCAGACGGCGCTCTAGCCAACACATAAACGAATTACCACTCGCAATTATTTTCCTCGTCGATCAACCTAGCAATTCGTGGTATTTTAGTGTTTCATGATGCTATACTGTGTTTTCAGATACTTCATTTGAGTAGCGAAATTTTGACTTGAATATCACAGCAGTACATAAGTTATTGTTCGGGAATGGTCGCGCAACTTTCGATGGAGCGTTCGATAGATGGGAGGCATGCGGGAGAGGAT
>JPKZ01002986.1:794554-827035 GCA_000803305.1 Toxocara canis | reverse complement strand
CCGTATATATATATATATATAATATATATATATAATATATATATGTATATATATGCATGCATAGTGTATAGACCATTACAACTGACCCACTAGGTGTTCTGCTTCTTGTGATGTTCCCACACCCACTAAGTAACGCGCTGTAGTCTACGTTGTTGAAATACTCCACGTTGAACGTTTTCAAATTTGGTCCTTTGAGCCCCTATGGGGCGTTGATGAGGAAGTGGTGGGTTATCGTCATATTGTTTTAAATGACGGCATTGCCGCTTCCACCGAGAACTTGATTGGTCGTGTTTTACTCAAAATTCATAGTTGCTTGGAAATCGGAAGAGAAGTGTGTTACTCGATTTATTAATTCGCTTCAAAAAATGCTGCGCCATTCCATTATTTATATCTACTGAATTTATGTTATATCCGTTAAGGAGCCGAATATCCTCCCCGGTTGTTTCGCAATAGCGAAGGTTTCTCGCTGTTGAGTTCCAGATGTTCAAACTTGCCTTAATATGAATAAATTGTCGATCGTTGTTTCCAGCGGTTTAACCTTACGGCCGAAGTTGAGACGATTGCGAAAGAGTGGGATGGATCTCACGACGGATACACGTGGGCGCGCAAATAACACACTATTCACTATGATGACAAGATTTTCGATCAGCAACATTTTCCCTTTCAGTTTATTACGACAAATGACAAAGAGGATAATGCACACCGATATCCGCCCTGACTTCTTTCCTTGCCATCTTTCCGCTGAGCTACTTTGTTTTGAAGGAGCGCACAAACTACGTCGCATTTGTTAGAAATTCGAACCCTTAGGTTTATTCTTATCCATCGACCGACTTCTATGATAGTTATTGCGTTTGAACGGTTCGCAGAAAACTGCTCATGTGATGATACTTCGATCGGATGGGCCTGCCTTCGTTGAGAGTTTCAAAAATTTTTCGGCTAACAGTTATCTGCCAGCATCATTTGCAGTTGCGCTGGCGATACGATCCAATTTCATGATGCAGCAGCCAACTAATACTTAAATAGGATGGTAATTACAGTGATAAGCATTTGCTTTCGCGACACATTTCGCTATATTTGCCGTGCAACTGTATCGCATTACCTTACGTGAGACATTTGCAAGCATCGAATGTGCATATCAACCAAGCAAAATGCTCGTAAAATCTTAAAATCCAAATGGGATCAACGACACTTTGCATTACTGCATGAAAATTACATTATGCGCGGGCAATTGAGCACAGTGAATTATTGAATTTGCGGTGTCAAGAAAGCTCCAAATGAACGTCATGCCATCAGTAGTTTAAAATATTCCATTAAACCCTAAAAAAACTAATTGCTTCAATGCCTCCATTTCAAATACTGCTGGTTCGTTTAAAGTTTCTCTCGTATCGCACTCCAAGTATTCTTGGGCAGCTTCACTTAGCGAAGGTTATTTCTCATTTTCACACAGCAGTACTAATCTATTCAACCGATCGTTAGTGCTCCACTGTCAGTATATATAGTCTATGTTCTTCGGAAGGTCGTTTTGCACATAACATCAGTATAGCAAGTGATGTCGTTGCTACTAACAATGTGAACGATAGCTTCCAAGGTGGTGAAGTCGAACCAACCTTCTTTCGCTGTAAATTCTATAGGCTTTTTGAGATACTGTTACACCACGAGTGCAATGATTCGCCATAGCGCATCGAGTTTTGTTTGTGCCAATTTCCGTCAGTCAAATAAGTGAAAAATTTAAAACCATTAGAGGAAAGTAATTTGTTTGTATTGTTGCCTTGCATCGCTCTGAACAGTGCTAATTTTTCGAATGTATATTCCACAGGACGACCTTAACTAATGGAGTAGCAGAGGCGTTCATGCACTAGTCTGATTATGATGTTTTCTCGTTAGAGCTCTGCGCAGCCGGATACGATGTTTATATACTTTTGTGTACATTTCACGTTTGTCCTGCTTGACTGTGAAGCTCCATGTGATCGTGAGTTTAAAAGTGTACTTTTAGGTAGCTGCCCTCCACCACACCGATAGCCACAAGTCCGACCTCTTGCACGATGAACTTTGCCGACTACAGTTTATCCGTTGATATTTGCGAAATGGCCATTTTGATAATAGGCCTTATGTCGGTTCTCATTTTGTTCTATGTAGTCGCGAGCGTCGCAGACTTTCACCTAAACTTCCGGTGAGCAACTTTTCACAATTGACGCTGGGATTTGAAAGCGATATAAGTCGAGCTGCGGAACGCTCAGAAAGCGCAGGACAAAGATTATTCTAAGAGAACTGGACAGAATTAGTGATGAATTATTCTAAGAATGAATTATTATGTGTGAATTAATGAATTATTGAAATGTTGAATTAAGAATATAATGAATTATTCTAAGAATAGTGATGAACAAATTTGAGGCGTAGCCGGAGCATCTAAAACCCAGCGCCACACGAGCGCCCATACACCGCTAAAAAATCGATACACATCCGGAACTGAAGACCAGCGGATTTGTTATTCCACATCTGATTACATTTGCCACTGTTGTGGTGAAAAATTATTTCAAAGAGGCGCGTAGTGCTACGTGAATACTCTATTGTCTCCAATACAACTTGCGTGTTTCACTCCACATAGATCGTCTACCGCAATTCACCCGCACGAATGATCCCCTTCTCGTCAGGAAGTCATGGATTGTTAAAATTCTCCACACAGCTGCACTTGATTAAAGCAATCCTCGCTCATCAGCACTTGCCTACGCAGCTTATAACTGAGGGGCGCGAAGCTAATTTTTGAGGCCGTTTTCGGTGGTTCTCGATAACAAGAAAGTTTTCAAGTCTACACATTATGAATTTCCATTTTGATAGCAATGAAAATGCACGGAACTTCACACTAACGTTGAACACCGCTTTACGTTGAACTCAGTGTATGGTCAACCTATCGTTCTCACATTCTAGAAGTGGAAGTTGGCAAAAAATCCATTCTACTCAAATCTACCGCTTCCCAAAAATTAACCTCTGATTCTAATCGCCCGCTAAAATTTTGCACCTTTTCGAAAGGTGTAGAATTGTGAAGATGCGCACTCGATTTCTGGATATCGGGAAATTTCGCAATCGTTCGAGGCAAACCTTTTGATAGTTTTCTCTGTTTTTTAGGGTTGTCCTCCTCGTGCTTCTTAGCATATTTCTGGTGGCTCTTGTGGATTTCTTCTTTTTGCTCGTAATCGAAGATTTGGCACTTCCTCCAGCTTCTGGAATGGTTGCAATGAAAGTTCTAATGATCATTCATAACACAATTATGCCTTCTTATACGTCTACTTTTACACTTCTTGGTAAGTGAAAAATACGAATTGTAGCACTGATTCAGTCCGTAGAAACTTCAGATTATGCACAGGCATACTTCTCGCTTGTTCTTGCAAGTGGGAGGTTATCTGATCTCTATCTTCATCAGTTGCCATACCACCCTCTCACAGTCAGAGAATTTGGTAAAGTTAGGAGATCAGTTGTGGTTTTTTTCCGAATTATGGAACACGTAATTGGGATGTGGCGATCGCTCAGCCATGAAATGGTTTTTAAAATGGCGAAAGAAAAAACCAAAAAGGAAACAAAACAGAAGTCCCAATAACGTTTCCTGATCATTCGGCCTAGAGTTGAGTGATTTCCCAAATGGCGCTGAAGAAGTAAAGGTAGTGAGTAGATTCACTGTTGAGGTGCAGTCTGCAGTTGCCACGAGGAGAGCGATTTCTAGTGATTTGAAACTTACACGTTCGTCTGACGGATCGGAAGTGAAATAACCATAGTGTTTGGAGAGAGTAGCGGATCCGAAATGCGCCTAAGGGGTCATCACCTTGCATTGAAAATACGCATGCTGCGATTGCAGTGTGAAACTCAAAACGAGAATCCTCATAGAGTGCTCATCTTATTGTGGTGATACTTGTTAACAGGCATTTTGTTATAATTTAAAAATTCTTGACGTAGAACGCTGCAAAGATTTTGATGATCATAAACGAATGAGCCGCTGATCGATCTGGGTTCCATACGACGGATCACATCAGTTGTTAGGGTGTGTCTATGTTTCCCTATGTGCTAGAATTGTACTTCAATTGAAGCACAGAGGTTCGAATCAATCAGTGCCTCTTGTTTTGTTGCCTACATCGTTGCTGACAAAAAAAGCCATCGATACCAAAGACATCAGCATGAGCGTAGTAAGCTGGCAAATGAAGGGTTCTGCGCGTTCTGAATCTCGGGCGCATTGTTCGGTCAGACCCGAGGAACAGCGGCCAGCTACCTTATGGATCTTCGTAGTGCAACAGCCGGAACGCGGCAGCATCACCTGTATAATGTGAACCATTCCATGTGTGTGTGCACAACTGCAACGTGCAACCTTTGTTGTCTTCTGTGAACGGACATAGTGCGCATTGCGTAGGCGCCACTAGCAAACATGCACAGTGTGGATTAAGTAAAAGGAAGATTTTTTTTGGAACCGATATCTTCTTCGTTTCGTTTTGCAGTAGCTGAGAGGTGTATTGCTACGCGATGTGCGTGTTTTTACGAAAAATGTGATTACCGTCGGCCTGTTCTCCTGGGACTAGCCTGTGCGTTATCGGTACAATTTTCACCTTTTCATGTTTCGCGTTTCTTTCCTCCGTCCATGTATAGTTTGTTTTTTTATGTTAGGGATCGCAAACTCACACAGCTTTGTCGATCATCTGTTAGCCTCTTTTCCAGTGGAAAATAATCACACCGTGGTAGCACCAATATTCATCGTCGCCTTGACCCGTCATAGCCGGGCTTAAAATATGCCCCATCGAGGTATTGTTATCGTTTGATCGCGTTAATCGTACATAATACAAAACCGCGGCATGAACACGCTTAAAAGGTGTTTTCTATGAAATCGAATTTTCAATTTTTGGCATGTAACTGTAATTATCGACTGTATTAATTCGCCTAAACAACGGCAAGTACCACAGTACGCGTTGTTCTGATGACGATTGCGCGAAACAAAGAAATTTGAAAATAATATCGACATGAAATGAACATTTTAAAAGAGTTTTACCGTTCTCCTAGTTCCCGGTCTACTGGCGAATACTCGTCAATGTTTTACCTATAATAACTTTTATCACTAAATCACTAGATAAGAAAGTAATTTACCCAGAATAGCATTCTAGTTGTGCATAATGGTTAATCGGTTTTGTAACGTGCATGTTGCCAAAACTTTCTAAATCCTGTTGACATTTATTCTAAAGAACCCGTGACAGCCGATAGTATTTCAGATTGCTTTTGGTATATCATTATCGCTGTATTTCAGCCTTTCAGGTTTGACTTTTCATGTTTTGTCAGTTGATTTCATTTGCTTTTTGTTCGCTAAGATTTCGGTTACGACGGTGAGAAAAGCGCTCACTGTACTTAACACATTTGCCGTATTTATAGTAAAGTAGTAAGAGTTCCCATAAATGACCATCGTACTCATCTTGAATACATAATATCAACGCGCCACGTAGTGTAGATGAAGATAATAGGACCAACTGGTCCGTTTCAAAGGTTTTTCCATGAAAGAGGCGATAATCGCGCTGCGAATACCTTGCCCGTACAGCTTGCGCATATGGCAAAACAAACGAACGCGTTCAAGCTGCAACTATCGGTCCCTATTGTGGGGTACAAAGGCGATCTCCAGATTCTCGTCTCGACGAATTCTACTTTCGGTAGCGTCAGATTTGCATCAGTGCTGTGGCGTAATCAGCATGAAAGCAAAAGATACAAATTTGAAATGCCGAAATTTGGTGCCGCCAATTGCTTCGTTTCAAGGGGTTTTCAATCCAAGATATAAGTATATTTGATTGTTCACGTGTGAGCCTCATCGAATGAGTTACCGAACTGCTATAATTTTGCCTTCCATCTCTTCTTTCATCGTATTGATGTGTAGCATACAGTCATTAATCAACAATAACTGCTTTATTATAAGATTCGTAGCGCCCCGAATGCACGTGAATTTCGTGGGATCAAGGCTACTCTTCAGAAATCGGCAGATCTAAGTTAGTAAAAATTAGGCCGTATTGCCTAAAAACTCAAACCACAGCAAAAGTTCTGGTAAGCTTTTGACGCATAATTTATTCCCATTTATAGCATGGCAATAAACAACGCTGCCATGGTTTCCGGCGATAGAAATCGACCATTTTATTGCACACACAAGCGCCGTATCAGCCATGGCTCGAGTCCATGTCTTCATGTATAGGTCCATCTTTAGATGCCGTACTTCATGATTCAGCAAAGACGACCTGCTAAGGCTTTTGCAGATTATGCCTCCTATCTTCCATTGTGCATCAAAATTTCTTTGCAGATCAAAGACTATTACGCAGAGCAGTGGCGCTGAGTATTTTAACGGCAATAGATATGCTTTCCTTTCTTATGACCTTGTATTTACTTTATCGTAACAAGCGCATGTTCCGAGCAAGGTTCCTCCACGGGATGCATAGCTTGAGCGAGCGATATCAGCTCACTGAGAACATAAAACTTACAAGGTGAGAACTCTTGAAAATTGGGCTTATAGTGCGTGTAAATACAGTATATATACACATGTATATAAATATATATATATACATTGTATACTTGGTAATCCCGCCGTTTGCGATTTGCGCGCAACTTTTATGGGAGTCTTGTGGAAGTAATTCTGCAGGAGGTAAAGCCATAACTTTTCATGCACTCATTTCATTGAAATCTCTCTGCATTAGTTTTTATTTCAACCACATCCTTCTCGAAATTACAACGTAGTATCCGTTACAAAAAAACGTTGCTGATCGTCCGATATTCTCCGGGACATGGCTTCAGGGTTCCGATACAAAGCGAAATCCCTTCTGTCAAGCAATTTTCACATTTGCAATTAGTTAAATTCGCTCCTTCATGCTGCTTGCCGAAATCTGTATCACGTAATGGATCTCTCGTTTTCTTCAGGCTTCTTGCCCCAGTTCTCATAAGTAATGTGGTGGTGAGTCTGATCAACGTTACGACAGTGGCATATTACCTACTACTTTTGCCGTACGATCCACACCGCGACGTTCGCATCGTCGGTTACATTGTCGACTGGGTAAGCGATTACGAAAGAAATGTGTTTTTAGTGCTTCTTCAGACTGTTCGTTTTTGTGAAGGTTTTATGCAGACGCTTGATGCTTATATGCAATCAAATAGTGCAGGCGAATAGCACTAAAGTGGAATTCATTCGGTCGAGCTCTCATTGTCGTTGTGAAAAACCATGTGAGTGGTGTGTTTTGCAAGAACGAATATGCTTTTGAAAAGATGAAGTTTTAACCGTTCTCTTCGGCTGAGTACGTTTTTATGCTTTCGAATGGTTTGTCCTGACTTCATTTCATTGCAGAGTATAGCAATATTTACTGCCGTTACCCCGTGGATGATTTTGCTCCGACATCCCCCTTATCTACGCAAACTTCGCTCGGCGCTACACTACAAGGCGGCAGAGGTGGCATGCGCTGGACCACCACGCATTACCAACATTAACGGTGAGAATATCTCAATACAACAAGAAGCAGGCGTACACTTTAAAATCCTCAGCAGAAGTTGGCTTTAGATATTGCTAAAAAGTTTGATGTCCAGCCTCTGTTTCCGGCCTGAATGCCATGCCAAATGCTTGTAGCAAAAAGCAAAATGAGCTTATCTCGGCATCGTCTGCTCACTTTTCGACAAATCGTCTTACAGCTGGAACACTGATCGAGTTGTGTTATCCATGAGTCATTCCTCTGCAAAAGAAAGAAAAATTAGCCGTCGTTTCTGTTGCGTTTATGACTTTGCGATGAGTGTGATTGTTTTACTTTTTTCACTCATACTACAACATTGCGATCATCTCAGTGAAGTTGCTTATCAATGGATCATTATGTCATTTTTTCATTGCTTGATGCATTAACAATCGATCAAAGCACACATCGACAATTCATCTCATTTTATGATCACTTAAGCAGTTTACTAAGTTAATTTGTTTCGATTTGTTGGTGGAATTTCGTAGCGGATTGCTTGCGAATGAAAATTTCGAAATGTGACTTGAAATATAGGGCAGAATTATTATGCAGTGAACGCTTGGCAAATTTTTCATGGCGACTATCGTACACAAACTGATCACAGATTGATGTGGAGAGACGTTCGATGAAATGATTTCTTACGTACGTTGTATAATCAGTGAAATGTGAAAAAAATATCAGATGTGTATGGCGAAAAAAATCTATTCTATCCGGTGCATGTTCGTTTTTATGATGAATGCTGCAGCGAGTTAACATTTCCGCTTAGAGTCATATATTTTTGATTCCCAAAGCGCACCGTACATCAAAAAATTCAGCACTGATCATTGACTATTCGAGGAAGAAGAGGTATACCCTGTTGAATGAGCCTAAACCGAACTCCTTTCGCATAGGAAGTGCGAGCACAGCTTCACCTCCCAGACTCTCGCTTCTACAAAAAGCGAAACGAACCGCTCACTGTTCTTTCGAGCATGTCGAAACATTCGAGCAAAGAAATCCTCCGACGGGAGGTTCACTGAAAATTGATGTGCAGTTCAGCAACGTTTGCCAGCAAAGCGGTGCGAAATTTATGTGGAATGCTACAAACAGTTGTCGAGCGAATGCTATTTGCTTGTCGAGTTTTTTGGGAAGAAGTGGAACAGTTCTTGATGATGTTATGTGCACGCAAGCACAGAACGCTTGCCGAAGACGGCTTGGAAGGAAGTGAAAAAGTTGTCAGCTTCCTCCGAGAATATCCAAAAATACCATTACTTCCTACCAAACGGAATTTGCGCCGTTATCTCTTTATCAAGGTGCAATGTTAACTTCGTCAGATCGGTTTCTGAGGAGGTATGTGCAGCACGTCAATTGAAAAGAATTTTTCATTCACTTCGACTCAGAAAACCACTCTCTTTTACGAATACAGCAGAAGGTCTTCATAATAGATATGTTGTTTCTAGATATGAAGCTTTTTTTTTGGGAATGGAAATTTGCTTTTGCAGGAGTAGATGAACGTAACAGGCGAGAATCAGATATTAGAATGGCGCATCGCGGAGCAGCATGCATATTTCATTTACAACTATAGGAATATCGCGGGCAAAAATCATCAACTGATGAACCAGTAACAGGCGTAACAGTGCATTAAATAATCCAAAAATTAAAAACATTAGCTTATGGGTTATGAATGCACGAGTCGGTATCTAAGGGCGGAAATGTTGCTCACGAACAAATAACCATAAATTGTCACAAACCTCGGCAAAAAGCTGCAACCCTTCCACGGAAGCGCAATGAGACCATAACCGTGGTTCTGCTCATGCAAAATTTTGCTCGAAGTCATCCGTCACATATACAACAACAACTACATCTGAGACTGAGTGTGCGAATTATTAAATGATAAATGAGTGTGCGAGTTATTAAATGATAAACTCTGGAAGCGATAAGCATTAATTTGCATGCGGGTATAGCTGACAAAAATGAGCGCAAAGCCTGACAATAAAAATTTTGCGATGAATGATACCGCGATCGGGACCTACCATGATGCAGCAGGTTATTACGAAACCGCTTTACTCATTTGCTCACAAGCATTTCGTTTCACGATGCCGATCTGACACATTGTGTGCTCTGCAACAAGATATACTGCAAACTTCTCGCATGAGGGGAAAAAGTAGTGTACTATTCGTTAATGACGAGCACTAATTAAAAGCGTGCTATTAGCACGAGAAGCAGATTAGGACCAACAGAGGAGCAAAAATTTTAACAAATACGTTTTATTGACGATCGTGATGACGCTAGAAGATCGCCAAACGGAACAGAATTTCCGCTTGATGAACGGGAAATTAGTTGTTTTAACAGATCGCATGAAAAACTTAATATCGAGACGAAACATGGGATAAGCATCAACAACACACTGCAGTCAAAGTTGGGAATGGACTGGTAACTTCATTGTTTAGCGTGTAAGGGGATGGATGGCTGGCTTCGAGAACCAAGGAAAAGTTTGCTCTTGTATCAAATCTACGGGAAGAACGTTTTGTTAAAGAGGTTGGATTACTAGTAGAATGGTTCGTCAACATTAGCGCAGGTTCATTACGGTTCGATTCGAAAGAGCATATGAACTGAGAGATGGTGATGAAAAAACATTACCCATAGGAGATACCCACATGAGATAATGCCCAGAATAACTAGGATCTCATCAGTCATCAGGTCTCGTTCCTTGTTCGGAAGCAAGATCGGCAGCCGTAATTTTAAGAAGGAAGGAAAACAAGCACCTAACAAAAGGGAATATCAGAAACCTGCTATCTCTCTGGCATTTCGAGTGTTACCGCAGGGTTATCATAAGTAAGGTGGAGCTAGACAGTATCCCCACCTATCAGTTCGCTTGAAAAAAGCTCTGGAAGCTTTAAAGATTACCCGCATAACTGTAGCACGTTACAAAATAGCTAGGCTATTCCTTCCCATAAGAGAGGGAAGCTAGTAAGATGCTTCGATGTAAAATGAACCATCGGCGAGAGAAGACCCTCCGTCCAATAGGCATCCCGAGATCTGAAGATCTATTTCTAAGCTTTCTGCAGTAAATCCGCTAGCAGCTGATACATCAAGGCAAAATTAGACATCCAGAACCTTTTCAAATAGTATTTTCATGGGGCTCTTAAAAAGGCGCTGAAAAAACGTCTACAATAGTCAGACAGAGAAATGAATGGAGAGAAAGATGCACAACCGAACAGCGCAAATCGTAGGTGCTACAAAACAAGTTAAACTCTGTTCTCACAACTGGCTTTGTGTCCGTTTAGTTTATCTCAATTGGAAGGCGTATGCATTGGTATTTCTGTAGGAATACAATTAAAGTTCGTTAATTTTCATTTAATTATATTGCAAAACAATAAATTTTAATGAAAATGTATGAGTTCGTTAATCTCGATGAATGTGCGATTTATTGGGCTTTCATGGTGCATTTTTTGTGTTCCAAATATCGACAGCTAAAGACGGATTGAGGCCATACCTTTTGGTTCGATTATAAGAAAGGAATAAGAAAGAAGTTACTTTGTGCAACATCACCGCACTCCGATGAGCGCATGAGGGCAGTCGGAAATTGGATGAGTACAAGTTGCATCCATTAAAGAGAATAGTCGTATACTCGGCAAATATTAACTGGTATGGAAGCGAGCGGATCTGTTGTTCAGGACTAGCACGCCTGCACTACATTACAACTTTAAATGGTTATTGTTGAACTAGAATGCACTTGAGGTGAGGGAAGGGATGTATAGCAGACAACGGTGAAGAAAACTTATGAAATGACAAGTGAATGGATGAAAGCCGTTGCAGGAGACGAGCACCTGCAGCGATGCCTTGGCGGGTTCTCCTGGAATTCTTTCGAATGCTTTGCACGAAGTGCTACTTCCTTATTAATAAGATGAGGTAAACTCTCCCAGTGGTTTGCCTTTCATGTGTTACGTATTTCCTTTCCCACTTCCCGTCCTGCAACTAATCCTCCCACATTGTATCACTTCAAGTAGAACTAGAATGCACTTGAGGTGAGGGAAGGGATGTATAGCAGACAACGGTGAAGAAAACTTATGAAATGACAAGTGAATGGATGAAAGCCGTTGCAGGAGACGAGCACCTGCAGCGATGCCTTGGCGGGTTCTCCTGGAATTCTTTCGAATGCTTTGCACGAAGTGCTACTTCCTTATTAATAAGATGAGGTAAACTCTCCCAGTGGTTTGCCTTTCATGTGTTACGTATTTCCTTTCCCACTTCCCGTCCTGCAACTAATCCTCCCACATTGTATCACTTCAAGTAGAACTAGAATGCACTTGAGGTGAGGGAAGGGATGTATAGCAGACAACGGTGAAGAAAACTTATGAAATGACAAGTGAATGGATGAAAGCCGTTGCAGGAGACGAGCACCTGCAGCGATGCCTTGGCGGGTTCTCCTGGAATTCTTTCGAATGCTTTGCACGAAGTGCTACTTCCTTATTAATAAGATGAGGTAAACTCTCCCAGTGGTTTGCCTTTCATGTGTTACGTATTTCCTTTCCCACTTCCCGTCCTGCAACTAATCCTCCCACATTGTATCACTTCAAGTAGAAGATTATCGCAACTCCTAATCATCTCAACATTGTTTGTTTGTGTAGGAAAGGAAAATAATTGCTCTTACAGATACGTTCATTACTCAGCAAAGTGCCCCGTAAAGTCGCAGTGGAGTAAATGCAAATACATAATGCTTAAACAGCAGCAGTTAGCATACAAAATCGCCCTGCTAAGGCACCTCGAGTGGTTGTGCTTTGCGAACCATCGAATGGCCGATGACATCACAATGATTCTGAAACGTTTCCATATTTCAGTTCGCTAATACACACAGGAAAGTGAAGCAGTGGTTGAGAGGCTATTTTACCCCTTAAAAAACTAAATAGCGAGATGCGTAGTGATCTACAACGATGGTGCAAGGACTGTTAAGCAAGATTTCTTTCTTCATTCAGACATCAACTACATCTACGTTAAACAAAATCTCTATACGGTCATCCGACCTTTTATGAGCTGAGCAAACGATTGCTTTAGTGTATAGCGGCTACCATCATACATCCATCGAAGGATTATCGTGCATATGAGCGAAAAAACCATACTGCTCATGAAGATTCGGCTTCGAATAGCATTGAACATCACTTGGATAGCACTTGAGTAGCACCATTGCCGCTCATCTACATGGAGCATAGCTTTCATGTAAACCAAATAGTTCCTTACCTATCTTTTAAGGAACACTCTGAAATACGTAATGAAACTATTTCGTTGCGAAAGCGCTTAAGGGCTCTTGTTCTTTTAGGGTGAATTCATTTGGTTGTGTTCTTCCAACTACAGTACTTATTAAATGGCATTCCTTAGAAATAGTTTTTCTCACACCACACCAGAACAAATATTACAACTTTGTCCAAAAATTTTCTCATTACAGCCCTGATCTCATCTGGACCTTAGCACAGGGTGGTTNCTCGTATGCAATAAGTAAACTAAGCATGCACGGTTGCAATACGTTGAAAGACGAAAATTGTACGAGTTAGAAATGCAGTATAAATTCAAGCATTCCAACAGTATGCAGATGATGGATGGTGCTCACCGAGGAGAGAGGAATGAGAGATGAGCGTATTGAAAATTGAAGAATTTCATATGACAAAATGCCTTTTTGTTATTCACTAAATTTCCCTTGCGTTAACGAAATTCCCATACAGTAACGAAATGGTAGTGGAGCAATGAAAGCGCTCTTCTTGCGAATCATAAGCACAGATATCGAAGCGCATTGTTTATTTAACGTTTTAAGGCACTGATAACGAATGCGTCTATCTGCATCTTTCAATGACAGACAACGATCGTCAACGAATGGAACACGAATAGTCTCTTGGGTAAATCGATTCGCTTATATGGCCCACAAAAGCAACAAGAGTGCCTAGCAAATAAACTGATACACTACTGAACCCTGCTGATGGTCGAGCTGAGGCAAACGATTCGCCGAAGACGATCGTCAATAAGACCAAGCAAAACCATCCACTCAATCTAGGGCGATGAAATATCCTGAAAACCTCTCCACATGAATAACGAGTTTTTTTCGATAAAAATACTTTGAAATCGTATATGACAAGTACTGGCCGGCTAGAAAACGAGGAAAAATGGAAGCTGAAAATGCGCTACCAAAAGATGTTCTGACTGGACCATGTATGAGAAGGATTAGGCGGGCGAAAATCTGAAGAACATGGTACAATATCGCAGAAAAAGAAAACGAAAACGGGATCAAATTGCTGCTAAAGAACGTCCATTCCAAATTGGAATGAATTTCGAAGAGCACGGTAAGGATTCGCATATTTTCTCACCCTTTTATAACTTTCATCACCGAATGGTGTTCAGCTGCGAGATGCTCTTACCGAAACCGTTGTAGAGATGTAAGGAAAACGGGGGCCGCAGCATCACTGTTTTATGAAGTCAAATTGCTGCTAAAGAACGTCCATTCCAAATTGGAATGAATTTCGAAGAGCACGGTAAGGATTCGCATATTTTCTCACCCTTTTATAACTTTCATCACCGAATGGTGTTCAGCTGCGAGATGCTCTTACCGAAACCGTTGTAGAGATGTAAGGAAAACGGGGGCCACAGCATCACTGTTTTATGAAGTCGGCTGTCAGGTAGAGCGGAAAATGGACGAATCTATGATTTGAAGATGACTATAAATTCGCCGGGTTGTTGGAAACATGCGGAACAGCTATCGACTATAGCCTGTCTCGACTGGTGCACTGATCAGTATTTATGCCATATTGCTTACAATTTTAGCTATTCATAAATTACTTGCGCAAAAATTGAAATGGTTTCATTCGATAAATGCATCGGCGAAGACTGTCTATGCCGAACTGGGTTTACACGGAGACAATGGATGTGCCATTTACTTTGCTGCACAATCGGATATCCCGTCGTTTCGACTTAAAGTAGTTGGCGATTCAAATACTGTGGATTCCGCTGACCGAAGATGGTGCTACTAACTCCTCAGACAAATACTTATAGATTACAGGTTACAGTTTACGGAATCAAGCGATGCTTTCTTCGGGGAGCACATTCATTTAGCTGGTCTTTTTGTACTATATACTCAATTCAGCACATAAAGCACAGCACGTCTCCCAACGCCGTGATGTGCGTCACGTGCCGCTTCGTGTCTGTATACGGTAGATCAGCATTGATGAGGACTGACGAACACGTCATGCAAAAGGGCAGCTTGTCAGGCGCACTGGGGGAAAGATATTTGTTCGTCGTGATGTTTCCTAATTTGTGCATAACGGCGAACGAACACACCTCAAGCTGGTTTTGAATTTACCATTCGAAGTATTCCAACGAAACACGGATTGGTCTCTCAGTAGCAACTCAAGGATGGCTTGAATCAACGAAGCAAGCCGTAATTCATAGAAGTCAACAGAGTTGCGTAAGGAAAGAAATAGAAGCAATCGAGCCAACAATTTCGCATAATTGCTCCTCGTTGTAGGTTCGAAGGCCGTATCATTCAACTGCTCAACAAAGAATTCCTTTGCTCTTTCTTTTAAATTTTCATTGACTTAAAAGCAACTTTCAGCATGGGTGCTTATTGCGCGAGTAATGATATTCACAGTATGGCCAGGCAGAATTACTTCAGTTACTTGATTATGTGTACTGGCAGCATGCATTCTTCTTGCAGAGTTTCTTTATGATAAAAAAGCGCTATGTCTCTTCGAGAGAGCTCAAAAACAATCGAACTGCAGAAACTCAGGAGCTGTCCAGAAATCATTTCACGTTGCAGTTTTGACTTTCCTCTCCCAGAATTTCTGCAAATTCATTACCACTCCACAGCTTGGAGATCTCGAAAAACTGAGGTGAAAGCTGAAGCGCCATTTTCATCTCTTGATAGCAAGCGTTCAGAAGTCAATGCTTCGGCCACTGCCAAGAGCTTACTCTACCGTACATCATCACAAATGAGTAGAAATGCTACTCCTGGAGACTGCGAAGCATGTATCTTCGACGTCTCTTGAACAAACACCTAAGCATTTGCAGCCGAAAGAGAAGGGAAAACAAAAATCATCTATCGCGCATAAGCGCACGACACAGCCGAGTCGCCGCAAAGCAAGCAACGTTGGGGTTATCAAACAGTCATTGCCGTCAGTTTAGACCTCACTGATAGGTTATCGTCTCTTCGCTCAGCCGATTGCATTGCATTACAGGGTTGTCTGATAAATGGAATAATAATTGGTTTCAAGATTAGATAGCGGTTATCACCTCTATGCATGCGTTGTTGTTTTCTTATCTATTTCCGGCCAGCCCGGGGGCCATTATGTTTTGCGCGACGCTATAATCTATAAGCGTTGTATGAGCGGTTAACAGAAATGAATAAGCGTTAAGCAATGAAAATGATGGTAAGTATAATTTGGCTTTGCTTAGTTTGTCATTCGTATATGGTAGGCTGATTAGCTTCATGCATCTCTCCTGCTAGACGGAAAACAACAAGCAGATTGAGCTTCTGTTGAAGGCGTTCCGCTTCTTATTTCTTATGTTCAACAGCATCCAATATGTGGTCCCATGAGTCATCGGCAGTAACTATTCTCGAAGAATTCTCTTTGGATACGACCCTCCTTTGAGCAAGATTTAAACCGATGTGCTTTTTTGCAAAAATATCTGATGCATTCAGTGAATGTTTCACTTTTATAGCATCTGCGATTATTGTCATAAACATCGTTTGGAAAAGTGCCCATGGATTCTAACGTCCTTTTCCTATATTATTTTATCGTCCCCTTCGAAACCTGCTCCGAAATCGCTGGATTTCCGGCCGGGCTTGATATGTACGTGAGGCATTTTTTGAGGTGATCATTTGCTGTGACTAAGTAAAGAAACCCTTCTACTGATGGCCCGAAGAACACGCATGAAACAAAACAATTTTTTTAAAAAGAGATATCCTAAAAACAAATACATGCTTGATTTCTGAGAGTAGGCGTTGCTGCGGAACTGTATTACTGTTTCGGTGTATGATTCAAGCATATTATAAGCTGATTGGAATAAATAATAACGTTCAACCGATTTTCTTGCCTAGCGCCCGTGTATATATTGCTGTTTACCTTCGTCACTTGCATTACGCCACTCATACTGAGGTTTTAGTCCCTTCATCTTCTGTAGCCCTCCCGTCATAACTCATGGAAGAAGCATCGAAATGCAACATCTGCAGTCTTTCCAGCCTCATTGCATGGGCCTTATTTCAGGCATTGGCAAAGTTGTCGACTACACTCCGTTATAGTTTCACTCACAATACCATACGGCCGCCTCCAAAATACCTTCTGCACCTTGCTGAGAAACCTGGTGGAACTCCTGTCGTACTTTGATTGATAATGCATGCTTACGGTGATGCTCCTAAGCCGGCTGCGGTCCTACCTCTGGAATAGCTTTGCTGTCGTCAGCATGAAATCGAAGTGTTTGGTGGTTCATGTTTTGGAGGAAGAAGATGCCAGCTGGTGATTGGTATACTTGGGGCATGAAAGGGATATGTTAGTTAGCTATACAATGGGCGGCGTTTGCAGTGCCAGCTTGAACGCAGTATAAATTCCCGATATGGGCATATATGTGATCCAGCAAGGTTACCAACGGAACATTCCAGTACGCCGTAATGCGACGGGTCCAGTGACGAGAAAAGGACCGGCCGCAACCGCATTACGGTAGCGCTAGTGAGTTCTCTGCCATTCGCTCCCAGCTCGGTGGCTCTGATTGCAACCGCCGTTGTTTCATCATGTTTAGGACGCTTTTTGAAGCATAGCTTCTCAAAACAGTCTGACTGGTAACCGTTTCCACTGTCTAAGCAAACCGCTGGCCCCTTTCTCCGCTCACAGATTGCCCTTCTTCGTAACACAGTCGGTCGTCTTTCCTGGCAGAGTTCTTCCTATCGCCTATATGATATCAGTTTGTATGTTTCACTGACAGTAGCGTACTCTCGCAGAAACATGTTGCTGTTGTCTATCAGTGATAGCAACTCAGAATTTCGCAATACTTCCTAGACGAAAAAAATAATCATGATGAGGTATCGCGCCTAAGACAAATAGTTCAGCGACCTTATACGCGTGACGCTACTTCTGTTAAAGTCTTCTGAAGTTGCATATCGTGGAGATTCATTAGCGTTATCCAATGCTAACTGTGACGCTTTGCGATGATGCGGCTGGCAGCACTGGATGTTCACGCTGCTTTAACCTAGTCGCTCATAAAATTGAACACTGACGGTTTTGAAGGAACACCGGATTTTTTTGGTGTTTTTGGTGAACACTGTGATCATAAAGAAACGCAGTGAGAAAAAAATCCTGCACGACCTTCAGGATTTTTTTCTCACTGCGTTTTACTCCAATTTTTCTCTTACGGCACAACAGGTTCACCGTTTGCACCATTCATATGTCCTACGGCTCGTAGTAAACGAGAATCACACTGTTTCGCATACATCGTGCATGGAGATCGCTGAGAAATGGTAAAATGCAACCGTCGGCAAGCTTTCAACGACCGATGTTTCAAGCTTCCCTTTGATTTAGACTTACGGTATGCCGGACGCGTGAAAAATCTATACAAAAATGTTTTTCATCGTTTTCGGGCCACTGGTGTGAAACCGATCATAACCACATTTGATGACCCATAACCATGAGGTGATTCATAAATGACTCTTCAGTGGACAAAATGGAAGCAGGTCCAACAATACAAACCTATCCGTGGAATGGCATGAACGGAGCGCTTGAGCAGCCGGTCACCGGAAACTTTATGCAGCTGCCAACGTCTTGCGCAGGTCTCGTTTATTACTCATGAGGCGTGCTTTTTTTGAATTATAGTAGGGGATTTAAGAAATATGTTACGAAATGAATGATATGTGTTACGAAATGAATGGTGGCTCCTTTTGCCGCATTCACGAAGATGGGGGCCATATTACGTAATTAAAGATGTTTCATTATATGGGAGCTGGAGTTCACGCATAAAAGGAAAACACATATTTACGCCGAGATATTTTTTTAGCACTAAGCGTCGTTGAGACGTTAAAGACCATGATGAAGATATTGTGATTGATTTTGTGTAATGACACTGCTAGCAAGCAGAGATCGAATTCGCTGCCTTCCGCTATCCAGAATCAAGAACTACCATTGAGCGACAGTGAACTCGTTTGATTCGCCATTGGTTAACTGCTTTCTTTCATCAGCCCCAATATGTACATGACGTAACCTACCGTCCTCATGGGTGTGTGGCGCCATAATTGGAAAGATCTAGCATTATTTAGCAGTGGATAGTGTATTTATGGTCATCGTTTCACGATACAGCCTACTTCAGTCTGGATTAGCTTAACTCATGGTAATGTTGACGTCGGTTATTCGCTGACTGTGGAGTTAACGACTGTTGCATTACACGCAAATTGGAGCTGATGAATAGCAAAAAATATTTTAAAAAAATCAGCGTATGGGAAGCAAAATTGTTCTGCATTTAGTAGAGTAACTGTTCGGCAAACAGAAAGTTGTAGATTGTAAATTCTCCTAGTAATGTGCCCATTCGTCATTACAAAAAGGTTCTCAGTGAGTAGAAGCCCGATGTAGAACCAACCTATTTTATGAAACATTAACTGTATAAGTATGAAGTAAGTAAACGAGTTGGTGGGGAGCTGAAAACTCATTTTTTGTTCGGTATATCAAAGAGCTACGTGCTTGCGTAACTGAATCTAGCTCCAGAATTTTTTAATGCAGATTCGAGCGTCATCGAAACAATGAAATCACCTGAAAAGATGATAACACGTCAATCGGTGTTAGTTGAGCCAACTTCGAATTCGCAAACAACTGAAATGAAGACGCCTTTCGATTCACCTGACCTCTCCTACCAATTGTCGAATCTAAGTCAGGCCACCGTACCAGGTTTGCCAACTGCAGCTGTATTGAGACATGTAATGATCCTAGTGAAGAGGTAAACAGCAACTCATGAGATTTTTTTTTTGTGTTCAGTGGCGAGGGTAGATTCCTTAGTGAAGCAATTTTTTTTTGGCTTTTCATCACTAGTTACTAATATAGCATTCTTTGATAGGAGCTCCGAACGGATCCTGGATTGAGTCATGTTATGATGAAACGGATCAGTTATCTACATGGAAGTTTGCTGTGGAAGTTTTTGAAAGGCATCTCCTTGTCTGCAGGTTGTGAATTGAGCGCACTTCGAGCGCTAGTTGCCTCACAAAATATGAGTTTCGCTTCAGCTCTTCAGCCGTCTTCAATTAATTTCCTCGATTACAACACGGATCCGCTGATGAATGCATCGAGTGTGCATCCGTACTCCAGTTACCCGAACGCCTACTACAACATTCAACAAGGAACGGCAACGTCCTATCTCCCTTCATCACCGATCAGCTCGCCTCTTGGCTCCTCCACGCCGACTTTCCTCACCACGAATCCTCTCTCTGGTCCATTCTACCAAAGGTTCACTTCCATAAAAGCAGAACAAAATGTTTTTATTTGCATTTTGCCTGTGTGAAAATATTGTGAAAATTAGTTTTCTTAAGCTATGTGAAATTTTTTGACCAAATTTATTTAAGTAAATTATTTCGACTGTTTGAAAATTAACCTTTGTGAAAAAAATTACCCTTCAACTAACCTTTAGCTGCAGCGCGCAGAAGAGCCGGGAGGTGGGCGAAAAAAGATAGTTCTCTTATAGCGCTTTTCTGGAGAAATATTTTTTATTTGAAGGAGGCAAAAACCTGAGAGTTATATGATACCTTATTCGACACAACGCAAATAGATTATGTGTTATAGCCGCCATCCAAGACGATCCTTGAGGGCACCATCGTCGAAATTTGGCCATCATAGAAAAACGCCACGTCGTCGTTTTCAAGCGAATTGAAAACGACACTAACATGTTCATCGTTTTGGCAATTCTCTTTGTGGTCGCTTAGGGCATCAACGTTACTGAACAATTTTAATTGCAGGTATGAAACGATGCGTGGTTCAAACACACTACCGCTTGGTCCTTACGACAATACATATGGACAGTTCGCTTCTAACATCAGCAATCCTTATTGTACTGCTCAGCTGCCAAGTGCAGAGACGCTTACGTCCGACGGCAGCACTCATTTCATCCCACAGCAACAAAATGTATGTAACAAATTTGGAGAGCACATTTTGCAGTGACTTTAGAAGGCGATTAATGCTATTTTCTTTCTGAAAGGCGCTGAGCAAAAAATGTTTTATAAGGCACCATGCATTACGTCATTTCAGTTCGCTGACCCAGTAAATCTTAAACCCACAAAGAGACTCTTTGAGCGCTAAGTTTGGGCATAACGGAATTCCTCATGCGCAAATAACTTCGGTAGTGAGGAGCGTGAGAGCCGAATTTAGAGAGCTGTCTTCAATACGCACGCTACCCTTTTGCTGATGTGTTCTCACTTCAACGTGGCAAAATTTTCCAGAACGAAATCGTTAAAATGAGCATGTGTGATTGTTGTTTTATGGATTGCAGCTTGCGTTTAGGGTTCGGCGGTGTTTAGCTCGACGGGTACATCAGCACAGTATTCAACAGCGAAGGAATGCACAAGATGTCAAGTGCCACTGGTTTACGATGCGCCCACGCCATTGGATGGAGGACTCCTTTTCTGCGAATCTTGCGCTGCTCAGATGACCGGCGATACTAGACAAATTCAGGACATACCACAGGTACATGCAGGTCAATTGGTTACATCATTTTCGCGAACTGCTCCACCGGTAATTCTGAAATAAGAAACAACGACGATTTCAATATGTTTTGAGGTTATAGAAACATGGAAAAAAATATTAGCTGGCAATATCGGTGATTACGATGGTGGTATGGTTTAGCTTTGTTCTTATCTTTTTCGATAATTAATCGTCGTTTGCATTCTCGCATACGTCTCAATAGGGGAGGGAACAACATTGGTTTTATAAACGCACTGATAGGATGCGTTTCAATCCTGTAGTTAAGCAATACAAAGAGCAGTCGATTAAAGGGCGGGTAATATGGTAGCAGTCAGCTGGCGCTTAACATAAGTAATTTTAAAATGATCAGGAGGGGAGCCTTCCTTCCGCTGGTTCCTAAATGCGGCGCTGGGCGAGAAAATCATCGCCTCTTGTTTTGATCGAACTCCTTACAGCTTTAACAACTCGGAAAAGTTCAAATTTTTCCGTCCTTGCGCTCATCTGCTCGTGTCCTTTCGGTCGTTGCCCTCTTCGCGCCATAGTTGATTCCTTGATTCTGCGGGCTGGCCGTCCTTCGGACCTCACACGCAGGTAACTAAGCCCAGAAACTAAACATTCCAGGACAGCACATACGCTCGTGACACAGGTATGACGCAGCATTAACGAGTGAACATAGGTAGTATCGATAGTAGTGTCATACAAAAAGACAAAAGAAAATGAATCAAATAAGTCGAATTTTAAAGAAAGGTGAAGAAATTTGCGAGCAAGCGACGACAAGCCACGCGATGCTCGCATCTTTGAAGCAGCTAGAATGAGGAGCGAATATTTCCTTTCATCCTCTCATGTCCGTCATGAAAAGGAAGAAAGAATCTAAAGGGGAGCGGTAGCACTCGAACGTCTCTCGCATCGTTGTAACCACGTCAGCGACAGAGGATAACTATTCTAGTGCTACATGCGATCACACAATGAACGGTGATCACACTCCTGGCTTCATGCGTTCGCTTTCGCCCCCTTTCCTTCCCTTTTGTTTTCGAGAGGGGACAATAGCAGATACTGAAATGTTATCCCGGCGCAGTGAACATCAAGAGAGATAATTTCGGCAGACGGGCCTACAAAACAGGTCGAACTATGTGATAGAATTTCGTAGGCAGCATATGCACTTTAGCGATCCCATCGATCAGTCCATTTAGTTTGACAAATCAAGAACTGTGCAGAAACAATAAAAGTGCATACCCCCATCCTCCTGTGAAATTTTTGACAAATCATGCCCTCATAGTACTAAAGATTCGTCTTCATCTGAGTCGACCGCTGAAAGGTATGATTAATATTAGTCCACATACAATTCAGACAGCAGTACTTACCGAGAAGTGTCCATTGAAAACGCGCGTTCGTCTTTGAAGTAGTTCATCCTTATGGAACACACATCTCGTATACCAAACATTCATTTTCTAACACTATGCAACTGTCAGCCTATTTTCAAACGCGCCGACAGCTGTATAGTGCAGTGCGGCCATCCGCAGTTTATATGCGAGCACTCTTTTCTGACCCTTATGATCATCACTACGAAGATTGATCGATTTAAAGTTGAGCACAAAAAGTGTTGTTAGCGCACAGTGCAAAATGTGACTACCAAAGTTCGAATATTTTCTATTCGTGATCCTCCATACATTCTCGATAATATCCTAACGGATCGTAAAGGAGCAATTGAAGAGCCGAAAGAGAAACAAGGCATAAACCTGCACAAGCATATAAACGCAATCGCTACAGTGTTCATGACATTTGCAAGTTTATCGAAGATCATAAAAGCACTTTATCTATGCAACCTTAATAACAAACTGTTGAGTTCTTGTAATGGCTTGTTATAAGAATCTCGCTCTGATAATAATATGAGAGATTTCGGTCGAAAATTTTGCGCCATTTTGTGAATCAAAAATACTTAGACGCCTTCCGGTCTTAATGCCTACACCATAACGTTGCTTCAGTAGCACTTCGACGTAGTTAGAATCTCACCTTTGTACTTCCTCTGTTTCATACACGTGTTTGGCTTTTTGAGCTAGCAGGTTTAACTGGTTGATTATTTCAAGAATCGTGTGGTCTATTCGCCGAGAATACTGGCAGATCGGAGCCCGCCGCCAACTCAGACACAACAAGCCTCGCAGCAGAACTCACATTCTGCAAAGTCAAGGCAGCCGCAAAAGAAAAATCAGGTTTGTTAGTTACCGCTGAAGTCATGAACATGACTTCCTCAAAATGCTTGCAGATCATCAGCTATGGATGCCAGTGTGCGGGTCAATATTCGTCTTGGTTCTTCTGCAATTGTTCTCAAAATTTCCCATTGCTACACTCTCACCAACATGCACTTATAGGTCACCTCTCAAATAGATGGAGAAATGTGGAAAAACCGCTGTCGCCCACCCATCTTTCAATGAGGGTGGTTGGAGCAGAATGTCGATATACACAGTATAATGGTGAAGCATACGGTAGATAGGACATGCAGGCTTGGAGTACCACTTTATGATCACGTCTGTGCTAAAGAATCTATTTCAACACTCATGCACTGCAGCGTAACTTACATAAGAAAACATCATTGTGCAGCCTAATGAAACAAGCTGAGAAAGACTGGTTTCGCGTTTCATAATTGCTTGCGCGGTGCCCACCAAAGTGATCGCATTCGATTCCAATCAGCATTCAATGATCGATTTCACGGGTTCCGCACGTTTTTTTAACTTCAGCCTTTCAAAGCTTTGACGATATCGTTAGTCTGTCCTCAGTGAATATAAAGTGCAACAGATACAATGGCGTTTGGGTTCATGAAATGATGAAGCTTATATTCGACTATTGAAAGTTTACAGTAATAGGTTGAATAAACAGTGGCCAGAAATTTTGCGGGTTTCTGGAAGTGGGCTGCCGGAATGTGGCATTGTTCATTCTGTCGATTTGCCGATCTTTATGCCGAGGTCTGTGTGGTTTTCCTCGCATTCTTTCTTCGGCCCATTCGAGGAAGAAATGTGAGTGAGAAGAGGGAAAAGCGCATTTTCTCACCTCGCATAGTGGGACCAGTCCTCCTCATGACTATATGGAACCCTATTACCGAACTAATGGCCTGTAAGCTCTCCGCTCTCTTCTTTGAAGGCCGTTGATGAACAAAAATTAGGAATAGGTGTGTATCGCGTTTTCAATTCGTAATCTTTCACCTACGGTAGGTGGCCAAGCACATAGCAGAGGCCTTGCAATGATCTCGTCTACACCATCACTTCTATGAAGTGGTTTTCAACAAACTCTGAGATGTTCATGTCAAATTTCCTGCGAGCACATGCAACAGAGAAAAGCGACGGGAGATCACCTTTTCCATTAGCCGTGGGAGAATGAGGGCGATTTTAACGCTTCTTACGAGCTCTTCCTCTTACGCAAGCCAACGTGCTTCGTTCACCTCTATTTTCTACCCAAAATGGGCGTAGAATAGCCGAAAAAGTGGGAGGGGTCAACAAATCTCCGAGCAGAAGGTGAAAAAATTAGTCGAAATTTCTTGGAACTTCGGAAGAATTCCGCTGATATTGGTTAAGTTTTGATAATATTCAGTGGCAGATGAATGCTTTTAGCGTCTTCATTATTAAAAATGCATGTCACCGAATAATGATCACGCTTAAAAGTTCAAAATGCTCCATTAGGATGGATTTGTTGAGGAGGGGAGGGAGGGATGGGGAGAGAATTGGTCGAACCAGAGTCGTCAGATTTATGCCCTTCTAATGGTGGAAAGGCGATGTCAACGGAAACAGGTCATTAATGAGATTGCACGGTATTAGACTCATCGTTGCTTTGCGATGCAACAGCAAGCATACGTTTGGAAACAATATCAAAAACCGCAGTGTCGCAGCTGCATTAAGCTTAATTCAGTTTTATTTATTTCTATAAGCTTTTGCACCTCCGCATATTCTTCCTTGCCCCTTCCCTCACTCATTATTGTTTTTTCTAAGAAAATCTATTGAGAACGAATGATTGTTGCTAAACTTGAACGTGAATGGTAGGAAATCTTCAAAATGCACAAATGTGTACTTGTGCAACTAAATGAAAGTGATATTTTTAGTCAAACTCACAGAGGAGGCAAGGACTTGTATGTGCGAACTGTCATGGCACCAATACGACACTATGGAGGAGAAACGCACAAGGAGAGCCGGTCTGCAAGTATGTTGCATGATACTCGTTTTTCCCATCATATTGTTTGGAGTAGGCAAGGAGTCCACTACAGTTGGGCACCAATTAAAATAACCAGCAGAATGAATCTCAGTAGGCATACGTTCGCAAAAGTGTCACATTACTCGAGAAAAACTTCGTCCCTCTAACCTTGCTATCACGCCTCAATCGGTCCTTTCTCATCACGATTATTTGTTCCCTTTCGGTATAATGGCTGTAGGTAAAAGAGCCAATATCACCCTACACTATCAATATCACCTTATCCGCAAATGAATCTATATTAGTATTCCTCGTAGCTGTTGAGGTTTATTACAGCATTTTTGTTCACATCGGTAGACAGTAGCCAACTGAAGTTACCTGGCTGGTTGGTGGGAAATCCACTGCTCTCCGTTCTCCTGATGACATGCCGAACGCATCTCTGTTTTGCATCAAAGAAAGCATTAACGCAATGCGTGTTAAACTTCCCACCGGTACTTGTGATTTCATCTCGACATTGCTATTTTCGTGTTACTAGTTAACCAATTACTGGAAGCTTAGTGCTCGAAGTTGTACGTGATGAAATATTTGACGTTATTAAGTGCATGTGGACTCTACTACAAACTGCACAACGTCCATCGGCCGGCTTCGATGAAGAAAGAAGGAACACTACAGACACGTAAGAGAAAACAAAAAACAGACGCCAATGGTCGACAAGTGTCCAGTAAGAAAAACTCATCGAATAGCGAAAAGCACGGACGAGCCTTCGCGAGAAACAACTCGCTCAACGGTACGGTACCGCCCATTCGATAGTGTCATCTTGAGGCTGTATGTTGCGAACAAGTGAAGGTCGCCCGCAACTTGTCAACTTGCTGAATTATCCATGATGCGTCAATCGTTGTTAATGAATACGCGCCAATTAAAATTACTCTTGAATTGCTCATAGAAATCAGTGCAGAAAGGTAAACATTTCAGGCATTGATTTACTATAATGTATAAAGTTTATTGAGAAAACCTGAAGAATTGATGAAATGGCAGCGGCAGTTTTATTATACAAGAAACTGTAGTGCTCAACAAGCATCCGGTACAAATATTCTTTGATAAGCAGCCTAGGTGCTCTCGAACACTCTACAATTTTTCATTGCTGTTTTAACATTCACTCACATTTTGGGTGTTACCCTACTCATTGCCACGTTAGCGTTAGTTGGACGGTGTCCTAGAAGGTTCCTCTCAAGGCCAGTTGAAAATGTCCGGAATAAGAACTTGTGTCACATTGCTTTTTCGTGAAAAGTGCCACAGGCCCTTTTATTTACGGAGCAATATTACCCACTAATCACCCCTATCTCCTTATCGGTCTCGGCGTTCGTCCATCTATGTACTGCTCTTTGTAATTCGCCGTATTTCTGGTTCACAGTTGTATACATCACAATATGTCAACTACTTAGGTTCAGTAGGTATGTAATGAATCGATTTGATCTGGATTCTTGTAGTTTTCTTTCGGAAATAATGCTTCTTTTTTTTCAGAATTCTCAACGCAGTCACTGCAAAGTGCACTCGAAAGTAGAGACCAGTTGTCTCTTTCACTACAACCCGCGCCTAGCGATCTCACAATTAACTATGCTACGATTCCAGATCCGACCCAATGGACACCAATGAATAGTGGATTTATCATAACCGGTCTGTGCACTCCCTTTCATATAAACAGTAGTAATTCTTTGCTATACATACAACTTCTGTAATTCCTAGCTCATATGAATTTCTGGAAGTTTCCAAATGAGAAAAGTTGGGGTAAAGAACTCTTTTGAGTCTTGTAGGCCAGTGAAACCAATTCTTCTCTCGGTTTTGTCTTCTATGCGCTAGCTATCCAACTAACCTCTTGCCAGCAATCCAAATCAATTCTTTCTTTTTCACTCATGAATTTTATGGCATCTTCATCAGTGAGTGATTTGCAGACCCCGCTCGTATGATCACAACATCGCTACAGTCGTCGACAAATATCTACAGGCAGACTGAAGGTGCCATAAGCAGCCGAGCATCAAATGAGGTTCGCATTTCAGTAGCGACCATCTACTCCCTTTAAGTTTTTATTGGCCGCTTGGCTAAGCTGCCGAAGTATTCGTGGCTCTGTTCCAGTCGTAAAGCTCCAATGCTACTCTCCAACATGTTCCTTTAAAACGATGTTTGTTCCATCAGACTTGACAGCTCCATCAGATGATTTTTTTAAACGAACAATAGGAATGCATACGACCCTCAGAATGGGAAAAATGGAACTGACATTCGATGAGTGCTTGAATTAAGTATTAACTAGCCTAACAGTCAAATCCGTTTTATTATTCTTAAGTGCGGAGTACAGGACAAGTAATTTCGATGCTGTTGAGATTCATTAATTTAGCGCTGTTGAAGAAAAAGACTTCCCGCACCTTCGAACGTCGTCTTCCTGAAATATAGTGCAACATTATGGGAAGTTACCGTTCAAAGATCTCGAAAGAAGGGTCACTCAAACTAACGCTTGCCCCTTTTCAAATGCAGGGATTGCAGAATGAATGTCTTTTGGTAATAAGATCCCAAACAACAATGTGTCTTATAGGCTCGGATCATTCTAATGTGCGGTCCCTTCAACTGCAAACAAATCCAACATAACGAAACGGATAAACGGAAGTATAAACGGAAGTGGAGCAAGAGAAATAGATACGGAAAATGCATCTCAACAATGTAGTTTTCTACTTAAATTTCCAATCGAAGAAATGCAAAGTCGATTGTAGAAAGCCGCCAAGTGACCTTTACGAAGCAGAGCTCAATAGAGATTTCAAGTACTTGGTGATACTTCGATCTATGAATGCTTATTTAAGAAAAACTTTCAATTTCTATGCTATTCTTCTTCATTATGCTGTTTCTATGCTATTGTTCTTCATTATGCTCTCGTAGATGCACATATTTTGTGCCTGTGCATCATACTGCAGTTGCACCTCGTCAGGTAAACTTGCTCATAGCGGGTTATTCGGTTGGAGACTGATACACAGTAATTCACAATTCATACATTGCACTTCTCCCATACATGCCGTTTTTTCAGTTGCAAATTATTCGTCAAACGGACGAGGAAGAAGCAGCGGCTGCCGCAAATGCCGTGCAAACGATCAAGCAGGAAAATTGCGAACCATCAACTCCAGAGGACACCAAATGCAGCTAATTGTTTTGTTTTCTCTGTCGTATTTTTATGGATTCTTTAGCAATTTGCTCATAGAAAGCACTGCTCAGTTCTTTGGACTGAACAGCGGCCTCTTTTTTTCTTTTATTATGAAAGAAAAAACATTCAACAGACGAAGAAATCGCTATGTTCAGTACCTATGCCATCCCTGAGGGCAATTATCTGCTCCCCATGTTCTAGGCTTTTCATAGTTTCCAAGAGACCTGCGTCTCCGATCATTTAAACTTCGGTAACTCTACGTGTCATTCCTAGGCTTAAACAAAATAGAAATTACGCCGGATTTTCAGCAAGCCTTAAGCACAACAGGGATTACGTCGGCTATCGAAGTTCTCAATGCGCGAAAAGCGCAGACGGTGCTAGCAATAAGGGAGGCATAGCTGATGTAGGACAGTGAGATGCAAAAAAACGTGATGTGCGAGGACGACAGTCGAGAAAACCGTGAATACGACACGTTTCGGAACATTAATCATGACAGCAGTAGCCGATTTCGAATAGCAAAACCGCTACGAATAGCAAAACATTGCAGTAAACAAAACTTCCAGTCGGAATTAGGGATCGCTTGGAACATCGCAAGATACAGCTTGTGGAATATTCGTTAAATGCCCTACTGCATCGGTGATAACAATCGCCTTATGCTTCTCGAGCACTTCGCGCATAAGTTATCAATTTCTCAAAATGAGATCCTTCGGTGTGCAGTCGCTCTCCCACGCTGAAGTTGTGTAAAACTTTCTAAGCGTTCGGTGTTATAGCAAGTTCATTTTCTGCTCCTGATGATCGAGAAATATAAAAACCAAATCAACACATTTCAGCTATGTAAAGGCAATATAGATTAACTAATGACCAAGCTCATGCATTTGTCTCAAACTGTGATGTCGGGATCAAGCACAATGTTCAGGAGATCAGAACTGCTATAGCTTACTAATTTTAGCGCTCTCTTTTTCTCAAAACTATGCACTACTATCCATAAATTCACTTCCAAACCCTGTTCAGCGAATGTTGTGGTTTGAAATGTTGTGCATTACTCAAAAGCAAGCTTTGGTCCACTAAGTGAACTACAAAGGCATTCATTCTGCTGATTTATCCTGCCTGATAGATTGTGCTTCATACAATACAGTTTAACACTTTAACGCAACATTAATTACTCGAATCCAAATCCTGCTGTAGGGCCCGCAACTTTCACAGCGTATGACTGCCACGCTTTATCGTGGTTGCTTTCCGGTTTTGCGGGATCGAAACACGAGGCTAAGAAATTGCAGGTATACAAGTGGACTCATATAATGAATCGTAATGTGCATCCTTTATTACGATAAGCGCCATAAAGCAGTCCTGTTTTTTTAGGTTTATGAAAGGTTACCTATCTGCTTCATCCTGTTGGCATTTTTCTTCGTGTTGTTGCTGATCGTTGCTACTTTAAGTGGTCTACGAATCCAATAATTCGAGCGTTCATGTTACAGTCTCCTTCGTTTAAATATATAACAGTAGTTGTTAACTCGTTACGTATACCACTTGAGTGATCGCTTTCTGTTTCACACTTTCTGTTCATTTGTTTATTGTGTACAATCCTGGAATAACATGTGCCTTTTCTGACTACATCATTGCGTTCTTTGTCAACTGCCGTGCCGTGAAGTTACGCTATACAGCACTCAGTGTCCCGCACTCTGCACCACACCAACGTTTGAGGTTTAGTTGTTTTTTTTTTAAATTGTAGGCGATATACGATAGGTCTCAGTGATGCTAAAACCTCTACCGTGACTACTCGAACATTCCAGCAACTGTATGTGCCACCATATATAAATATGAATCGGTGCGATAGCCAAATCCACAGTACACAGACAAGTTCTAAACATTTGCATGTCGAAAGTTGCAAAACGACCTTGATGCTCACAACAACAAGAAAATTCATATTCGCTTAAGACTGAATTACTAAAAAATCCTGGATTCTCGCTGCTTACATATACGAGAAAAATGCGAAGCTGGCGAAGATTTTAACTAAGAAATTATCTTCTCCGACGTGCATGGAAATTTCTTGATTTCGTTTGATTATAAAAATTTTCTTCACCTTTTCCAGCGCTTTCTGGCCAACGTAGTTTAATGAGTTATTCCTCGCAATAATCTGAATACGTCAAAGGCACGTTCTTCCTATATACTGTTTAGGTCGGTGAACCCCTTTTCGGATATTTCGTTCCTTTTTTGTTCCGACATAAAACACTAACCTACCCAAAGGAGTCAGGCAACGTTCGGAATCGACCATTCTTGGTACTTGGTTTGAGATTGCAGCCAACAACACTTAACGAGCCACCTTCGAACATCATAAGTGGGCGACTGGCGTTGATGCAACCTCGCAGGAAATATGGACTAATATTTCGAACAAATTGCGTACGCTTCATTTGGAGCAATATTTCTAACAAATTCCGTGCACTTCATCCCAAAGAGCTTTTTTCTTCTTGCATTGCCAGCAGACGTTATAAAAACTATCATTAAGTCACAAATGCCGAAAGCATCATGCATCCACAGGAATTATGGGCAGAAAAGAATAAAAAAGAATATGAAAGGTTTTGTGTGTTTAAGTCAGAAGTAAATTAGGAACTATTATGCGGTAAATTCGCAACACGTTTTTGCTAAAGATATTTAGTGAGATCAGCATAACGGTTTTCTTTGTTGAGGGATTCCATAGGCGTTTGTGATTCAGTTGGTAAACTATAACAATTATATACTAAGCGTAAGGGTACGCTCATCGGGACTGAATATGATTCTTGTTGTGAAGCAATGAGTGTACCAGAAGCAAATCAAGGTCGGAACGAAACGCTGCAATGCTGAGAGTTTGAAACGGCAAACACAATTTGTTATGTCAACGCCACGAAGAATATGATCTGCGAGAAGTCGTTTTATATGTTCACTGTGACCGACGCAAAATTTGTCCGACGATCACCAGCGGAAACTGCTGTACCCAGCAAACTAGAAGAAAATACGAAGTTTCGCAAGAAAGGTTGCATAAATCGCCACTGGTTTCGTGCAAGCACGTCATTATTGGACATATTAAATGAATTTTTGAGATTTATTGCGTTCGAGTGATATGACAGAAACTGCTGCAAAACCGGATCCATATAATTTCTATATTAAATTAATACTTTTCTTCAGGCTTCTTTTGTCAGGTTCGAGCCCGATGAATTGCTGGAACCTGCATACATCAGTGGTTTTGAGTGTTTCAGAGTACAGTTTGACATGCATCTGACGTAGCTCGCCGCCTGACACCTCCAAAAAACATGCTAATATTCTAGGCTTTCAACGAGGTAGCTCGCAGGATTAATAGGTCGACATCTAATCGGACATAGCCGTTCGGCATATGGGCAGACTAACTAAATCTGGAAAAGTTTCATCCCGCCTCTCCACTTTCTGGAATTCAAAAAATTAGGCACCACATCAACATGCACATGAAGTCAGTCAAGTGTGTGATGGGCTGTTTTGCACTTTTTTAAAGCCAGAAACAGATTTTCTGTTCGAAAGAAGCACGTGATCGCCATGGCTGAGCGCAGAAAAAATCAGAAAGGGAAGGAGAGTCGACAAACACCGCAAATTTGGGTCGCTGATGTTCTGTAGCAACGTCAGTTGAAATTCATCAGGTCGATGTCATGCAGGTCTGGTAATGTTCAGGTTATTTTGTTTTCCACATAACATTTATTGCAGCTCTTTTCCAATCTAGGCTGCTACACCTTATATGACCCTTACTCTCACATAGATAAATTAGTAATCCCGGCCTATTCTTGTTCCTTCTTTGCGATTTTTGCTGCGTGTGCTTATGTTCTGCTTTCTGCACTCTCACTGCATAAATATACGTCATATACATTATATATATGAATATAGATATAAATAAACATATATATTCATGAGCTTGCCTTCTCGCTCATATATCTGTTCCTACGCTTCTCTAGTTCCTTGCCCTGAGCTGGCGGGAGGGGTGGGA
>JPKZ01002986.1:783509-793976 GCA_000803305.1 Toxocara canis | reverse complement strand
GGGTCACCCTGCAGCCCACAGCCGCAACCGGATGTTGAGCCAACTTCGCCCAAAGTGTGGAGATGGGACTGGAGATGAAATGGAGTAATCATACAGGGGAGATGTGCCGACAAAGTCCGAACCAGTTTATCTCGAAAGACAGAGCCAGGTGCTTCTTCCGCTTCGGAGAAGGAAGAGGAGCCGAGTCAGTCCGACGCAGCTTCGCACTACTGGTTACGGGACAAAAATTGGGAGGGGAGTGGGGATGCCTGAAGAACTGTGGCACAGATGATGATATCTCTCAGCCCGCCGCCATCATCGTTTTTCGCAGGAGCTTACGTCCACCTTGTTGATGATTACTTACCCTCAACAGGGGAGACTTTTCTCACTTGGATTTTGCAACGCCTTTTAAAAATGATGGGATTGGCATTATATTGAAGGAAGACTTTTGACTATAACTGTTGTGCAATCGCTACGCAATTTCACAGTGTGCATGCCCTTCTTGGAAACTTGTGCAACCGACTGATCTGTTGAGAGGACTTGCCACAACGCAAGTCTTGAATGGCGGGGGGCATCCTGTAACTTGTGTGCCCGTCCGTCCTTTCCAGTTCTACTTGCGGCCTTTCTTGATTCATGATTTGTCTTCGTCAATGTCATTTCCGACGACTGTCCAACACATATCGTATTAGCATTACGAGCCTTAGAAAGATTTTCATCCAGTCGTTCAAAGAAACGAACGGGCTAGTAACACCAATAAAGTGAGCGAAAATCTTGCAAAAATTTGGCCGTGCACGCACCTAGTTGATTTGCTTTCCACACGTCGACTATCAGCTGTCGAAGACGATGGCTTCAGTACAGATATGTTACAACCGCTAACACAAGTGTAACTAAGGACGCCTTGTGCCCGTGATTGATTCAGTTAGCCAGAAGCTATATGTGAAATGTGCTAATGAATCGGGAGACCAAAGGTTGTTTTCTTGCTTGAAAGGTTGCTTGCTTGCCTTTACCAAAACATCGTCTGATTGGTTTAGTAAAAGCTTTTTGCCAAAACATCGTCTCATTGGTCTAGAAACAAATTGTTGCCTCCATTTTGAGCTTCATTTCGCGAACGATAGTGTTTGTGACCGCCGGCGAAATGGTTGGCTGGCTTCAACGCGACTGCATCAAAATGGAAGTTCACAATGTGGTGCGACTAATGCAAATAGTCTTGCACTTCAACTGTTATAAGAAACACGAAGACACAAAAGTAGAATCGGCCCACAGCAAATGTTTTTGGCGCACTTTTTGCCTTTTTTTTTATTAGAACGAGCTGTACAACTTTTACGCTTCTAGGTGCATTTTTTTGTCTTTCTATCGGTCTGTCTCTATGTCTGCCTCGCTGTACTAGTTTCCATCCTTAAGCAGCTGAAGCTAGAGGTGTGGGATATGATACTCATTAATCGCTGACTAAGAGCTATGATTCACTCTCCAAGGTCACCTCCTACACCAAGCAACCTTCCAGTCGACTTACTGGCCTCGGCGCTAATTATTGTTTTATCCATATAACCAAATTCGCTCAAGTTTTTATGGATTAAAAGGACCTTCAACGGATGGCAATACGAACGTATATGAACGATCGATTCTACCGCAACATGAACGAACAATCACGCAACCCTCATTATTCTTGGCAGCTTATGAAACCGACCGGTTTCTAGAAGGAGGTTGCCAAATGCATAGCATTGCAATTCCCTGTCACTTATCCACTACCACTGCATTATTTTCGAGTGACTTTTAAGGGAAACAACTGCGTCTTTCGATTTAGGGAAACTGAAAACAGACGAGAATGTCATGAATAATCGAAGCATATCATAAATAACACCTTTACCCGAATATTTAAGGGGGTTGAAAAAGTGTGAAAAGAGCGTTTCAGCAACCAACTTATCTAACATTCTCAGTCGGTTTCAGACATTTTCACTCTACTTAATTATTTTCATATGATTTTCTTTTGCGGAAAAAATTATGGCACGAGTTTGTGCGATTATTGCAAACGTAATTAATGTATCCATGGCAACTCGATCGGTTCGCATCTTTGCTTCGTTAACGCTGATAAATGACAGAAATATTAATTAAGTGTATGAAATTGCACAGCATAGATTTTACTACAGCAATATCGTAAACCTGCAACGTGCAGCAGATGGGTTATTTTTTTTTTCAAGCAAAACAGTGAACATTCTTTTCGGCGGAAAATATGGGTTATAAGGTCGACTAACTCAGACATCTCATTCAATATCTTCTTCTCAAATTAATTAAAACTAATGACGTAGACAAGCATTTGCATTATTGCTAGACACTGGTGAGGGGTAGACAAATGGCCTATCGAAGGACAAAAAATAGCACCAACTAACCCATTTATGAATCTTGGACTCCCTCAACAGATCACAAATGTGTCGTGCAAGTAATGCCGATTCACTAATGTATTTTAAATCCCATTCGGTCGCAAATTGAAAACAAATGCGCACAAAAGCGAGGCTATACTCAAGAATCCTTTCGCAACCGATGTCGAAAAAAAAAAGCGATGTCAAAAAGCGTTTGTGTACATGAATGAAGAGAAAATTTTACCGCACCAAAAGATCATTTCTGCTTGCAAAATACGGGATGATGCTCGAATTGCGAACCGCAGGATGCGAAAATTTCGCTTTTGATTTCCTTCTCAGCATGTGTGACCAACACTGGCCCCCTCCCTCCTCCCCAAACACTCTTGTTGCCCCCTGCAGCGATGCTGAGACGAAGTGTAACGGTGAAACTCTCATATTAAAGTGTCTATGGAACATCATATGGCTCTTATTAAAGGCCTGGTATTTTTTGTAGTTGGCCAGAGAGGGGTGTGGTGAGTGCAAAAGCGCTGAATTAGCATTTAACGTTCAGTGAATGGGCATTCGCTGGAAAGTCATTTATTTACTGCTACCTCATGATGTTCTCCCATTATTTACTGCTACCTCATGCTGTTCTTCCCTGTCGTTGTTTCCCCAGCTGAATTTGGTGTCTAGCATCGCTGTTTCCGCTAGTTTCATAAACTGTCATTTGCGAAAAGGTGAAGAAAGATGCCAGTTTGATATAATCGCATTGGCTCGAAGATTCAGTTGAAGTTGTGTGCATATATTCTGGACATCGGGTCGAAGATTCAGTTGAAGGCGGTGGAATGATGCAAGATGAGAATAGGTAAAAGCTCGCAAAAACTGAAAGAAAGCAGCTGCTGTAAATCACAAGATTTCCATGTTGGACTTCTTAAGCGGAAAAAAGTCTGACGTTATTGAAACAGATTTATTTCGAAGTGCTTATCCATCTCAGGTGGAGTTTCCCTGCCTCGTATATTTTAATGCGTGATTCATCCTTCCGTTTATTTCCTACTTTCGTAGCAATGTTGAGCGCTTTTCTAATAGTTTTATTTCCGGGATCGAAGAAAGTGCCTTCTTTGTGCCTCAAAGAAGGTAAATTATAGCAACTTTCAGCTTTCCGAAAACAAGGACTCGACTTCTCTCATAGCCTTGCCCAGTTAGGCGGAATCTAACTCGCGGTATACTCCCAAATGCTCCCTAGGAGCTCACTAAGCAGGTTTCCCCTCCATCTTCTTTGATGGAAAGATTCCTCCTGTGAATAATCCTGATACAGGCTTTGTGACCAAGAAAAATTTAATGAAGGAAAATGCAGCGTAAATGTTCCACGTTCATACCTCGAAGTGTCCAATTTCAGGTGTCAGACGCTCCACTGATTTCAATAGTCAAAGCGAGGTCTTGCGTTTATTCAGACCAGTTGAACATTGTGCATAATCCTCCATTGCCTTATGTTCGATAAACATTCGCTAGTTCATGACAAGTATGCAGTTCTTCATTCGGATTCCTTCAAAAATGTTCGCTGATGACACCAACAAATTCAAATCAAAACCAGTTGCCCTCCACTAGAAAAGAGTTCGACTCGCTTAGAAGACATATGAGAATATTTCGCATACAAAGCATTCAGAACTGCCTCGAAATGTAACGGTGGCAGATGGAATCTCTAGCTCAGATCAAACGTTTAAAAAATGATCATAGACACTGCGAAGGGGCTGTATGCTTTTATTAGGTTCCCTTCAGCACACGGCGTTGCCAACTTGTGACTCCTCTCACAACTTCACATGTCCAATTGCAACTGCGGCTTTTTCAGCATGCAAATGATACCAATAACGTCCTCAACAGCGCTTGCATTGTTTTTTTTTCTACGAGGTGCCTGTCTTTGTAACTGTTCCAGATAAATTCTATTCTACAGATCGCTTTTTATTTTGTTTCATCTATGTTGCATGGAAGTCAACGAGTTCGACATCTGCGTGTTTAGTTTTTTGAAAAATGTTGACGTACACCTGATGTTTTGATGGTGATCTAAGGGGTTCTAATGAAATCAGAATCCTTCCTCTACACATTGATAACAGTGGATCAACATCACTGCGCTAGAATGGGATATTCGTTGCCTTTTTGTGGAATGAGAAGGTAGTTTTCTGGCCTTGACGGTTTGGTAAGTGAAACGGAATTCCGTCTTCTTCATTAGAGCGATAAACAACTGATTTTCTGCAAATCGATAGCATAACAACAAATGAATTGATCAGGAGTTATCGACTCGCTTAGAAGACATATGAGAATATTTCGCATACAAAGCATTCAGAACTGCCTCGAAATGTAACGGTGGCAGATGGAATCTCTAGCTCAGATCAAACGTTTAAAAAATGATCATAGACACTGCGAAGGGGCTGTATGCTTTTATTAGGTTCCCTTCAGCACACGGCGTTGCCAACTTGTGACTCCTCTCACAACTTCACATGTCCAATTGCAATTGCGGCTTTTTCAGCATGCAAATGATACCAATAACGTCCTCAATAGCGCTTGCATTGTTTTTTTTTCTACGAGGTGCCTGTCTTTGTAACTGTTCCAGATAAATTCTATTCTACAGATCGCTTTTTATTTTGTTTCATCTATGTTGCATGGAAGTCAACGAGTTCGACATCTGCGTGTTTAGTTTTTTGAAAAATGTTGACGTACACCTGATGTTTTGATGGTGATCTAAGGGGTTCTAATGAAATCAGAATCCTTCCTCTACACATTGATAACAGTGGATCAACATCACTGCGCTAGAATGGGATATTCGTTGCTTTTTTATGGAATGAGAAGGTAGTTTTCTGGCCTTGACGGTTTGGTAAGTGAAACGGAATTCCGTCTTCTTCATTGGAGCGATAAACAACTGATTTTCTGCAAATCGATAGCATAGCATAAGAACAAATGAATTGATCCGCTCAGGAGTTAATATATTAGTACGAAAGACGAAATAGAATGAAGGTTATCTGAAATTTACGTAGCGTTTTAGACTCGACTCTCCCTTACTTCTGAGTATGTACTCGCACAATCTTGGGACGATTCAACGAAAGCGTTGCGTTGAAAACAAGCTGTAGTCACTTATGCAGCGATCAGCCCTCGTCTTTCTTATGTTGTATCATTTTCGAAGCATCCGTTCATTTACTTCATACACAAACTGCTCATAGTTAAAATGACAACAGCTCAGTGGTAAACACATAGGGCAAATTAGTTATCGGAGCTCAGTAAAAGACGTACACAGCAGTATCAGTGAGCCGATTCAGCCATCTTCTTGCAGACGAAAGTAGTGCATGGAATTTTTGCAGCATTCGCAATAAAACCGTTGAACCATCGTAATTTAGGAAATCTTATGAAGCTTGCAAATTCGATCTTAAGCACATAAACCGTCATGCCAATTAGATACCGAGGCGAAAACGTCAGCTGAAGACAACTGTACAAAAAGTAGGAGTTCTCTTGCACGAGTAAACGGATTTTCATCTTCCCTCCACAAGGGGATTCATTGCTGTACTGATTAGAACCTCCAGTGTGCCAGACTACTCTACAATAAAAATCGTTTACGGGCATTGCTACTCCCCATGGCCATGCAAAGAATTCACCGTGAGGCAGAAATGGTCTTTTTTTTTCAGCAGTATCTGCAGGTAACGATATTTTCGTGCGTTGACTGTTGCAGTTCTCGCCGCTATTCGACTATCAAAACGTGCACTCAAATTTCCCGCCCTCAGTTCCTCTGATGCCTTTCGACCACACAAGACCACGTCGCAAAGAACCGCTTCAGTAACTCGCCAGTAGCAGAAAAGCCAAACAGGATTTCCAGTTTTCTTCAAAAGTCTTCCGAGCGTTCACTCCTGTCGGGCGCTTGCACCTGCCGCAAGTCTTTTAAAAAAACCGTAATATTTGATATCGAGGCGTTGAATTTTCGTTTCGGATCGGGAGAAATGCCTATATATGTCCCAATGTAGAACTTGTCGAAAATTTAGAAATGAGATTTTAAGTGTCTTTCTGTGAGAGCATTTCTGTTTGGTAGAGAGTGGAACATCAAAAAAACACATTTTGATTGTGGCGCGCAAAAATTGTCGTGCAAGATCACGACACCTCTCAGTTTCAGCAAAATTTCGCCACGGATCTCTAAAGACTCGAATTTCTGCACGCGTCAGTTTTCAGTTTTAAAAAACCCTCCGAGGAACTGGTATTAAGAGTAGGTCGCTTTTTATGCCCCCCCCCCCCCCCCCCCCCCCCTGAGGACTGAAGCTTCTGTCGCCGCACCTCGTGAATAACGTCGTTTGTGTTATCTCCTCACTCGACTTAAACACTTTAACAATTTCATCGTTAGAAATTTTTCTTTTGCTCTTTTTCAGTTTCCGCTCGAATGTTTGCATGGATCTCCGGAAGACTTGCACAAGCTCACAGTATTGATTAGGGGAGGTGCAAAGTATTTGACTAGTGCAGGGATGATCGCTAACAGTTACGGAAAAACAGTCATTCTTTTGCAGAAACCATCAGCACTATAGCAAAAGGAGGTTCTGGCTATAACAAAAAATGGTCGATAAACGGAAAGGACGCAATTATCAGAAGCAAAATTTCGCTTATTGCTGATTCCCTCCGAAGAGCATTTGCTGGCTCCTCTTCAGTTTTCTCAAACATAAGATTTTCCGGTATCCTTCGATTCTTATCATTCTGCACTGCATGAGGTACAATACGTTCTAATCGCTCCATGGAAAGAAAATGACTTCACCAGTGTTTGAGTAATGTTCATCTGTCATGATTAGTGTGTCACTCGGCATTCATCTCTTGATGCCCTAAATAAGGTTCGGGGTAGGCGAGCGCAGTGTGAAAGATGTGCAGTGGCTTCTACATAGTCGTAAAAGTGCAAAAGTTATAGGCATAGGCAGAAGGAGCATGTTGTTCTTCCTCTATGTCTTATGCTCTTTATGATGTTGCGGGCATTTCTTTCCGCATAGATCCACATGGACCGAAGAAAACCCAGAGCACCGATCGGGAAAGGTGTTCTTTTTCCAGTTTAGAACTCTTCCCTTCCCATTATAATACCTCACGAAACGGGAAGCTTTAATCGAGTGAATAGAGTTCCTTCGCGCTAATCGTGAACAGTCCTCTAGTGCAGGAACCTCTCAATCTTCTTTCAAAGTTTTGCTGTAAACTTCAACAGGAGGTGAAACTGAAAGTACTTGCTTTTAACGTGTTGTAACATCCGCAGGCATGTTAAGCTAAGGCAGCTGCAATCGATAAGGTGCTTACATAGACCGTTGCTCGAAGTCTGCTGGAACATCTGCTCATCCGATATCCATACATGCCACGTCGATTTGTCGACTGAGTTGTCAACAAGTTTGCGAATTGTGAGCCACGTTGAGTGCAGAGTATTTTGCCGACAATTCTCTTCTGAAATTCAACTTTATCATCGTATTCAAATCATTGTATTTGACAGCCCATCTCAGCGCCGAGTTATAGCTGAAATTCTGTCGCTTATGATGCGCTCCTACCATACTTTCTCTTGAGCTTCTCCAGGCTTAGTGGAAGGCTAAAGTTGTTGTCATGGCCTTTGAAATCCTGCTTTCGGGTGCCACAAAGTGCTCCATATTCCGCTAAACTATCTATTTAGCCTTATCCATCCGGCAGCTAAAGAGCCAGTTGATTTATCTACCACATTTGAAAAGATTGCGGAAGTAAGTCATACCGAAACTATTGGGGTTGGTAAAGATAACAACTGCATCAGAGCTATAAATATTTTAATTTAGAATGTGCAGAAGAGATTGTTGCTATGACGTTTCAATGCAATTAATGCTTTTTGTTTTTCCTAGCATCTAGAATTCCGCAGATGTGCATAAATGTGCAACGCGCAAGATGCATCATCAGCAGTTCCTCACAGAATCGCATGCACTTATGGTTCAGGGAAGAAAATGAAGCCAGATCGCTTGCAAGCCCGAACGTTCTGCCTCCATTAGTGCTTGTAGCAGAAAAAAAAAACTCTTTTGAAAGAGGCGTTCGAATTTTTGCAACAAAGGGTACGAAAGGGAACGCGATATCTGGACAAAACCACCGGCCTGATCGTGGGTCCGTCCGCTTGTGCCCGTTACTTCAATGCAAAGTTTGTTTTCGCCCCAAGTTTGTTCGTCGCTTGGTACTACGGGCTTGCCTACCGTCGGACCTCAAACTTGGATAATTAAACCCACTCGTTACGCGACGTGAGGGTGAGCAACATCATAACAAAATCTGTAATACGAATGTCTCGTTACAAACAAAAACACTAACAAAATTGAAGTGATGCATAAAACAACATTAAACACAAAACACCATATGAGCAGCAAGTCGACGCATTAAAATAATATTTAACACATGTGGTTATCTAAAACGTAAACGATAACAACACACTACGAAAGTAACCAGCAAACGAAAGTTGGAAGGTGTCGTTGCTCAGCTCTGCACGGTCCCCCACGTCCTCTTGAATTACACCCAACATGCAGAGGCTAAGCCAGGCATGTCGCCTGTCTCACGCGGTGACGACATGAAATTGTCGTTGGCTTCGCCCACTGCCCATTAGCGCCAACTTCCCTACTGAACCAGAGCCCCTTTCGCGCGATTCCGACTTTCTTCGCAAATCTTCCCGACAGTGCTTATTATAATCGAAAATGATAGGTCGTGTCGAGCAATTCGTTCTCGCCTCATTTTTCAACTTGACTGCTCACTGATACGGTTGGCTGATTGTGATGCTGAGGTGCTTACTGAAAATTATCAACGGTCAACAGTGGTTGCTATTACGCTTTAGACTCTTAGGCAGACAAGGGTTGGTACCGAGCAGGGATCAGAGCGTTATGTGAAAAATGTTGACTACGCAAGCCGACTAGCAAGGGCAGAATATGAACAAACGTCGTTGCGATATGGCTGCTGTTCTGTTGCAACCTTTAATAAACTTTGACGCTGTTTACGGTAATTAGTAGACTATAGATCGCTAATCGGCCTTTTGCGGGCAGCAAATGGCGTACGGGGGTTAGTGCACGCCAAATGCGGATTATACTGCTGAAAAACCCACACGAACATGGGACTACCCGATATAAGTTCAATTAGGCTACTGGGGAGACAGCATGAGCTCGCGTTAGCCCCCGGAGAAATTTCGTGCAAAAGCCTCATAGCAGTCATTCGAAGACGCTGGAGTAGTCAAGGAAACATGGCACCAGATAGGGTCGACACTATATGAAAACGTTTCCGGCTTGCGTTTCTTCCGTTTTCTCCATTATATAAATCAGACTTTCAGGTCCAGCGAACAGAATTTTACTGATAATTCGAGCGAAAAGGTTTTCAAGAATTTTCTAAAAGATCACTCTTGTACTGCAATTCTGAAGAATGAAACGGATTTTTGACGCCTGTGTCGATGAAATGTACACGGCCATCTTACACAATTAACTAAACTTATAGGCCGAAATATATCTGAAAAATTTTTCGGAATGTCACACTTCGCCTGATTCCTGTGGCAATTTGCTTAGTTGAGGAACTGGTTCTTTTCGTACTTCTATCTGGATGTGAAAGATAACCAGGGCAATAAATGAATTGAATTGAATTACTGAACCTCTTCATGACAGACGCAATTCCTCTACCCCCCAAATGAAATTACTAGGGAGTAACATGAATGCGTGAGCAAATATTATCAAATGGAATTGCTGATAAAGTTGGTAGTGTTACAACATTCGCTAATTGGCAATAACGGTACGAGACATAGAAGGAAAAAAATGTATGCGAAAAAAAATATGGCGGAAGGCAAAAGGTGAAAGAAGTAAATGGCTGAAATGAGCAAGAATTCATTGGGTGCCGTTTAACGAGACATTGATTTCGGTGGCCGCAAACGATTTCTGTCCGATGAGTTCATTTCAATCGTCGAATGCTCGAGGTTTAGGAGCCAGAACGAAAATTTAGTCAACATTACAGGGGAAACTGACCATACAGAGTTTGTGAGAATGCTGTCGTTGAAAAGAAGAACGTGAGGTAAGAGACAAGTTTGTGGAAAACACGATTACGGAGGTTATTGAGACACGAGCATCATCGTCCTCCCTGCGCGGTTCACTCCCTCCCTCCCCCCCCCCCCCCCCCCCCCCCCCCCCCCCCGGCC
>JPKZ01002986.1:768503-782151 GCA_000803305.1 Toxocara canis | reverse complement strand
GGGGGGGGGGGTTTTTTTCCCCCCCCCCCCCCCCCCTGAGGACTGAAGCTTCTGTCGCCGCACCTCGTGAATAACGTCGTTTGTGTTATCTCCTCACTCGACTTAAACACTTTAACAATTTCATCGTTAGAAATTTTTCTTTTGCTCTTTTTCAGTTTCCGCTCGAATGTTTGCATGGATCTCCGGAAGACTTGCACAAGCTCACAGTATTGATTAGGGGAGGTGCAAAGTATTTGACTAGTGCAGGGATGATCGCTAACAGTTACGGAAAAACAGTCATTCTTTTGCAGAAACCATCAGCACTATAGCAAAAGGAGGTTCTGGCTATAACAAAAAATGGTCGATAAACGGAAAGGACGCAATTATCAGAAGCAAAATTTCGCTTATTGCTGATTCCCTCCGAAGAGCATTTGCTGGCTCCTCTTCAGTTTTCTCAAACATAAGATTTTCCGGTATCCTTCGATTCTTATCATTCTGCACTGCATGAGGTACAATACGTTCTAATCGCTCCATGGAAAGAAAATGACTTCACCAGTGTTTGAGTAATGTTCATCTGTCATGATTAGTGTGTCACTCGGCATTCATCTCTTGATGCCCTAAATAAGGTTCGGGGTAGGCGAGCGCAGTGTGAAAGATGTGCAGTGGCTTCTACATAGTCGTAAAAGTGCAAAAGTTATAGGCATAGGCAGAAGGAGCATGTTGTTCTTCCTCTATGTCTTATGCTCTTTATGATGTTGCGGGCATTTCTTTCCGCATAGATCCACATGGACCGAAGAAAACCCAGAGCACCGATCGGGAAAGGTGTTCTTTTTCCAGTTTAGAACTCTTCCCTTCCCATTATAATACCTCACGAAACGGGAAGCTTTAATCGAGTGAACAGAGTTCCTTCGCGCTAATCGTGAACAGTCCTCTAGTGCAGGAACCTCTCAATCTTCTTTCAAAGTTTTGCTGTAAACTTCAACAGGAGGTGAAACTGAAAGTACTTGCTTTTAACGTGTTGTAACATCCGCAGGCATGTTAAGCTAAGGCAGCTGCAATCGATAAGGTGCTTACATAGACCGTTGCTCGAAGTCTGCTGGAACATCTGCTCATCCGATATCCATACATGCCACGTCGATTTGTCGACTGAGTTGTCAACAAGTTTGCGAATTGTGAGCCACGTTGAGTGCAGAGTATTTTGCCGACAATTCTCTTCTGAAATTCAACTTTATCATCGTATTCAAATCATTGTATTTGACAGCCCATCTCAGCGCCGAGTTATAGCTGAAATTCTGTCGCTTATGATGCGCTCCTACCATACTTTCTCTTGAGCTTCTCCAGGCTTAGTGGAAGGCTAAAGTTGTTGTCATGGCCTTTGAAATCCTGCTTTCGGGTGCCACAAAGTGCTCCATATTCCGCTAAACTATCTATTTAGCCTTATCCATCCGGCAGCTAAAGAGCCAGTTGATTTATCTACCACATTTGAAAAGATTGCGGAAGTAAGTCATACCGAAACTATTGGGGTTGGTAAAGATAACAACTGCATCAGAGCTATAAATATTTTAATTTAGAATGTGCAGAAGAGATTGTTGCTATGACGTTTCAATGCAATTAATGCTTTTTGTTTTTCCTAGCATCTAGAATTCCGCAGATGTGCATAAATGTGCAACGCGCAAGATGCATCATCAGCAGTTCCTCACAGAATCGCATGCACTTATGGTTCAGGGAAGAAAATGAAGCCAGATCGCTTGCAAGCCCGAACGTTCTGCCTCCATTAGTGCTTGTAGAAGAAAAAAAAACTCTTTTGAAAGAGGCGTTCGAATTCTTGCAACAAAGGGTACGAAAGGGAACGCGATATCTGGACAAAACAACCGGCCTGATCGTGGGTCCGTCCGCTTGTGCCCGTTACTTCAATGCAAAGTTTGTTTTCGCCCCAAGTTTGTTCGTCGCTTGGTACTACGGGCTTGCCTACCGTCGGACCTCAAACTTGGATAATTAAACCCACTCGTTACGCGACGTGAGGGTGAGCAACATCATAACAAAATCTGTAATACGAATGTCTCGTTACAAACAAAAACACTAACAAAATTGAAGTGATGCATAAAACAACATTAAACACAAAACACCATATGAGCAGCAAGTCGACGCATTAAAATAATATTTAACACATGTGGTTATCTAAAACGTAAACGATAACAACACACTACGAAAGTAACCAGCAAACGAAAGTTGGAAGGTGTCGTTGCTCAGCTCTGCACGGTCCCCCACGTCCTCTTGAATTACACCCAACATGCAGAGGCTAAGCCAGGCATGTCGCCTGTCTCACGCGGTGACGACATGAAATTGTCGTTGGCTTCGCCCACTGCCCATTAGCGCCAACTTCCCTACTGAACCAGAGCCCCTTTCGCGCGATTCCGACTTTCTTCGCAAATCTTCCCGACAGTGCTTATTATAATCGAAAATGATAGGTCGTGTCGAGCAATTCGTTCTCGCCTCATTTTTCAACTTGACTGCTCACTGATACGGTTGGCTGATTGTGATGCTGAGGTGCTTACTGAAAATTATCAACGGTCAACAGTGGTTGCTATTACGCTTTAGACTCTTAGGCAGACAAGGGTTGGTACCGAGCAGGGATCAGAGCGTTATGTGAAAAATGTTGACTACGCAAGCCGAATAGCAAGGGCAGAATATGAACAAACGTCGTTGCGATATGGCTGCTGTTCTGTTGCAACCTTTAATAAACTTTGACGCTGTTTACGGTAATTTGTAGACTATAGATCGCTAATCGGCCTTTTGCGGGCAGCAAATGGCGTACGGGGGTTAGTGCACGCCAAATGCGGATTATACTGCTGAAAAACCCACACGAACATGGGACTACCCGATATAAGTTCAATTAGGCTACTGGGGAGACAGCATGAGCTCGCGTTAGCCCCCGGAGAAATTTCGTGCAAAAGCCTCATAGCAGTCATTCGAAGACGCTGGAGTAGTCAAGGAAACATGGCACCAGATAGGGTCGACACTATATGAAAACGTTTCCGGCTTGCGTTTCTTCCGTTTTCTCCATTATATAAATCAGACTTTCAGGTCCAGCGAACAGAATTTTACTGATAATTCGAGCGAAAAGGTTTTCAAGAATTTTCTAAAAGATCACTCTTGTACTGCAATTCTGAAGAATGAAACGGATTTTTGACGCCTGTGTCGATGAAATGTACACGGCCATCTTACACAATTAACTAAACTTATAGGCCGAAATATATCTGAAAAATTTTTCGGAATGTCACACTTCGCCTGATTCCTGTGGCAATTTGCTTAGTTGAGGAACTGGTTCTTTTCGTACTTCTATCTGGATGTGAAAGATAACCAGGGCAATAAATGAATTGAATTGAATTACTGAACCTCTTCATGACAGACGCAATTCCTCTACCCCCCAAATGAAATTACTAGGGAGTAACATGAATGCGTGAGCAAATATTATCAAATGGAATTGCTGATAAAGTTGGTAGTGTTACAACATTCGCTAATTGGCAATAACGGTACGAGACATAGAAGGAAAAAAATGTATGCGAAAAAAAATATGGCGGAAGGCAAAAGGTGAAAGAAGTAAATGGCTGAAATGAGCAAGAATTCATTGGGTGCCGTTTAACGAGACATTGATTTCGGTGGCCGCAAACGATTTCTGTCCGATGAGTTCATTTCAATCGTCGAATGCTCGAGGTTTAGGAGCCAGAACGAAAATTTAGTCAACATTACAGGGGAAACTGACCATACAGAGTTTGTGAGAATGCTGTCGTTGAAAAGAAGAACGTGAGGTAAGAGACAAGTTTGTGGAAAACACGATTAGGGAGGTTATTGAGACACGAGCATCATCGTCCAACTATCTCTCACGCAATCACAGCTAGGTCGGAAGTTTGGAGGAGTGACCTTCACTCTACCTGGTGAGCAAGAGAGGCGAAGAAACGAAAATTTTACCGGCAACCATGCCATGTCTTCTTTCGTAAAAACATCGGCGCCAACAACACATGTTTGGCTGCACTCTTCGAATGAGTGGGGCCACATTCGCTGTTTTTTCGTAGCTCGGGCGCATCCGACTCTGAATTCCATCTGAAAGTGTGTGCCATCAAGAATTACTCCAGTGGAACTAGTTTCCACTTGAGATCACTAGCGCCGCACAAATAAGTTGAATAATTGCATTCGAAGCATAGCTGTCCATATTCAGCACAGATTGATCATTGATGTTTTGTCAATATGATTAGGTCTATGTTACCTACAACGACCATAGATGTTTTGTCAATATAATTAGGTCTATGTTACCGGTCTATGTTGCCTACAACTATCATAGATGTTTTATCAATGTAATTAGGTCTGTGTTACCTACAACCGCGTTCGAACAGCCATCGCACATCCAATGCAGATCTGAAGTTCATCTGATGCAGTTTTGTGCCCTCTCATGCCACATTTGATGGTCCTCGCAATATGGCAAAAGGACTGTTTGACGCCATCGTACGTGGGACGGGCGCAAGCAGCTGCGAGAACTCACTTCAAAGTTTTCCGTTAGTTTCCACCAATTTTTAGCATTCGAGGTTGTTCTCGGTCCATATTTGAGGTCCGGAACTTAAGGGCGCCGCTGCTCAGTCACAATTCTGTTGCTCCGATGGGCTGAGGCAATGCGCATGATTATGTGCAGAACAGTTGCATAATGAAGGAAAAAAGCTCAGTAACAATTGGGAAAATTACTTTTTCGAGCATACTGAAGCATTCATGAGAGCGCTATACCCGCCTAAGTTGAACGCATTTTTTCTAACCATTGCGTTTTAAACTCAAAATTGTATCGTAGTAGCGCATAAGCATAAAAATTTCTTCTTGCACAAAATCGTTCCATCCCGCCTCCTTTCAACCTTGTGGAAAAGTCAACAAAGCAGAGCGGGACAGGACAGAACGACTGGCATGTTCAGGTGGAACTATGTAAACATAAATAAATAATTAAAAATTGGCGGCAGTTTGCAGTCCCCACAATTTTCCGTTCCTCTTAGGTAAGGTTCGGTCGACTCATGTTAAGCTTGCTCGATGGGAGCTTTTTTTAGCGAAAGGAAAGGCGTTGGACGGTCGAGGAGCCAGAAAAAAAAAGAGGTATTAAATTGTGAAAAGATGTTAGGAATTAAATATTGGTATACACTACGCTGTCATTCGCCCGAGCCAGTTTTTTTTGTTTGTTCACCTGAGTCACTCGAGATTTCTTGCAACCTTGCAGTCCCCTCTTATATCAATCTGCATGTGTGGAAGTGGTTCGTCATCATCAACCTTTCATGCATTAATGGGTCGTATCACTTCGAGAATAATTTGTGGTCTTGATGAACAAACGTGAAGTTTATTGCAAGCCATGCGAAGTTGTTTCAGTTTCCTCGTATAAAAGCTATATTTTTCGAGGTGCCCGAGCTGATTTTTTGGCTCATCTCATTCTCTTCAGTTGCAGCTAAAAAAATTCCTGAACGTGAGTTAAAGTTTTAGAGGTACTTTCCGATCAGCAACGTTCGTGTTTCTTTCTAATTGGTAAGCCAGATCTTTATTTGTGTGGTCATTATACTCCAGTAGCACCTGCTGAGTGTTACCTAGACAAACAGCCTGCACAGTTTCGCCCAACGATTAGCACGGATCTTCCTCTGCTGCAGGAAAAGAGTACTCACGAAGTAAAAACTACTGAATGGAACATTCGAACGGATGGAGACAGCACAGCTGGAATGCTCTTGAGAAATACTATTTTAGATAATGTAGAGAAGCACTGTACTGCAAGCGTTAGATTGTGCAAAGGAGCTGCACTTCTTTTGTTCCTTCAGTTTATTTCAACGGTGAACTTCTCGATGAGAGAGAGGAACACTGCTCACGGACTAGTAAGTGAATCATACATAGGAACGCACTGTCCCAGCCTCTGAGGTTAGGCAAATGGGTCCTACAAATTTCGCTGTTTTTGAGACTTGATCCAAGAAAGCAACATAACAGGTGCTGAAAATGACTAGGATCTTTCATAATTCTCGCCCCAAAAAGTCCAGTTTTGGATCCCTCAGAATTTGCTGAAATTTTCGACTCGTAAGAACTGTTTGTACAAGTTATCTCAACAGTCTACAGAATTTTTAGCCTAAAATTCATAAAATCTAATTTCAAAAATACCGCTCAACAAAACAGGGTCAAAAAAAATATTTATTTCATGAATAGTACGAATTTCATTCATGTATGGAACGAACGCGTTGCACTATGTGTAAAATTAAATTAGAATCGACCGCAAACGAAGCATGTGAAAATTCTTCTTCTTTATATTGAACCGGCTAGTTGAATATTATTATATTTCGAAGGCCAGTTGAGAGCATCTAAAATGATGGTTGCTGACGAGGCTTAATCATGCAAGCACGCAAAATCACAACAGGCTCTCCCCACGTTCGAATGTTTGCGATATACAATGTCCCCCGAATTCACACGGCAACATGTGCGTATATCTCTCTCAAACTGAACAAATCGATTCTCTGTTTTGCTCCATTTGTATCTCAAAACAAGCCTTTTGCTCAACCTGTTTCGTTGAAGTTCTATATATTTGTCTTTCCTTCATTATTTTTCGACCAGTTGACTGTTTCGCTTTCAAATTTTTCAACACTCTGCATTTCCATGGACAGGAGTACCAATCGCTCGACGTCTCGACCAGTCGTTGGTTGCATCGAGTAAACGGACGATGTTTTGAGTGGGGATGTTAGTTGCAGGCGATCACAGCATCAAAGTAACAATCATTCCAGGAGGTTTCGAAGCGCACATCCGTTTGCACTGTTTTGTTCTCCTTCTGCAGAATGATCGCAGATTATTGAGACATTTTACAGCGGCAACACATCTAACCTTGTAACGTTGACACACACCAACTACTGTAAAGCTTTAGCGTTGACACTCGTAGTGCTGTAGAAGCATTGTTGCTTACTGCACGTGACTGTGACTGGGTCAATCTCCGTACTCTTAGAAGCGTCCTTGAGCCGCAGAACTGCTGAACTCTCTTTCTGCCTCGTAAAATGTATTTCCCTGCTGAGCGTGTGTGAGCAAACGTGAGCATTCTCTTTGCTCTTCACATTATTAAAAGTGCGAACTATATATGTACGAAGTGATTATTTCATCGAGCTATGATTTTGAAAAATTTTTAAACTGTGACAGAGTTCCAAGGTTACAGCATGAGCGCCGATGCTTATTCGTGACGCAGATCACAACTGTTTCACATCGGAGACACAATCGATCACCGTTTTAAGCCCCCAAAAACATGAAGGATGTAACGGTCGTTTCCGCCCGGCCGAAGCATCTTTTTTCTTTTTAGCAGCATCATGTCTCACTAACCGTCAGCTAAACCAAGCCTCTGAATGCTCCCGGCTACATCGTGAAAGCACGCCGCACAGTAGTCCTTCTGAGTGGTCCACTGGTTGTTCCCAGTTGACAGTATTTATTCACGAGTAGCTTTTGCAGCTGAAGCTTCTCTACACCGGATAACTTGTTCACAACACTTTGAACAAACGAATAGAGTTTTCGCTCTCGGAAGGTTTCACCTTTTGCCTAGGAAGTACGCGGTGTTGTGGTCGTGAAAAAGCAAACGGAAAAATTTGCCCATTGAAAATTAATACTTCGTCTTACTACTGTCACTGTTGTTTTTGAGGCTATTTCTTCTAAAGACAGATATTTGCCTTTTGATAACGTCACAGTTTCATCTAAATAGTAAACGGCCATAGCGAAAAATTAGGTCCTGCGACGTACTCCCGCACCTGCAATGTGTAAACAAACGTTCCGCATGTATCCTCTATTGCGAAACGTGCGTGTTTATAAATTTCAATCAGCATGAATCGAGTACTCACCCCGGGTGATCGGCTCTAAGATTTAGTCTTGATCTGCAGAAAAAAAAAACCTTTGTGCGATTTCTCAGTTCAGGATTTTCACTGAATTTTATGTCGCGTTTGAAAGGATTTTGAAACTATGCGGTCGACCCATGACGCTATCGTATTTAAACGTAGTGCCCCGAACTTATGTAATTTGAACTCGTGGAAGAGAAAGGCACTACTTTGCATACCTGTTTAAAATGAGACGGTATGACATCAGTTTACTACTGATATCAATGTTGATGCTTGCTGTCATTATAAATCTTCGCTTTGCTCGGCAGTTTTAAACACTTCTCACCTCGTATATGTAGTACTCCGGTTGCACACATGTGGGCTGCAACTGAAGTCAATTTTTGCAGAGCTAAATGCCATAGGAAATTCTCGTGTTTGCGCGCTTCGTTTCGTTGAAACACTAACGCTAACTCCCATCATCTGTGAAAAATTTTCGGCTTTTGATTTTCCACAGTTTGGCTTTCTTTTTCCTCGGATTTTTCGTGCGTTCTGCTCGGTTTGTGCTCTTTGTTTCCTTTGTGTTTGCACTTTGCACCGTGCCACATGCGTTTTATAGGAGCGATGCTCTGCTTCGGGCGTCCTATGGGGCTAAGCAAAGCTTGCCGATTTTTTCACGCTTAAAGGACAGAACGGCAAACTCCCACCATTACTTCTCGGAAAATCATCGAAATAACTGTTTTTTTTTTGTTCTCGATTATTTTTTTAATGGATGCGCTTCTAAAACACACTGTTTGCTCTTGTTGAGTTGCATTTCCGCTCCGAACTCACATACGGTATCCTCTTTCGTTTTGCTTTCCATAGCTAAGGTCCATGCTCATAAAAAAAGTGGAAAATGTCCGCTCACAAATTCGGTGCCTTCAATACGAATGTGCCAAATGAGATAAAGAAAATAGAACTGACGTGTTCTGACCCTGTTCTTCTCGTGAAAGGTTACGGAAAGCATATGGGTTAAAGATGCAAACTGTCACAAAATTCTGCAGAAAATGCTTGACCAATTTTACACAGTCGCTCACATGTTGCTCAATATGAGATAGCCATAGGGTCGCTGTGAAAGCACGGCACGGAAATCGTTAACTTTTGTGCTCCGAAATGCGCGTGTGTTTTGCGAGTGAGACCCGCTACATAAATGTGCTTTCAACATCATCTCTACACTCTCGCCAACATTCACATCAAAGGAAAACAAGGTAATAATTAGCGATATCATCAACCTATCGCTTTCGCTTCAGCATCCGTACTTCCTTTTTTTTGCTTTCTTTGTTATAAATCAGTTTGTAGAAGCAAACACATAAGGTTCTTCTGCTCCACTCGCTGCGAAAAATGTGCCCCAAATTGATCGCACTTCACTCTGCGTATGATAACTATTTTCGAGTTTACTTCCTGATGAGTGTTTATGAGTTGCTGTTTTGAATTTTTTTAATGGAAAAACTCACACTATTATGGCGTTAAAAGAGCTGTTGCCACATTATGAGAACCTGCTTCCGTCGTTTGCAATGGTCATAAAAGGCGGAAATCAGTGAATGGCAAACACGTTTTTGTCTTCTGACGCAATATCGGCCACTATATGGAGTGTGAGGTTTCAACTTTGGCAAAAGTAAACATCGATCACATTGTCGTCACTTCTGTTGCAACCGCGTGAGTGAGTGCAAAAAAAAAAAAAGAATGATAATGCCAGCGCATAGATGTGCGATTCGACTGTACTTTCGAGTATGTCTGCTCAGCATTTGCATGGCCAAGACTAGTGGAACGACAGTTTGATAGGTGCAACATACACATCAAACGTCGTTCACGGAGAACAGAGAACAAATAGATTTAACCAAATGATCTCGAGCTGTGTGTTGGTTCATTCCTTCTACCCCAGTGAGTGACCGAAATTGAGATCGCACCATTGTGATGACAGTTGCAATGCTGCTACACCATAACAGAGTTCGAGCCGGCAGCCACATCTTTGCACGCCTCTCGTTTTGTGTTGAGAAAGTACGCAAAGTTAATTGAGCAACGATCGTCATTTGCATAGAATGGAGAACGGAGGTACTCCTTTTGTTCTCCATTCTATGCAAGTGACGAATACTTGAGTACTCGTAGTAGTTATTGCAAAGTGACAGATTTCAGCTGAAATTCTGCGTTCTTCTGCAAGAACTTGAGCAACTGAGACGAGGGCAATTCGGCGCCCATGAATGATTCAGTTCTTCTTAACCAGCTTCTTGGACCGTCTGTTTGGGATGCCCGTTTTATGATCGCGTACTCCGAAATAAATCATTGAAAGGCCTTGCCAAGAATTCACTTAGAAAAAAGGCAGTTTGATGATCGCATCATAACGTTACTGAAAACCGCTTGCATCATAGCTTTGCAGTAGTTCTGCCTAAACACCCTACACAGGTTAGTTAACAATGCACTCAAGAAGTTTTTATGCTTTGAAAAAAAGTGCTTAAATGTTCAATCGTACAAGAGAAATAACTACGTGGCAATATTGCGTGCACTGTTTTGTCCGTATTTCCGTCATCAAAAAGCTTGTGGATTGTTGGTCAATGTGATTATTATGCGTCTCGTTGATGAACTAAGTTTTGCTTTCTCGTCAATCTTTCTTTATCGCTGAAAAAGTTTAAGTGACGCGCACAATGAAATGTTATTATCGCAAAACAAACATAACGAAATCAGGCACCTGTCCGGCACCATATATTATTTTGCTAAACTCAAGCCAAAAAATGTGTGTGTGTTTTTTTTTGTAAACATGTCAGTATTGTACTCACGTGAATGCAGGCTCTCTAAACTTATGCCTGTTGCTGCACTGCCAAGTACTTCCTGCGGCCATTGAAATTACTCCGTTTTAGTAGGGTGTTGTGCAATTTTCGGCATTGAGTGAATTGCATGCAGTGTCGAGCGTGACACAACTATAAGAAATGAAACAAGTTTTGCTCGGCCATAATAAACCCTTAGGCATCGAGTGATTTGTTCACTTCATTGATTAGCTATGCACCAAATAACGAGGCCAAAAGCGACGGTAATGGTTCAGTAGAATTGCAAGCAGTTTCATAGAACGAGCAATAGTTGAGTGGTCTTCGTAATGACAGAAGTCCAGGCTAAATTTATCTTTTCCAAATGAACACAATGGTCACATTTCCCATTCATTTGAAAGCTCCAGTGTGTCCTTAGCGAAATACGGTGATAGCTGAGGTCGCTTGATGTTACTGATGTTGCTTTTGGCCTAGGAACAAGATCCTACCGCAGAATTTCTGACAGTGGAATTCTTGCAGTACTATACAACGATTCACAAAATTTTATTCAGTAAAAGCAAGATGAAGACGATTTTAAGAAAAATTTATGTTGGTAGCACATTCGTTCGCAGTTTGGAACTCATTGCAATGCCAGTGTGAAATTCACTTAAATTAGGAAAGGAACACCAAAAAGAGTAGGTGAGTTGGTGAGGTCACTGCGTATTGTCCATTCATGTAGCACTTAAGTCGTTCAGGATTGAAATTTATGCTAACGCACGCATCTTTGTTATTAACTAATGAGCTTATTCTTTAGTGACCAATAATGCAACGTTGACTCGGTTCATCTGTTTCACGTGCGAAAGTTCAGTGGCTTTTTACACATCTTTTGCTCGTGAATGTTTGTAATTTCGTAAAAAATAACGAGTTCTTTTGTGTACTGTCACTTCGGCACCCACTAATGATTATCTTCTTTAATTCATCACAAATGACTTGAAATATTTCTTTCAAGCAATCTTTGCTCTTTCGTCAATTGGTTCTCTATTTTAACGCATTTCTGCACGAACGTCATTGCTGCAAAATGTTTACTTGAAGTTCTATCTCACTGCGGATGCAAGCACTGCGTTTTTTCAACGGATCACATCGCCGTTGGACTCTCTTCTATCCTTTGGGCATATAGTTTGTGCGGAATTTTCGAGCGAAACGTTATTTAGGCAACTGCAACAAATTTTTTTCCGGTCAAGCTCAGGGCATCTGGCTAATCTATTCGGTGGAGTACTTGAAGGCCCAGCGTTGTCCATGCTATTATCGTCGTCGAGTTTATTGCATCATTTCGTAGCTTTACTTGAAATTTTACAAACAAGGTGGATGAAGAGTTCATATATATTTACTTATATGGGCACATACATAGTTTTTTTTTTCGAAATTTATTTTATGCAGATGAAACTAACATCTCCTAAAGCAAAACAATTCCTCTTGTCTCAGCGCTCCAAACAGAACGCATGCTACAAGTAGGAGTAATAACTTGTCCAGGTAGCCTATATAGGAAAATGGTTTGTTTGCTATATCGTTTTATTAGTGGGCAATCTGGTGCTTGAGGGTTTTTCTCATCCAGGCGCCCTCTGCTTAGTTTCTGCATTTGGAATAGTTCTTTTAAAAGCTGGATTTCATTCAAGTGAACCCTTTCGATTACCCTTTCGCTAACACGATGCAGTGATTGTGTCTTCAAAGGCGTCATTTGCTCATGAAGCCCACCGTGAAAGGAAATTTAGCGGATAAGCGCAAAGTAGTTTAGCGGAGCGCATGCTTTCGTTGTAGCATGAAAGGTGATCGAGTATGTAAAGATAGCGTTCAAGATGATCTGTAGCGTTCACAGGACTCACCGAGACTACCGATTCGATAAACAACTTCTCAAAGAAACTTAGTCGATTTTTTTAAGGCAAGAATATTCAGTAGTAGGAACTGCAAAAGCAATATATCTGTGGTGTGAATTTTAAGCCTTTGCGGAACTTTTAAATGGCGTCCTACATACACGTTCAACTTTTGATAACGTTTTCTCTGAAGCGGCAAAAGACTCGAATTACCAACGACGAGGAACTCAAATAGGATAATATGCCGCCAGTACTCGCTGTACGATATAGTTGAAGGATGAGTAAAAATTCACATGCACCAGATCTTCAGCTCCACTATCAATTTTTCAAATGAATCTTGATCGATTAATCCGCCACTGGAACGTGTAACAAACAACAGTCAGCCCAAAACTTATTAACGTCTCTACAGCGAATAATCTGAAAGATATAGCTGTAGTCTGAAAGAGATTACTTCAACGGCCAATTTTAATCTTAAAGATTCGCTTTCATTGAAGCAACACAGCGAAAAAAGCATTTAGAATAGGGCCATTTGTTGGCATCGGTTTTGCACGTTCGTTCAATCTGATCTTTTGAAGTAAAAGAATTCACTGACTTTGTTGAATCTGTTCTTTCCGGTTCTGTTTTTGTGGTAGCGTAATGATAAAAGAGTTTTTCGCCAGGGACACTATGCAAGATAAATGTAATCGGAGGACGTTTTTAATACTCCTCGGTAGTTATTTTCTTCATTGGATTATGTAAGGGTCGTGTAACGTTTATCGTGTTAAAAAATGCCCTATAGCGTCATCTTCGAACTTTTGCGACATCCCTGTGTTGCTTAAATCAACGAGAGGTTTCCTTTATGAGAAAACGGCTCGTTTATTTATCGTGCATGTTAGCATCCGTGCAAAAATAAAAATATTAGGGCGCGGATATTATTACTAGAAAGTTGAAAGAAACAGCTCGATAAGAACGGGGATCCATAAAATGATTCTTTTTGAAATACGACGGTTTGTGGTGGCAAAAAATGTTGGAAATTAGCGTTTACAAATTATTCATTCTCATTTCAAGCAGGTGAGAAAGTATAGCAAAGACATGCAGTTCTGCTCTACTGGTACTTCGAAATTCAGCACTCGCTTGGACAAATGCGCTTGTTATTCTTTGCGGAGCCAGTCTCATTTAATTAGCCGCTACGTATCTCTCAGTACTTCCTTCC